>JAGPOW010000304.1:32057834-32080809 GCA_030014935.1 Caiman crocodilus
ACCCCGGTGCTCTTTCCTGCCAAGGCAGGGGGTCGGACTAGATGATCTGCCCAGGTCCCTTCCGACTCTAGACACTATGATACTATGATACTATGATAAAGTCTGATAGGAGTGAGCAGCAATGCCATAGAAGAGATGCTTCAGTTCACATCCAAAGATCACAGGAAGCCTGCTGGGAAATATGTTTTAGGAATATGTTGATTCACATCTACCTTCCAGCTATCCATGACCATGCTGTGTACTAAACACCCAGTTCTGAATTGCTGTAACAACAGGATTAACTGCCATCTTAGTCAACAAAAGGCTTGAAAAGGGACCTATATGCTAAGTACAGAAAGTCAAAAGCCCCAGGCAGAATCAATCCAATTTTCACAGGTTTCTCTAAACTGTGTAGATTGAATCATTAATGAAGTGAACTCACATTCACTTTTCAGTTGGGAAAAGCAGGCAGATGCCGGCACTGATCCAGGCCAGAGATAGAGGCTGATCTAGCATGCCTACCAGGCTAAGTACAGATAGTCAAGAAGATTGAAGCTGAATTAATTTAATCTTTTCAGGTTAGTCTAAACTACAGACATTAAACTGAGAAAAAAATGGACACACATACACTATTGATTCAGGAAATACAGCCACATGTCTTTTCCTTCTGTCTCCAAGATCTCTAGGATTTGCAGTATAGAATCATAGCAGCAGGACTCTGCAGGGTTGCTCAACACTTCCTCCTCTGGCTTCCAGATGCCTCTAGGATATATAGTCCACAGTCACAGCCAGCTCTAAGTAAGTAGGGCAGGGCAGGGCAGGGAAGCACCGTATTCATGGGAAAGGGGATTTAACTGGGGGAAAGAGGGTTTAACCCCCCTCCCTGGTCCCAGCTCCCATTCGGTTTGCCTTGGGGGGGTAGTCACTGCCTCCTCCCTGCTTTATAGATTTCATAGACATTAGGGCTAGAAGGGACCTCCGAAGATCATCAGGTCCAGCCCCCTGCCCAAAGGGCAGGAAGTCAGCAGGGATCATAGGATCCCAGCAAGATAGGCATCCAAATGTCTCTTGAAGGTGTTCAAGGTAGGTGCTTGAACCACCTCTCACATCAGTCTATTCCAAACCTTCAAGGCTCAGACAGTGAAGAAGTTCTTCCTTATGTCTAATCTGAAATGGTCACGGGGGAGTTTGTGACCGTTTGATCTTATCATCCCTTGGGGTGCTCTGGTGAACAGACCTTCCCCCAAATACTGGTGAGCACCCCTGATAAACTTATAGGTGGCCACCAGATCACCCCTGAGCCTGTGCTTTTCCAGGCTGAAGCGTCCCATGGCTCTCAGCCTCTCATTGTAAAGTCTGTTTTCCTGACCTCTTACCATGTGCGTGGCTCTGCTCTGGACTTTCTCAAACTTCTCCACATCCTTTTTGAATTGACACTGTACTCCAGCTGCAGCCTCACCTGGGCCTTTTTCTCTTGGAGTAGACAGCACAACCCAGCCCAAGACTGGAAAGCATACTGGGGCACTCTGGTTTAACTTAGACCAGGAGGGGGTCTGGGACAGAAATTTCATAAACCAGTTTGACCCAAATCAGTTAAATCTGATACTACATTCAACAAGGCTTATCTTAAACCAGTTTCAGCCATTTTGAAACTGGCTTATGTGCACTGAACTTCTGTGCTGTTCCAAGTTTAAACCACTTAATGATGTGATGACTTAAACAGGTTTATGTGCAACTTCTGTCCCTAGCCCCAGCCTAATGGCCACTGCTAAGCCCAGTCAAGCAGGACCATCCGCAATTGGCTGTCCAGCACATGCCCCCAACCCCCTTCTGTTCCCCCACAGGGAGAGGAAGGAGGTCCCCATCCTGGTGCCAAACCAGGGCCTGCCCACATGATGGAGGGGTGCCCCATGCCTCCAGGTGTTTCCCCCACCCCAGCCTGGTCTCCCCACAAGCCAGTATCAGGCCAGCTTCAGGGAGCCCAAGGCTGAAGGAAATTCTCCCACTGTGCCACTGGGCTGCCTGCTCAGCCCTGATCTCCGCTAGCCTCTAACCTGAGGATGGAGAGAGTAAGGAGCCCCCATCCTGGTACTAAGCCAGGGTCTTCCCCACTCCCCTGCTGGATCCATGGCTCCCCACCCTCCCTAGCACTCCAGCTCCCTGCTCACTTTATCCCCACCCCCTGTGCTGTCTGTCCCAGGAAGCAGGCAAAGAGGGTTAAGCTGCCTGCCCAGGTGCCATTGCTGCAGCAGCTGCTACTATCTGGGCCAGAAGAGCAGACCTCATTAATTTAACCCCCCTTCATTACCCGTTCCCTGGGACAGAAAGTGCAGGCAGTCACAGGTGATCAGTGGGGCGGGGGGGAAGATGAGAAGGGAACTGGAGAGGGGGGCAGTGGGCTTGATCTGGGCCATCAGGGGGGCAGACCCTGGCTTGGCACTGGGATGGGGTTTCTTCCCCCTTTCCCTGTGGGTCAGATGCTGGTAGGAAGAGGGGTCAGCAGCTGACATGCATGGGGGATTGGGGAATCTCCCTTACCACCCCAATGGCTGGGCAGACCAGGGCTCTGGAGGACTCTTAGCCAGGGTGTGGTAAACCCCCTGGAGGCATGGAGATCCCCTCAGGTGTTCTCATGCCCTGCTTGGGGTGCCATCCTGTTGACAGGGAACTCCTTTCCCACCCTCCCCCCTGTGTGCCAATGACTCATGCCAGCCCAACCACACTAGAGTGGGGGGAGGGGCAAACTTCACAGACCAGGGCTTGGGGCAGGGGCTGGGGTGAGGGGATCTGTTTCCCCACCTTCCTCTCCTTCTGCCTCACTGGGTTGACAGGTGCAGGAAGGATGCAGAGCTGCAGAACACAGGCTTCGCTGCCTCAGCTCCATGACAGCCTAGGGGCAGGGCAGCCAGGCCCAACTGGAGCAAGCAGCATGGGCCAAGGCTACCCTACCCACCCTTTGGGGGGCAGTGGGGTTGGCCAGGAGTCACAAGGCATCCTGGCATTCTTAGGTACTATAAAGTAACTTGTGTTGGGAGGGGATCTGGGACACAAGTTCGATAGATGGGTTTAGCCTAAACTGATTTAGTCTGATACTACATTCATCCAAGTCTATCTTAAACCAGGTTCGGCCATTGTGAAACTGGCCTATGTGTGTTAAATATCTATTCTGTTATAGGTTTCAACTGGTTTCCCATCACTTATACCAGTTTATGTATAGTTTATGCCCCTAGTTGAATACTTAAAACCTTGATGGCACCCGTTCTCAGACAGTTAACAACCTAAATTATTTTTGCTTACTTACAAAGTCTATAGCCAACTTGACTTACATTTCTGTATATTCAGCATGGAAAAAGGTACATAAAATACAGTATACACTGACCACTAGTTAATACTGGCAGCTTGTTGTGCTGCAACCTCCATCCAGATGGGCTATATATGTTTGGTGGGACCCATTATTTACATATCCTATCACTTCAGCTGTTTTCTGGAATTATACTTGAGGATGCAGTAATGAGGAAATCCAGGCTGTTAACTTGGACCCAGAATTGCATGCTAGGTTGTATCACAGGAAGATATAACAGCTTCCTCCCCTTTCACTAAAGCAAATTCTATGAAAAACAGTTCTGCCATGATGCCATGATGCAGAACTAGAGGTTGTGGCTCCCATCAAGAAAGTTTGTTAACAACTTTAGATACAGAAACACTGCTTTTTGTTGAGAGGTTGAAATTCATGAAAAAAAAATGTTTAAACACACTTATAGAATAGCCTGGTAGAGTGTGGGGAGCTTCTAGTGAGGAACTGGGTGGTAAATGGGGAGTGGGCTTTTAAGGATGGGTGGACAGAAATTGGAAGGGAGGAATACTGTGGTGACATTGGTAGGTAAGATAAATGATATAATCTATTGTGAGGCAAAAGCAGGGTAGGGTAGCACCTTAGAGAAAATTAGACAGTTTCTAAGGTGCTACCATGCTTCTTCTTCTGCCTGACTTCAGACTAACATGGCTAACCACCTTTCTCTACTGTGAGGAGCAAAAATGTGGGAATAAAAGAAAATAAAAGGGAAACAAGCATGTTTCTACTTCCTTCAGCCAATGCAACCCTCTCACTAAAACAGTTTCTTTCCTCTAGGTTTTCATACCATGCTCATCCCCATTGGGATCTGGGCATCTTTGACATTAGTAGAACTGGAGGTTAAGGATATGAGCTTCCTGGTGAAATACAGGCTGCCCATCAGAGGGATTTGTTTTATTTGTTGATGTATGGGTAAAGCACAAGCACCCCATTCTTCCTTCCATGCCCTGGCATCAGTCCTCATGGAGGCCCTTCTGTTAGATTCTCTGTTTAACCTTATGTCTTGCAATTTACAGTGGATAGATGAACTGCTAGGTACATGCAGAGTCCCACTGATATGAATGGGGCTCCATTCAGATGAGGTAGACTAACTCTTAATGAGAATTGAGCCACAAACTAAGACGCTTTTCTTTTCTTTTTTCCATTATGCAGATAAACAATAACAGAACTTGAAAAAAATGATGAAGAGGGAAAGTAAACTCGAAGCAGTACTTTTCTTTTTTTAATGGCATCTAGCTCAGAAAACAGCCTTTTCTTATTAGTAGTACACCAATATGTTAAACTCTGCTTGAAAAATTGTTCCAGAAAGCTAAAAAAAGAAGCAGCAGATATTCAATTCTTTACAATCCTCCAGCAATTCATCCTGAACAGGTAAATGACTCCACTGTGAAGACTAGCTGAGCTACTGCTTTTCAGTAACTCCCCTCAGAGCAGAAATCAGAAAAATCAATGTGTCTTCCCCATGTTATTAAAAAGTGCTGCTGTTGTCCAGGTCATTATGTAGCAAATGAATACTATATTTTTCAAAAAGAAACATGTACTATAGCATAGCATGTATCATTATTTGCAGTGACTGGAAAACTCACTCTTACTCAGTGCGATAAGTATGTGAGTGTCTACCTGCATACTGCAATGCACAGGTAAGGTATAGTTCTTTCTAAATATGTCTCACTAGCTCCCAGAGACAACTCTGTTTATACAGTTTACCAGCTTTGTCTCCTCTTTCACCCTTAGACTTGACAGACCACACTTCAAACTAATCTTCTGTAGTGCACCTATACTCAGAGTCAGTTTTGTTAAGTCCTAGTTTTATACCAACGTTAATCTCTTCCCAACAAAATGAGGCTCTTACCTTACATACTCAAACAATTCTTGATATTCTGGTCTGTTCTCTTGCAGGCGTTCAATCTTTATGAATTGGTGTAATCTGCATATGTGATCATGTCTTAATTTACTTTGGTCATTCATTGGCAATGTATTGTGGGTGGTATGGGTAGGGCATGGTGGAAACATGCCCCCTGCCTGACTTCTGTGCTGATAGTGGGGCAAGGGGAACAGGGCTACAGTGTGACTAGAGCTAGGTAGACTAGAGCCAGGGCCCAGGAGCAGTCAGGGAGGTGGCAGATTTTCTGTGTCAACAGTGGGGTGTGGGGCTGCAGCCCAGCGGGGCCCAACACTTGGCAAGAGTGAGGGCAGCAACAGCAGCATGGAGTGTACCCCCCACTGCAGTGGTGGTGTGGAGTTGTACCCCTCTAGTGGCAGCACTTATGCATTTCCTATGCAGTCATGAGCGTGCATAGTATTCTAACATAAAACATAGATGAAATTAAGGCCGTGCACAGGTGTTACTTTTGTGCTGGGAGAAAAGCCCTTCACAGAAATTAGGGAACTTGGATGTTGGAATAGGTGCCATGTCTGTTCTGCATTTGTACAGTGACAAGTTAGGGTTCTAGTCCATTGTGATGATATCTAAATGTTATTATAATATAATAATAATAAATGCCTCATACTATATAATGAGCTTCAGTCAAATGCAACTTCTCTCTCACAGTATTCTTTCCCACATATAAAAGAAAATCTTTGACCTTTAACTTAACTCCACTCACAACCTATTTTTGATTGAGTGCGTGCTTACCAAATTTTTGGATGACACCAAGTTGAGTAGAATTGCAGACACTTTGGAAATCAGGGCTAGAATCCAGAATGATCTGAATAAACTGGAGAAATAATCTGAAACAAAACAGAAAAGAATCATCATAGACAAATACAAAGTCCTGTGCTTGGGACAGAAAAATTGCATGCAAAAATACAGACAGGGAAATAATTAGCAGAAAAGGATATAGGGTTACAGTGGACTGTAAGCTGAATATGAGCCAACAATGCACTTTTGTTGCAAAAAAAGCCAAGCCCGTACTGGGTTGCATTAACATGAGTGTCTCTTGCAAATCAAGGCAAGTGCTTCTTTTACTGTATTTGGCACTGGTGAGGCCTCACCTGTAGTATTGTATCCAGTTTTGGGCTCCACACTTCAATAAGGATGTGGATAGATTAGACAGAGTCTAGCAGAAAGCAACAAAAATGATTAGAGGCTTGGACGACATGACCTATGACAAAAGGCTGAAAGAGCTAATATTTAATCTGGAAAAGAGAAGAGCGAGGGAGGCGGGGGGAGGAGGGGATTTGATAAATGAAGAGTGATTACGAAGAGGCTAGAGGCAGACTTTGGTTGTAGGGGGTGGGACTAGGAACAATGGCCTTGTTACAGCAGAGGAAATTTAGGGTTGACATTAGGAGGACTTTTGTGGGTGGTGTAACAGTGGAACAAGCTATTTGTGGAAGTTGTAGAATCTCCATCCCTGGAAATTTTCAGAAGCATATTAGACAGACACTTGAATGGAATGATTTAGTCAGAGATAATCCTGCCCTGAGCTGGGAGCTGGACTAGATGACCTCGTGAGGCCCACAAAAAAAAGACTAATGGAACTGTACAGTATCCCAAATTTTAATAAAAAGATAGCATTGTTCCATCAAATATGATACAAAGTTTATATCAGCCTATCACCCCCTCCACTGGGCCACAAAATTACTTCCAGCCCTCCTTTCCTATGATCCAATGCACCTACACAATTACAATACAAATACAAGAACAATAACGGTATGGTTTGCTAAGGTTCAGGAGCTGCTAACTTCTGTTGGAATCAGAAGGGAGGTGCTTAGCATCTATGAAAGTCAGTCCCTAAGTGATGAAGAGCATACAAGATTAAAAGAACAGTGTGGAATGATATAAAAAAATTAAACCATTGCATCTTTCCCAGCAACCTCCTTATATAGTCTTTCTAATCTTGCCCTGCAAACCTCATGTAGATACAGTGAACTCTGAAGACTTAAGTACTGTAGTTCTCTCATGCACAAAATATCATTTTTCTCCTCCTTAAGATCTCCTCAAGTTACAAAGCAACATAAAGCAAAACTGTATGCTGTCAAATATGGTCCGCCCCCCACCCCCCCCATTTGGGAAGCAACCTCTGATGCTTCCCTGGATGATGAAAAACCTATAGTGCAACAAATTTGTTCTGTACTACATGGGAAGGAAGTCCTTGTCTGCTCTAAGTAGGCTTGAAACAAAACCCCATATGCAAGGACTCTAAGGTTATACATTTCAAGTTATACTGAGATTTAGGATATATGAACTGAGACCATCACTGTTGCTTTCTAAGGAATAACTATCCTTTTTCACTGAAAAGTAAAATTCTTGAGGAATGGCAGATTAACTGGTTTTGACAAAACCAGAACTTGTAAATGTTGTTATATGTGTTAGGGCCTTGTTATACCTTATATTGTGAGCTGCACAAATGTTGATTGGTGTTAGTACTATTTTGAGTTTGAAGCAGTCACACTTCAGGCCAGCTGGAGCCTGGTAGACTGAAAGGTAAGTATCCCCTCACTCCAGGCTTTCTCCCCTACCCCCAGGGCTCCTGCAGTTCACGCACCCCCCGCAACCCCAGAACTTCCCACACCCCACAGATTTCCCTCTTGCCTCCCCATGCCACTGGGACATGACTTACTTGTGACTCCCTGTGCTGTCTGTCCCAGGGGAAGCAGGCAGGGAAAGGTTAACCTGCGTACCCAGATGCCACTGCTGGTTTTCTGGCTCAGCAGCCAGGCAGGAAGATTAACTCTTCCCTGCCTGCTCCCCGGGACAGACAGCATGGGCAACCACAAGCAAGTCGGGGGTGAGAGAGGACTGCAGAGAAAGTGAACAGGGATCCAGGACACTGGGAAGGGGGGTGGAGTCTATTGGGTCCAATCTGGGCCAGTGTGAGAGTGGGCAGGCAGGTGCGATTTTTGCACTAAGATGCTATAGTGGCTACACCTTAGTGTAACCACTATAGCTGGGTAGCACAAGCTGGGTAGCACAGATCAGAGATCATCCTTCTTTGGAGTGGTATGCCTTTGAGCCATGTAACAAGTGCTTAAACCATTTGTTAAATTTGTATTAGTATTGTACCCAGAATCCCGTTAGGATCAGGGGCCTGTTATGAAAATCACTATCATAAGTGCAAATAGGATACAGTTCTTTCTCATATGGTCATTTAAGTGAACTTCACTGGAATAAATAGGATTCACTGAGATTTATACCAATGTAAGTGAGAGTAGAATATTGCCTTCCTATGTCAGTACATCCCCTATGTGCTATGAACTTACCACAGTAAGAAGGTCCCTCCTGAGCGTGAAGGATTTATGATTTTTTTTCATAGACCCATAACTTAGCAATTTTGAGTGGCTTTTCATGAGAACAGCAAATGGTACATCTCTGGCACAGTGACCACCTTTTGCTAAATTTTGAGTTACTATCCTAAGCCAGGAGGACAGTACAGCTTCACCAAGTAAAGGTCAGAACAAGTCTTTAATAAGGGAAATGCAATATATTTATTTCTAAACTAACTTGTTCTGACTGCGATTAAAAAAATAAAAAAATTAAACCTGAAGCCAATAGAACAGTGTGGTAGATTTTCGTTCATATGGTTAAAATTTGGAAATGTTATAAGCCAATGGAAGAAAAGTCTGATAAAGAACACTAACAGGCATTTTTAAGACAGAATTACAAACAAACTTTATTTGGTGAAAAACAATGTTCTTTTTTAATTAAAGAAAATACACCTTATTTTAAATGCAATATTCCATGTCTGCTTGGAGGTTATCAGCTGAGTTCTACATTATTTGCAAAGACTTTGGCTGAAATAAATGGTTGTCTAATGTTGCTATGGCTGAATGCTCCAGTGTCATATCTATGCATGCTGTGAAAGCAGTGATAAACATGATATATTTTTATTACCCTGAATGTTCTATGTGTCAATAAGATATTTGTTAAGCTAGAAGAGGTCACTGCAATGAGTCTAAATACCCTGAAGCACAAAACCCAAACTAGTCAAACTTCCCATTCAGGTCAGATTAGAGAAACATAAATCACAGCTGATGGAATTAGGAATGTATAGCTCATGGCATGTGTGCCATTAATGGCCAAGAGTTATTCTAAAGTAAAAAAAAAAACTGGGCACATTTCTTTTGCTCATGTTTTGGGAACTAGACCATGATTATAATCAGCCAAGTTAGCTACATGACCTTCATTTGAAATGCTTGGTGATCTTGCATGGGGACCAATCAACGATTAGATTAGCTGAAGTTCACCTCGTCCATAAAACTAATCAGAATTGATTCAGGACAATGTGGGGCTGCTGGAAAATGAAAAGCCACCCCTTCAACGTAGGATCGGTGTATGGTTTTACAATTCTGTACCACATCCCATCAGTCTCTTTTCTAGGCTCCCATTCAATTACAATTTACTTTGGTCCAAGGTTACCATGACACATTCAGGGTGCATGTGGTTGGAAGGAAATTAAAACTGAGCCAGTTGGACACAAGAAGTAGCATATTTGAGGAAGATGAAAAGTGCTATCCATAAGAGACTGGATCAAACATTAGGACTTCACTTCAACTCAGAAAAGGCTTCAGTAACACTAGTTGCTGTCTTGTTAAACACACTGAAACTACTCTCAGATTTTGAGACCAAGTGATGCAGAAAAAGTCATTCATAAGCCTTTGGTCAGCATGTGCCATAAGTGCCGTCTTCACTAAAAGGAGAGAGCTAGGTACCTAGACTACATTATGATGCTATAATCATCATTTGATAGTATAATGGTGATAGAATTGATCAAATCACAGATGAAATTGCCCTTTGAGAACAAACACATCCATGCTACATAAACTTCTCTTATGCTGATATAGATCATCAGTTGGTAAGACACTGTGGCATGATTAATATGAATTAAATTCCAGGGTTTGATTTATTCATTTAGAGTGCAGGTGAAATAGGGTCAGATGCTGTAAAGCATGAGAGGCAAAAAGCATCTCATGAGAAATGTTCAGTGAACTCAGTTCTTCCTGACTTCATGATTGGACCTTATTCTGTTGAGACATTAGCAAATTCTTAGAGGTTTAATTGTTAGAGTACTTCATTACCTCACAGACAGTGGATAAGGAAATTTCTGATGTGGCCAGATGCAGATGTCAGTATTCGGCTTGGGGTAGTGAACATGCACAACAGTTGATTGGATAGTGTGTGTGTCATTTTGCAGAAGACTCAATTTATCATGCAATTCAAGGTTTGCCAAATGCTTTCTACATGTTTATGCAAGCTAACTACCAGGAGCAGGTAGGCTCTGATCTCAAATATTCCTATCACAGATTCTTGACTCTGCTAAGAAGACTGATTACTTTGACATAAAAATACTTGATCCAGGATCCCTGTGTGGTTGCCCATGCTAACTGCATGATAGCATTGAGCCTTCACTATTGTTTTTACCTATATCTGTTACATGTATGTGTAGTACAAGCATTTAGTGAGGCTGTCTTTCTAGTTACACATGTAAGAAAGTTTCCACTCAATCACTACAGCAACTCCACAAATCCTTTGCCACTAATCATGTTTAGAAACCATTTTGGAAAGCTGGGTCATAAGACTAGAGAGGCAATTAAGGTGGGAGGAATAATATTTGTGACTATGGGCTAGGTCAGGACAACGGTGAACCTCTTGAAACTTCTTAGAGATTAGTCCTGAATATTACTCTTACTCCTGGGCTCTGTTAAGGAGGAGGACCAGTTTGGGAGCTCATGAAAAATCCAACGTTTATTGAAGCAGGAAGAATCCATGCTCAGAGACTGGGGAAGTAAAGTGAGGGTTGAGAAACACGCTTGTCTCTTAGAAAGAATATATTCCATGTTCTAATGGCCAGTTGGATAGTGGTTTTAGAAATGAGGAGGGAAAGAAAAAGCAGGGGTCAGGAAGAAGCTGATAAAAGTGGGAACAGTAGTAACATTATTCTTCTTACTAGATTCAGAGTTCTAAAAATAGGTACACTTGCTCTTAGAGTCTAAGAATTAACACTGTAGATACTGTATATACGTGGAAACAAATATTTGTTACATTTGCCTACATTTAGCATATGCCAAATACAAGAGGTTACTGTGCATAACTGCAGAAAAAGCCTGCCAGACTTGTCAGTATGAGCTATAATGATGGTAAACAATTATATACCTTACTGCGTCTTTCATTTACAAATGCACAGAATCAACAATTGGGGTTTATACCGCTGATGTTTAGCCTCCACTGTCATATGATCCTTAACTGATACAGTAAAAATCTGCCACTTTTATAAGTAGCTTTGAGATCTGAGCTCCACTTGGGAATAGAATGTTGGATAATGAAAATTTGTTTCCAGTATTTGACAGAGTTTCTCAATAATGCTGAGCAATTTCTCTGGGCCCACAAGTTAAATTTGTTTTTGCAGTTTGACAGAGCCTGCTTTATATGCTAATGACCTGCAAATGCAGTTTACACAAATACAAACTGAGTATTGCATGACTAATACTTTAAGGTTGCTGGTTTGCAAAATATACATTCTGTATGGGGCAAAAACTTTTTTTTCTAGCATCAATACTTCTTTTTCTTCAGATGGCAGACTGCAGAAACAAATGTTGTTACTTAAATACCCTTACCATTTAGCTAGGGTTGCTCTATAGAAACCAGATAAAACCAGGATCTATTTGACCTGGAATATGCTACTTTCTGATGGGGGTTGGTAATGGAAGCATTTTATTTAATGTAATCATCCTACAAGAAGAAAGAGCCAACACTGAAGAGAAAGCACTGACATAATGGATAAGTTGCTGGGATTTGATAGCTTCAGTTGTTGGTAATAGAATACTGAACCTTTTCTCTGATTTGAATGCAACACATGTCTGTAATAGCCAAACTTCATCAGAGACAGCTGGTGGTCTCAGCCTTTTTCTTACTGGAGAGCTGGCCTTATTACAAGAAAACGGTGCTACAGATGACACCCTTGACAGCAGTCTTTGCTACAAATGTGTGTTGCATAAACTAGATGTTTCCTGTAGATCATGTGGTATCAAGAAGGCAACAGCAACATAAAGGCAAAATTCGTGCCACAGCCCCATTCCCAAGGATATAGGCTTACCCAACAGTTTACAGTGTAATGGGATACAGAAACTAGCAAATGCTGGAGAGAACTGGTTTTCCTGTCTGAGGAATATTTCAGTCACTGCATCCATCCACCCACTGTTCACAGCAATATATATTGACTACTGATTGCTCCTTCTCTCTTTATCTTCATGTTAAAAGTGTAATCCTGACTTTGCTTTAGATAATTTTTAAAGATTAATTGATTTAGTATTTATACCTGTAATTTCTTCCTTTCAGACTCATAATCAAGCTACCTCACTCTCCAGATCTGAATACAATGCTCATTCATTTAAGTATACAGTTTATTGAGCTGTTGTTTTTATGGGTGAGCAGATGGATGTGGAGATATAGCATTATAGCTCACACATCAGAGCCACAAACACTACCTTTTATGAACATGGAATGCTTTGTGCCCTTCTGGTTATTTGACCTGTCAAAAGAAATAGCAGGGTTCAGGGACCGGTGACAATGATGATTAAACATTTGGAAATATTTCAATATGAGGTAATGAGTCTGCTTAACTTAGAAAGGCAGTAAATAAAATAGTAGTATATAAAGGAACTTATGTTCTAGAGAAGTTCATTTGGCTCCTCATATTTACTGCTTCTCATAATCAGAGAACTACCTGTCTCTGCAATCATTTCTTAAGTATGTCTTTGAAGGGTCACTCATGTTCAAGCCATTTCACAGATTCTTCCTGCCTAGAAACTCTAAAATACAGCTTTCCCTATCTACCCATGCACATAAAGCTCTCATCCAGGCTGTCATCATCATGAGTGTTGTTTACTACAGAACTCTTCTCTGCATGGAGGACTGGTTCCTCCCAAGTTGAGGGGGGCACATGCCCCCCCAGCAGCCAGTTAGTGACTGGGGGGGGGGGGTTCCCCATGGCCAATCTTGCCTACTGAGGGAGGCAGGGAGGAATCCCTCCTGGCTAATTGCACCCACCAGGGAGGCAGTTTCCCCACCACCAATTGTGCTGAACCAGAAGCTTGGGCTGGGCACCCAGAAGTGCCAGCAGCACTCCCAGAAGTGAGCTCCACCCCCCCCCCTAAGTGCCCCCACTCCCTGGCCAGCACTTGCAGGGGGGTGGGTGGGAACTGGCACTCCAGTTTGCTCTCCCTGCCTGTTGCCTAAGCAGGGAGTGCTGCTGCCAGGGAATGCACCAGCACTCTCAAGGGGTGCACGTGCACTCCTGTGCATGCCCTATGCTTCACCACTGTTTCTCTGTAGCCATGGCATATGCAAGCTTACCTAACTTGGGGCCATTCAAAATGCTCCTGCAAACAACATTCACCTGGGCCCTCTTTTTGACCATACCAACTGTAAACTTGTATCCTTCAAAGGCTCCCTCTTCTCTATTGTATCAAACACAAGTATTTGTCTGACTTTTAGAACATTTTTGCTCTATCTGCACAGTAAATATCATCTGTTATTCAGTATCAGAATATCAACTCTTATCACCAATGACCAAACACTAAAAGTCTATATTGCATACCTGCCAACTTTTCAAACAAGCTACTTCATGTTTTCTCTCATGTTATCCCTCATGGTTGTGAAGACTACCTTACAAATACCCTTTAAACATCAATGCTACCTCACTATATTCCTTCAGATCCCCCTTAAAACTTGTTTCTACTATGATAGTTACCAAAGGACTTGACAATGGTTAGGCTGACTGTGTTTTTAAGACACTGGGTGCATCTACATGTGCTGTTAGGAAACAGCAGCAAATGCCAATGCATATTGCACTGACATGTATTGCTCTTGGGCACGCCATTTGAAACTGCACCTAGGACCACATCACGCTGAGTTACATTGGAGCAGCCCCAGGAGGCAGAGGTTCAGGAATAAGCCTGCCAGCCTGGGGCTGCTCTGACCCTATAGAGGGGCTTGCTAGAACACAAGGGTGCTCCAGTCTGGAGCCAGCCAGCAGGCAGATTACTATAGAGTAATTTCTATGGAATTGTATCCTTATTTATAGTATTTATAGTATTTTCCAATAAGGTGAATATGGAAAACAAGTACTGCCATAGTGAATTGAAAGTGTAGCTTTATATTTCTGTCTTGTATCAGATCAACAGGCAGCTGAATCTTCTATATACATTAAATTATGGAATTTTTCTACAGATTTACCAAGTGATAAATAATAATTAATAATAAAGGGCTTATGTAATGTATATGAGCTCCCTCTAGCTTCATAAAAAAAATACCTAACTCATTTTTATATATCTGTTTACTTTATATTTATGGAAGTGTGAGATAGACCAGCTAGAATAAGAAGTAACACAAAACTCCAACCAAATTTTAGTTTAGAATAAGACTACAGGCAATTAAAGTTTGGGTGGATCTCTTAGGCATTTTAATCTAATATTATTACTGTTATTGGTCAAATGTTTTATCTTAATTAATACATTCAATATTAATGTTATTAAAGACAATGGTTAAAGATCTTTCTATAACCAGGTCCAAAAAGGACATTAACTTATCTCAGACACTAGAAAGTGGATGTAACTGATGAAGATCTTACTGCCTACAGGATCTGATAATGCAGCTTAGTCCTACAAAATCATCTGCTATCTGAAAGAGTTCTAGTATAATTTCCAGAACTACCCAATTGTCTGAGAGAACTGAAGTACATTACAAGAAACACTTCAGTGCTTATTTCTTATCATCATTATAGTGCTGGATATGAAACTTTCCAATTGCATATTACAAAATAAAATGACAGTATCTTTTTCAAAAAGATTTTGATAAAAGTAAAATGCTCAGTATAAACTCATGGCTCTGTAGCTTGTTTTACCAGTCAGAGATATTCATGACTATTTCTTCCTTTCTCTTGGTTGTTTCCTTTAATGGACTTATCTAGGTTTTGATCCTCTTCCATCTTCTGTTCTTCCGTGTTCTGAACTGCCACATCTTCATTCTGTCAAGTGTAGACAAAGTCCTTTGGGTGAATCTGATATCTTTTATTAGACCAACTTAAATACTTGGAAAAAATTTTCTTAGCAAGCTTTCAGGTTTAAAAACCCTTCGTCAGGCTGAGAAAACCTCTGCAGTGTGTCTGCTCTTCCTGGATGGAATGAAAAGTAAAGAAGGCTGGGCTGGTATGCATGCAAGATAGGCATTCAGTGAAAATGTAAATTGAGGACTCAGTGGGTGAAAGACAGGCTGGGGGTGAGGGGGGTGGGTTGTGAAAAGGGGGATGAATGTAGCAGTTAAATAGTGGAGCGGTAACTGGGGAGTCAGATATTAGGCAGCTTATGTGTCCAAAATCCAATTTCTGTATTTAGTACATGATTTTTTTTATTCAGGAGGTTTATGAAGTAAAGTTCATAGGCTTATCTGTGAGAAGTGTTTTGTAAATTCCCTTTTAGGATTAGAACTGAGAGATTGGAGAGAAAGTGGTTTTCTTGTGAGAAATGTGCCCCCACAGGTAGCTGGGTATTCTTGTCTTTGATAGATTTCCGGTGTGCATTCATTCTGGTGTGCAGTTGTTGTTTGGTCTCTCCACATATTTTCCATCAGGACATTTGGTGCATTGGATGAGGTATATCACATTTCTGGAGGTGCAGCTGTAAGATCTGGGAATGCTGGCTCTGTTGTGGAGTGTAGTAATTGTGGGGTTTGGTGCTTGTTTGAAGGCAAGGATGGGTGGTTCTGGGAAGATCTCTTTAAGAATAGGGTCTTTCTTCTGTACTGTACTAATTCTTCATGTGACATCTGGGTGGCTCTTTCAAATGTGTGATATATGTCTCTGGAGAAGTGTCCTTGCTGAGTGAAAGTGTTTAGGGTGATTGCTGGTTCTGTGCAGATATGTATGTTGGTGTGTGGGTTTCTTGTATAACATGGCCTGTATTTTACCATTCTGGATATTAAAAAGGAGATGCTGGTGCTGGAGTATTCAAGAGATAGTTAGATGGAGGGATGATGATTGTTGAATTTCTGATGGAACTCAATCAGAGATTGCAGGTTTTCAGTTTAAATGACAAAGATGACATCAGTTTATCTTAAGTATAGCAAGATTTTGATGGTGCACTCCTTGAAGAATTCTTCTTCCAGGTGTCTCATAAAAAGGTTGGCATACTGTGGGGCCATTTTGGTGCCCATGGTCTGGAGGAAGTGTTGGTTATTAAAAGTGCAATTGTGTATGAAGATAAAGTTTATGAAGTCAGTGATATCTTTGGACTTGTATTCTGAGTTGACATTTTGCTCTCATAGGTATGTAAGTCAGGCTTGGATGTCATCCTAGTGTGGGAATATAAAATGGTATATAAACTGGTAACATCCATAGTGGCTAGGAGGGTGCTGCTGGGAAGGCAGTCTATGTTTTTAAGTTTCTGTAGAAGTCTGTACTGTCTTGGACAAAACTTGCTTTTTGGGTTATAAGCAGTTTTAGGATTGATTTGACAAAACCTGATATTTCCTCAGCTAGGGTTCCATGATTGGATATAATAGGTCTGCCAGGGCTCTCTTGTTTGTGGATTTTAGAGAGCATGTAAAAAGTCCCTGGGTTAGGTTGTGGGGGGGATCAAGGTCTGTAGGTGTTTTTTTGGTAGTTCTGATGGAAATGATTTGATGATATTTTTGAGTTTCATGGGGAAAAGAGGAGTAGGATCTTCTTGTAGTTCTTTGTAGTAGGTGGTGTCAGAGAGTTGTCTGTTGGCTTTCTTTATGTAGTCTTCATGGTTTAAGATGGCTATAGCTCCTCCTTTATCCACTGGTTTTATTACTGTTTGGTGGTTAGATTTTAGAGATCCTATGGCCTTTCTCTCTGGTAAGGAGAGGTTGTTATGGTGGCGTGTGTTGTCGAATATTTCATTGTTCATTCTTTCCCTGAAGCAGTCAATGTAGTGGTCAAACTTAGAATTTCATCCACTGTAAGCTGTCCAATCTGATGTTTTGGGGGTTTTTGCTTAGCGTCAGTTGCCTGTGTCTCTCTCTCTTTGCTTTTCTAGTTATTTCATTGATAAAGTACACTTCATTCTCTCTGACTGCATCTACATGTGCATTTGCTACAGCACCAGTTTATGTGCGAGTAAATGATTTTGGGTTAGCATCTACATGTGCTGGGAAGTGAAGCAGATTTGCTTTTGATCTGCTCTCACTTCCCAGGGCCCTGCAATAGGCCCCTGCCACCATCAGGGGAAGCTCCAGGATCTGGCTGCGGCTGCCAGCACCTGACAGCCCTCTTCAAAAACCAGTCCCACTCTCTGCTATATGGCTAGCCACTTCCCTGGCCAACAGCAGAATGCCCAACATAGGACAGTGCCAGTGCTCTTCTTGCTGCCTGTGCCTCCCCATGCTACTGCTGCTCCAGCCCCTGCACCTGGCAGTGATGACCAGTGCCTTGGGCTCCTATTGGCCTACCATACTGACTGCTGCCTGACCCATGCCTGTCTAGGTCTGCCTGACTCCCCCACATACAGTAACCACCTGCCAGGCCATCAAGTGCTTTCCCAGGGCCACCACCACACACTTGCTGCCCTAATCCCATTCGCTTTTCTGGACCCCAGAAGAGACGCCAACAATGGGCTCCAGGATGCCACTACTGAGGCTGCCATCACACCCCTGAGCCTCCAGCCCCATTGTCTCTGAGCCCACTGGGCCAGCCAGGACTGTGGTGTTCCAGGTCACTGTGGACCACTGCAGGGACTTCATGTATGTGAGCACCAGCTGGATGGACAGTGCTCATGATTTCATAGATTTCTAGGGTCAGAAGGGACTTATTAGATCACTGAGTCTGATCCCCTGCTCTGGGCAGAAAAGAACACTGAAGTTAAGTAACCCCAACCAGGTGCTTCTCTAATCTCCTTTTACGTACCTCCAAGGTAGGGGAAAGCACCACTTCCCTTGGAAGCCCTTTCCATATTTTGGCAACCCTCACCATAAAGAATTTTTTCCTGATGTGCAATCTAAATCTGCTGTCCTTCAGTTTATGGCTGTTGTTTCTAGTAACCCTGGGGGTGCCCTGGTAAACAGAGTATCCCTTATTTCCTGATGACCTCCCTGATAAGTTTGTAGATAGCCACAAGATCTCCTCTCAGCCTTCTTCATAGGATCTTACCTGCAGGCCCTCAACCATATAAGTAGCCCTTCTCTGAACCCTTTCCAGATTATCCACATCCCTCTTGAAGTACGGCACCCAAAACTGGAAACGGTACTCCAACTGCAGCCTAACCAATGCCACATAGGAAGGAAGTATCACCTCCCTAGTCCTGCTCATGATTCAGCTACTAATACTGAAAGAGTATGGTTAGTCTTACTTATTACCTTGTCACATTGGTGACTCATGTTCATTTTTGTGTTGACTATGACTCTGACATCCCTTTCTTCTGCTGTGCTATTTAGAATGGTACTTCCCAGTCTATAGGTGATTATTTCCCCCAGGTGCAGCCCTTTTCACTTATCTTTGTTAAATTGAATCCTATTCTGATCCTTCCACTTCCCCAGTCTGTCCAAATCTGCCTGAATTCACTCTCTACCCTCTAGTGTGTTTATTATACCCCACAGTTTGGTGTCATCTGCAAATTTGGACAGAATGTGTTCTACACCCTCATCCAAATCACTGATGAAGATGTTGAACAGTACTGGTCCAAGGACAGATGCAGGATGATACTTGCGTCTTCAGGAACTCCAACATGTTGGGCCTAGTGGAGAGTGGATCATGCCAGGGGTGCCAGACTTGCTGCTGGAAGCCATGGCAATATTGCCCCTACTCATCGGGGACCCTGCCTACCTACCAACTGCTACCCTGGCTTTTGCAGCCCTACATTGGCCACCTGAACTTTGACTAGGCCCACTTTAACTGCTGCCTAGGCTGGATCCAGTGCCTCAGGGAATGCTGTCATACCTGCCTTGAGTTCACCAAGGACAACTTCCCCAGGGTCATTGTTGCAGCCTGTATCATTTGTAAGGCCCGGGAAGAAGCTCTTCCATGAGGCCTGGGAGGAGGAGGCATGGTAGGCAGAGGATGTCTGGTAACAGTATCACCACTTGCAGTGGCAGCAGCAGCTGTGGCCTGCCTCCTGCTGATGCTCCAGTAGAACTGCATTCCTGCCAGCGGGGGATAGGTCATGAGGTGTGGGAAGTGCTGGTTGACCAGATCCTCTAATACTTCCCACTCTAGCCAGTGTTTCTCACGGGTGGGATGTGAAGGTCATGTAGGTGGGACTTCAACTTATTGGAAAATTTCCATTAATGATTACTATAATATTAAAATGCATGTAAACATAAAAATACAGTTCTTAGAAAAAGTGGAGTTTTGTTTTTCTCATGGCAAAACCAGGTTTTTTTAAGAAAATGGTTGGTGGGATGTAAGTTGCAAAAGGCTGAGAACTGCTACCCTAGCCTACCTGCACTGCTGCCTATGGCCCCCTACCCCCAGCACTATCCTTACTACAGACATGTTTCAGAAGAACACATTTGAATTTCCATCACATCAACCAGAGTCTCTCTTGTTCTCCCGTCCCCAACAAAGCCTCTCCACCACCTACCCCACTACCAATAATAAGATATCTTCTGTATAAAAGCTTTGTACAAGGTCCTTTGTGTGCCATCCTGGGGTGGGAGGCCATGTGGTGGGGGTACCGAGAGGGTGGAGCTAAGATGGCAGTGGGGAGGCAATCCCAGGCTGCTCTGCAACTTCTGCCACCACCTGGAGAAATGCCTGTGGCTGTGCTACACATCCCTGCCCCCTGCTGCCAAGGAGGACATCGCTGCTGGCATCAACACCTTCCTTAGTGTGTGAGAGTCTCATACTCACCTATCTGTGGGGGCAAATTTACAGGCATCAGATTTACTCGCAATTAGGAGTAAATATGCCCATGTGTAGACATTTAAGCCACTCATGTAGGGGTTTTACTTGGCAGTTAAGCATGAAAATGCACCCTCTTACTACTAGTTTCTCTCTGTCATAAAAGTTTTCTTTTCCACTAGAAATAGTCAGGTTCATCTCCATCCTTAAATTGAGACCAACATGAGGACAGCAATGCTAAGCAAGAAAAAAACCCTCACAACTGATATAAAAATAAAATAAAATAAAAACAGTCAAGACATTTGCAAACAACAGCCTTTGCTTCTAAACAAGAAACAGATACAGCAATAAACACATAACCACACAAAAACTGAGCACTAAGAAGGGGGAAAATACCTACTAAAATTGGTCACCTAAACAGCTTTTGATCCTTCTGGCTCCATCTGTAACTTGCATAACAAATAGTCTTTAACTTTAGAAACATGTTTTATCAAAAGCACAACTATGTCTACACTCACTGACCTTTTCAATCAGTGTTCCAAAACTCTGAAATGTTCTCCCTCTCCACATATGCTACTGTGCAGCTGCGTCATTCATATAACTGAGTCTTTTTTTGTTCCCTTTAAATAATTGTTTCTAGGTGATTATTATATTTATACAAGAAGCAAAGATTTCTTGGCCTGTTATCTTTTTTGGATTAACCGCATACATTGGATAGTTAGACACGTTATTGAATGCAAGACATTCTTCATCAGATCTGAACTTAATCTGAGCTGAGCTGATGAAGAGTGTCTTGTATTCATTAGCTTGTCTAACTCTAACCTAGCTATACAGTTAGTTGAATAAAAGATATTGCCCTAAGAAATCTTTGCTTCTTCTGTAATTTCTGGATGATCACAGCTACAACATAATTCTAGTACTATTATTATATTTATGGTACTTTATTTATGAGCTAGCTGTTTGTAGGTGATTATTTTATTTATGGTAATTTATTTATCATGTATGAGTCTTTTCCATGTCAATGGCAGAATATACTGCTCCATAATTATTTAAAATGTAAAATTAAAGCTGATTTTAAATATATTTCATATTTTAGTATATGTATCAAGTTATTAATTGATAGCATTTAGATTAAGCTTATTATTATTGTGTAATAATACACAGTAATAACAATTATATACTAATGTCTTGAAAGGAAATAAAGATGACCTCAAATTATCCCATGGATAAAACCCAAAAGCCAAACAATTTTGGATTGTTTTTTTGAAAGTTAATATCATAACATATATGAAACTACCTATTAATATCACATTGTTGAAAATAAATGGCTATGTGTGAATTTATTTAGAGATTTGTGGTTCTGCCATATGAGCCATTATTAATAAAAATGAATGATTTTACTGTTTAGCTGTTTACTTTTGTATAGCTATTAAAGTTGAGGGGTCTTTTAGACAATAGGTTAACTGAGGACTAAATCCCTGGTTCGGGGATCGCTGGTAATGCATCTAAGTATTCCATTACTATAACATTTGAAATAAACCTAAAGTGATACAGTTTGGGCAGAGGTCTAAACTTTTAGAAAGTTGGAGGTGTCTGGATCTGTGATAAAGAGATGATCTACAAAATGTTTTACATGAATCACTGAACTTAAAGGTGCACCAATATATTGGTTGTCTATCAGATCAGCGTGGTTAAAAGGGAAATTTACATTATCAGCTATTGGCTATTTTGGCTGTTGTAGCTGATAATGTTTTTCAATAATTAATTATGCTTTCTGTCCAAGGCCTCCGGGAGCCTGGGTTCCCTCTTCCCTGCAGGGCTGAGGCTCCTAGATGCCAGGGTTTCCTCGTGCAAGCTGGGGTGACTAGATACACCCCTATCCCCTCACCAGTGGGCCAGGCTGGGCTGTAGTGGAGCAGCTGCCATGGTATCCTGGGTACTGGTGTGCCACAGTGTGGTGTGGACTGCAGAATAGGGTTGGAATGGGTGGTTTTACATGTGCTCCAGAAGAGGGAGAGCTGGGGAAAGAGCCTCTCTAATTAAAATGCTGCCATGTCTCCTGTATTAGCATCCCCATGCTTAGAAATAGCAGTGGGGGCACGTGAACTACAGCTTGTTCAACAAGCTTTATTACTAAATATCAGTTATCGGATTGGTATTGGCTGATATGGCTAGTTAATAATTGGCTCTGGGTATCAGCCAAGAAATCTTTATTGGTGCACCCCTAACCAAACTACTTCTTTTTCTTTAGTATTACTGATGTCACAGTAACACATATAGGCTGCAAGTCAGAGTAGGATTCCATTGTCCTAAGCATTTTACTCCCATTTAGTGCATGACAGTCTGTGTCCAAAAGAGCTTACTTACGGTATTAATAGATAAGACAGATGAAGGGTGAATCAAAGGAATAATTATTAACCTCATTTTACAAATGGGGAACTATGGCTTAAATAGATTAAATGACTTTTCAAGTTCACATTGATAGCCTGTTTCAAAGGAAGGGATAGAAGACTTTAATGTCTCAGACAAGTACATTAATTTAAGACCACCTGTATCTCAATGAGTGGGCAACACTGCCATTTTCAAAGCCACCGACCCTGAAAGCATCTTTTAGAAAAAATCTCCTGAGAATATCAACATTTCCGGTCGGTCAGTGCAACAGCCCTAGACGTTAATGAAAGCAATAATGCTAATAATGCCATCTTCAAAGCTAATCCTCAGTCTTTTTAAGAGTATTAGGATAATATTTAAAAGGAAACAAGATAGGTATGTGTAGTTTGACATTAGTTCATTTTGTCTCCTGCTTCTTCTCCCAATTTATCTCTTTTGAGAACTGTATTATGGCCAC
>JAGPOW010000304.1:32081212-32093638 GCA_030014935.1 Caiman crocodilus
ACATCATCGTAATGCACAAGGGAAGGGAGGAGAATGGGATAACCCCTATGTCTAATTAAACAGATATGAGAGAGAATTTGATAGGATGTGGAAAGCATCAAGGAAGGAGTTTAACTCATCCTACAGGATTCCAATCCTCTCCCCCATGGAAAAGGCAGGATGGGGCTGAGAAATAACCTACTTCTTTCCCTTTAAACCATGTTGGCACTACAGGGGATTGCCTCTTTAAAGCACAGGTTTCCAATGCTCCTGAGGTATGGAGTCTGCTTCTTTTCAGGTTAAGTTTGTGGCAGCTTTTTCTGGAGCAGTACTTCTCTTATTTTCACATCTCTTTCCCCCACCTTTTGTGTGACTGTGGTTCATAGTATTGTAATGAGTGTTGATTTACAAAGGAAAGAAAGGAATGGGTTTAATTTAAAAAAAAAGCTGCAAGTGTTCACAAGTGGCAAATGTTTAGGAACTGAGAAGTTAAACATGCGCAGCTGTGATTTATCAGAGAGTAAGAACCACACAGTTTTCATTTGCAAATGTATAACATTTTATAAAAAGCCTACTGACTGTCAGCTGCTGATGACTTCTGTTTACTTTATAGCTTCTCTTCCATAATTCTGTGCTTTCCAGAACTGACAGAACTACAAGGGCCACGCATTTTAGATGCTCAGATACTATGGTGATTTGGTTTATGCAAAGAAAGTGATAGAGACAAGTTCAGACAGCATAGCCACTGATCTGTTTTATATGGGGTGAATTAGAATTGTCCCACACAGTATCTAAAAATGCACAGTACATCTCTAGGGAAAATATGCTTTTTCATCTTGAAATATGTCTCTCTGAAGCACAAATACATCTTTTTTTTTCCCAACAGTTATTCTCAAGAGTACTATTGTAAAATATAAAATGCTGTCCCAGTGTTGGTGAAGAAAAAGTGACACGATTGATACTTCCTGCAGTATTCTTGTTCCACTATTGGCAAGAAGGTGACAGCTAGCCAAAAAAATTAATAAACAAATAAAACTGAATTTCACTTCTCCCCCAAAAAAATCACAGTGGAAAAAACTCTAGCAGAGAGAAATCTTGAATTTTTCTCACCTAGGCAAGATTGACCTTTTTATGACTGTAGTGCTTACCTTAAAATCTTGGAGATTAATAGATCTTCATGCAGTCCCCAATACACTTCTGGGGAAGACATTAATTTATAGAAAGGATTCATGTTAGCTCTGCAACCCAGAGTACCCAGGACTATAACAGTGAGCGTTTTGGTTTACATGTCAAAATAATGTTGGATGCCTCTGGATTTGTTTGTTTTCCCAGATCACGTTTCAAAGTCATTGGCCTAAAGAGCCGGTGATTCTTGGCATTGAGCAGGGACACAACATTCTTCAGAATATATTGACCCTACAACCTCCAGTCTTAAAGGTGGGAGTTAAAGGACAGAAGGAGAGAAATGCAGGGTGCAGCCAGACACAGGATGCAGCCTGATACAAGACTTAACCCATTCAAAAAATGATTGGGAACCAGTACATACTTGTCCCTGGATACAAGTGTCCACAAGTACATTGTTAAGGGTTCTAAGTAGAACAGTCACCTTTTAGAGACTGCACTGCTGCCAGAATGCCATCGCAGCATGAGAAGACTATCCAGGCTGTCAACCGTCAACCCTTCCACTGTCTGAAGTTTCCTAAAACTCCATTGAAGGGAGAAGAAGGCCTGGATTTTCTGGTCATCAAAAAAAAAAAAAGAAGACCTTATGGCCCACAACTACTATTGTTGTACAGGTACCCTGATCAGAAATGCACAGGTGTATATGGCAGCTGGGACCCCATGTTGGGAAAGGCACCCCTCTTTATGGGATCCTGGGCTAATTTGGGGTAGGGAGAATGGAGTTGCCAGAAGCTGAGAAGAAAGGGTGGGGAGTGGTTATGTGGCCTCCACTTGTGGTGACCAAGAGGCTGGATGCTCCAGGGAAAGACCCCCTAAAAGATCTGTTTATCCCCTGTGCTGGAAAGAGGCTTGTGAATATCAGCTGCTAGAGTTCTGTGCTCTGGGGCTTGCAGGCTAATTTGGGGTACAGGTGGGATTGTAGAGGTTGCTGTGTGGTCCCCTACTGTGCTGGCCAGGTGTGACAAGCCCACTCCTAACTATCATGATGAGAAAACAAATTGGCATCTCATGTCCTTCTGTACCTCAACTTGAGGATCTTGGTCTTGGTTCTGCACCACTACCAATCTTGTTCATGTTCACAGTGCCACAGATAAAAAAATACTCAGCTTCCCTGGAGCACCTGCAACCCCTCCACTCCCACTCCTACCCCAAATTAGCCAGTGAACCTTAAAGTGCAGGGCTGTATGAGAGAGCTAAAATTTAGAAGCCCCTTTACACTGCAGGGGTAAAAAAAAGCTGCAGAAATCTTAGGGTACTTGGAATGGCCAGCCCACTAGGAACAACAAGTAGGGGGCAACACAGCACCCCCAGCACTCCCATTTCCCATTCCAAATTAGCCTGGGACTTCACTGCTTACTATCTGTATCAGGGAAAGTAAACTGACACAAGCACTTTACTTTCCACTCATGCAAACTGCAATCTGTTGTTTGCACAATAGAGTCCTGGCTGCATTCCAGAGCAGCCCTTTGCCCTGCTTGCTTTGGGGTGGAGGGCGGAGGGCAGTGACAGGTGTTACGGTTTGGGATACATGGTGGATTCACCAAACACTACACATGAACTGCTAAGTGTCCTGGGTAACACTGAATTGGTCCATGGAGGACTGGCTCAAAATAGGACTCATTTCTTCTGGTGTGCTTTTGAAAAACTCCAGGAAGTTTTAACCAGTCTTAGGTGGCCTGTATATCTGGACTCTTGGGAACCGTGCTTTGAGATGCTGCAAGAGGCACATGTGAGAAAAAAAAAAAGACTCCTCGATATCCAGGGGTCAAAATTAGATTCCTGGATATCCAGGGGTCAAAAAATACCCAAGGCAAAAAGAGTGGGGCAGGGCATGGTCCCAGACCATGCCCTGCCATGTCCTGAGGCAACTGTAGGCTTCAGTCCTCACAGGAATGCTCTAGTAGACAGCCAGAGCATCTCTATGGCTGGTCCTTGCCCTGGCACTAAAGCATGCTGCCTGTCTGTGCAGGGCAGGCAGAGTGCCAGCCGTAAGGAGCTGGACCCAGGCTCCATGCCAGTAAGTAGTGGGTTGGGGGGGGCTAGAAGAGGGGAGAAGGGACTATGGGGGGACCCCTACAGCCCCATCCCCCACCCACTCCCTGAGGCCCCCAGATCACTGCTCCAACCTGGCCCCATCTCCCTTCAGCCCCACCCCCTGAGCCCTCCTGAATTACTGTCCCACCCAGCTCCCACCTGCCTGTGAGCTGTGCCAGGGGCTGCACCCTGCAAGACTGTGTGGGTGGCTGCTCAGAAGGGGTGGGTCCCCTGCCCCCTGCAATCACATCCCCCCAGCACACACCCTGCATACCCTGCTGCTAGACAGAATGAGACCTGTTGGCAGGAGCTGTGGCTACAGGGGCAGCTGTCCCCACATCCTGTTTACTAAAGGAGTCAGGGGGAGCTCTAACTGCTCTATGGTAAAAAAAAACAAAGGCACACAGCAAAACATGTAGATATTTAGAAATCATTTTATTATGATGAGAGAGACAGTGGTAGGCTTGGCTTCCAAATTGCTTTAGCACTGTAGCTATATCAATAAAACATTGCCCAACTGATTGCACACTCTCTCTTTCTCTCTCTAGTGGTCTTTTGTCTTAATTGTGGAGGAACATGGATTTGTGGGTATTTTACAGAGTGACTTTGGGATTTTTTTATCAGGGTTTTTTTCAGTTTTCAAATAGGGAACACCACAATTCCTGTTAGGGAGGCAAGTGGCAGGACCCAGAAGAGAAGCCTGCTCAGAGCTGGCACCTTGGACCCAACTGGAGGTGGCTTTGACAGTTCAAAGCAGGCTACCACATCTGGAACATCTTCTGGGTGATAGCTGCCCAGATGGCCTGGCTGGGGCACACATGGCAGTAGTGTCATACAAACATCAAATGTGCAGCCAGAGCCCACTGAAAGCTGGCCCAGAGGGGCAGATGCCTCTACTGGCTGTGCAGTCCCCATCCAGGTCTGGCAGGTGGGCAGCAGGTCACCACCAGGCAGCAGCCCCCACTGCTAGACTGCTGCAGTGGGTAGAGGGTGCAGGGATCAGCAGATGGGGCTGGGCAGGGCAGGGATTGGAGGGGCTGGGGGGGAGGTGGAGGGTGGGGCCAGGCAGGGCAGGGATGGGGGGGGCTGAGGGAAGGCAGGGAATGGGGCTGGGCAGGAAAGGGATCAGGGCCTTAGGTGGGGTGTGGGCATGGGGCCAGGCAGAACAGTGATCAGGGACCTCGAGTGGTCTGGGTGGGCTGGGGCCAAGCAGGAAAGTGGCTTCAGCAGTATGTCTGGCACAAGGAGTAGCCCAGGTACCAACTGACTGGGCCCCAGAAGCTCTGGAGAGCGAGTAGCCCTCAGCTTATTGCCAGGGCAACATTTTGCAATGGTAGGGCCAGGACAGGACAGCTTTTTATACTGCTGGGGACAGCACATGTGCTGGCCCCAGGTTCGAGCTTCCCCTGGCTGCAGATCTGGGAGGAGCCAGGCAGAGTTATTTTGCCCCAAGTGGCACAATTTGCTCCACAACAAAGTTCATGTCCGAGCATGTGCACTGAGGCAAAAAGCCCCAGCTCAAATTTGCACCACTTTTATTTGAGCTGCTGCAAGCGCACATGCCTGCATGTGTGGATGTGCCCTTGGAAGTTAAAGTATATTTATGCTATTCTAAGCCTTACATCTTTCCATGTCCTTAGATGTGCTTATTCAAAACTTCTAACCACCACAGGCAGTTCAGTTCTATCAACTTGTAAAGCCATCTTATTAGTAACTAGCATATGGTGGCATTGCTGTTCTGGGTCTATACTCAGACTGTTAACAAGATGACACCTTAACAGCATGATGAGAATAAACACATAGGCAAAAATATCATTCCCACTTACTCTTGTGATTTTTTACAGATTTCAAGGTTGCAGAATTCACAAGAGATAAAATGATGCAAAGGACTGACTAAAATATTGTTCAATCAATATGATATATTTATGAGAGGAAAACAATGTGGAAAGAGTTATTTTAAATGAGTGCTATGAATAAACTCCTGGTAGCTTTGCTTGCACAAGGAAAATCTGAGGTAAACCAGCTAAATGCAAATCATTCCATATAGTTGTGTTTGTTATCTAAAAATACAGACAATTTCTCAAAGCATATCTGCAGAGCTTGACAGGCAGAAATACCAAAGATGGAGAACAATTGCCTAGTGTGGTAAAGGGGATATAACTAAGCGTAATAGGATAATAATAAAAGGAACACGTAGCTTGCATATCGGGAAAAATTGGTTACATAACCCTAAAAAAGACAGCCTTGCTATTAAGGACCTGAAAAGTGACTTATGAGATCTGAGTTCAATTCCTGGCTCTACTACCAAATAAGTGGCTCTCTGCTTCATTTTCCTATCTCTAAATAGTGTTTCCTTTCTGCTTTATTTGGATTGCTATTCTTTCAAAGTAAGGGATTTGATTTCCATTTTTGAAAACTCAAATTAATTTAGTTTTTCTCTTTTCAATTTTTATCAGTATACCCAACAACCTTGAAAACAAACTGTTGTTTTGTTTTATTTTAATTAAAAGAACTGTTTGTTAATAAAACAAATTAACATTTTTTTTAACCAATTTTGTTTCAAATAATAGGGGAGAGTCAAGGATTAACTAATCAGAAAATTTATAAAACCTGCCTTCAGAAATGTAGAGACTTTTAGACAATTTGAAACAAGAAGATTTAACTCTTGGCACTGATATTGCTGGGGCAAATAATATATTGTTGTGTAAAACAGGGTATACATCTCAGATGTTTTGAACACTAATTCATCTGCCTTTACTCAAGATCTTTGATTTATTAGCACTGAACTTGTCATTAGACAATTTTGGCCATGTCTACACATGTCCTTTACAGTGGAGTAGATTAATTAGCTGCAGAGTAAAGCATTACTATATACATGTGCAACACAATTAGGCCTCAGTAAAATAATTTATTTCTCACTCCTTTATTGAGTCGGTCATAGTTCACCAGGATGTCCTATTGTGAATTAATGCTGTTCCAATCAAGCCAAACTCCTTGGCTTCTATTATATGCATCTGCAAGATAAAGTTCTCACGTGGTCAATGAATGAAGGAGCAAATATATCATGGACACTATATGACAAGAGGCAAGGTTCCATGATGTTCCCATGTCTCTTCTGTCTGTCTTCAATCTCCTACCCTCTGAAATAACTTGGTGTTATTTCAGTTATATTCAGTTACAGAGAGTTCTCCAGCCCTCTCTGATAGGATTTGCTTTTGGATGGCAGCTTCCATCTTAGACTCTAAAGATGTGGTTTCCTCTTTACTAATTTTCTTTGCAACATTCTCTTGAGGTAAGAGACATATTCAGATATGAAAGGGAAATGCTTTTCCCACCTCATGGGAGTTATCAATATTACAAAACAATCTTTTATTCTTTTGTGTGGTAGAAAGACACAGAATAAGAGTGTGGTGGTCTGACCACCTGTTTTAGATGGGGGATCCGAAGTAGAAGTCTGCTTAATTCAGACCAAAAAACTCTGAGTTTCCATGTGCTAGGTAAGGACTTTGTTTATTAGGCTTTGGTTTCTAAGGGCATGTCCAGATGAAAGCACACGTGCTTCTTTCCTTGTCTAAAACCCCTTTGAGATGGGGCAAGAGGCACATGTGGGAATGAAAACATGTTCCCCATGCTGTAAACTTTCAGCGCAAGGAGAAAATTAGAAAAAACAGAGTTAAAAAAAAAAGTTAAAAAAATCAGGGCCATGCCCAGAGGGAACTGGAGTCTGGCTCCTCCACAGAGATGCTCTGGCTGCCAAAGCATGTCTGTGAATGGCCCTCACCCTGGTGCTGAAGTATGCAGCCTGCCCATGTAGGGCAGGCCATGTGTTTCAGCACCAGGGCTCCAGTGCCAGTAAGTAAGGGGTTAGGGGGCCTGGAAGAGGGGGGAGGGGATTATGGGGGGATCCCTGTTGACCCTGCCCATGCCCCCAGCCCCCCGATCCCTGCCGTACCCAGCCACATCCCTCTCAATCCTCCCAAGGATGCTGATCCCTTTCCTGCCCAGCCCCATTCCCCACCTGCCTCCAGACCCCTCCATCCCTGCCCTGCCTAGCCCCACCCCACAGCCTGCTGCCCAGCCTCTCTGATCCCTTCCCTGCCCAGCTCCATCCCTCCCTAGCCCTCCAAAGCCCCTAATCCCTGCCTCCCCAGCATCCCAAAAGTAAAAAACAAAACAACCCCCCCAAGCACTTACCAGCAATCCAGCTGCTGTCATGGTCACTGGAGCCCTGCCTGCACAGCATGGGGCAGAGGGACAGCCTCAGCCCAGGCCCTCCTCCCCTTCACTGCCCTGTGCTGCCCGGGGCGGGGCTCTGCCAGGAGGCCCTGGAGCCCTCACAGCCCGTGCTCCTTGGGTAAGTAGGGGCTTTTTGTTTTGTTTTTTTCCCCTTTTTTTTAAAAGTGATGGTGCCTGGGATTGGGGGTGAAGCCATGGGGTCCTGGGAGTGCAAGGGGGGATGGGCCCAGGTGGGGCAGCCATTGGGGGGCTGGGGGAGTGGGAGGTGTGTCTGGGTGGGGCAGCCATTATGGGGGCTGCAGCAGCTGGTGGCGGATGGGGCCAAGTGGGGTAGAAATTGGGGGGCTGGAGTGGGGCATGTGGGCCTTCTGGGGCAGGGCAGCCCCTGCAGGGGCCATTTAGCCTCTGCTAGAGGGCCTTAACCCCTGTTGGACTGGCTGTAACCTCTGTGGGAGGGCAGCAAAATAAATATTCATGAATTCATGAAACATGTATTTAGAGTTCACATTATTATTATGATAGACGCACTGGTAGGCTTCCACATTGCTTTAACAATGTAGAAATGTTGATAAGACATTGCCTAACTGATCACTGTCTCGGTCTCACTCTCTCTTTCTTTCTAGTGGTCTTTTGTTTCACTTGAGGATGAACATTGATTTGGGGGCATTTTACAGAGTGACTTTGAGATTTTTTTATCAGGAATTTTTCATATTTCCAATAGGGAACACCAGAATTCCTGCTAGGGAGGTCAGAGGCAGGACCCTGCTTGCTCAGGGCTAGCACATTGGACCCAGCTTGGTGTGGCTGACCTCCTGGCCAAATAGGAGCAGGAGGACATGCTTTGACAGTTCAAAGCAGGCCACCACACCTGGAACATCTTCCAGGTGATAGCTGCCCAAATGGCCAGACAGGGAACACATGGCAGTAGTGCCTCACAAAGGCCAACCCTGCAGCCACAGCCCACTGAAAGCTGGTCAAGAGGGGCAGATGCCTCTATTGGCTGTGTAGCCCCCATCCAAGTCTGGCAGGTGTGCAGCAGGTCATAGACAGGCAGCAGCCTCCACTGCCAGACTACTTCAGTGGGTAAAGGGTGCAGGGAATTCAGGAGTCCAGTGCTTCAGCAGTGCATCTGGCACAAGGGGTAGTATCCCCTGGTACCAATTCCCTGGGCTCCAGAAGCTTCTGAGAGTGAGTGAGTAGCCCTGAGCTTCTTGCCAGGGCAACTTTTTGTACTGATGGGGCAAGGACAGAGAAGTTTTTTATACTGCTGGGTACAGCACAGGTGCTGGCTCCAGGCTCTAGCTCTGTCTGGCTGCAGATCCAGAAGAAGCCAGGCAGGGTTATTTTGCCCCAGGTGACACAATTTGCTCCACAACAAAGTGCATGTCCAGTCATGTGCACTGAGGCAAAAAGTCCCAACTCAAATTTGCACCACTTCTATTTGAGCTGCTGCAAGCTTATGTGCTTGCATATGTGGACATGCCATACTTGTCAATAGAAATTCCTTCCCAGAGCTGAGAAACCTTTCATGATAAAAAATTAGTCAAAAATAATATGGTGCCTTGAAAAGTTCTGTTTTTTTATGGATCGGTGTTTCCTGATAAGAACTTGGCAAGAAAGGTAGTTATGTCAAAATTAGTAGTGAAATGGAATTTGTCCCTATGTCTTAAATTTAACTTTTTAATTTAACTGATTCACTTATAAATTGTTCATATGTGATTCTTGAAGCAGAAGATAAACCTGTCCTTTAAGAAGACTGGTATATTGTTTTGATGTGAATTAGAGAGAATCAACAGAAGAAAATATAATACATTTTAGATAATGGAAATATAGTTCCATTCTGACACAGTAATAGCCTTCTTTAATTTTGTTTTGCCACTTATCATTTTTTGTTATAATACTGATTCTGAACTTGTAGATTTGAGGAAGAAAAGCTGTTCTCAGATATAGAGACTATCTCCTGGTTGGCAGCTGAAAAACCATGGGAATACCGCAGGAATTTCAAATCTAAACTGAAACTTACAAGTGGGGTCTGACTCACTGCTTGGCAGTTAGGAGCGGAGCAGGGAGCCAAGAAGACCCCTGATAGGGTTCAGGTGTGGTCTCGGCCACACGTGAGCCCTCACAGCGCAGGAGAAGCAGCAGCAGCAGCAGCAGCAGCGGAAAAGTGGTGAGAGGGGTAGTGCTGGCAGCTGAAGCTGATCCAGAGGGGAGCCTCCCAGACCGCTTATAGCTGAGCCGGCAGGGAGCCGCGCTCCTGAGCCGCGCGTGAACAGAGCATGCAAACAGGTTTGCGCCAGCATTCGCGCAGGAGGAGAGCAAGGAGGAAGTGAAGAGCGACTTGACAGTGGGAAGACCACTTTTCCTAGGAACATGGTGAGTACACGTAGTGCCACTGCCAGAGGCCTGGCCTCTCCCCCTCCCCCTCCCTCTTCCCTGGTGCTGCCCCCCCGGTGCGCCTCTGAGGCCGCCACCCAGACCGAGCCCCTGGGGGGCCTGCTGTCTGCTCCCCCACCCTGGCTGGGGGTGGTGGCTGGGCGGGTGCCCCGGGGGTGGCCTGGGATGTCCCCTGGCTGCCCCTCTTGTGGCCATCTTCAGGCCCTGGAGGGGCGGCTGCGGGAGCTCCAGGCAGAGGTGAGCAGGCTGCGGGGGATCCGGGCGGCAGAGGATGAAATTGACATGTATTTCTGTTCTCTGCAGGGCCAGAAACCTACTGAGACCCAGAAGAGTGACACGTTGGTGGCAGCAAGTTCCCTTTGGACCCAGGGCAGCCTGTGCTGCTGCAGAGCCTATACCTGAGGTACCACTTGGGAACAGGTATGCGGCCCTGGACACCCTGGAGGAGACTGCTGAGAAGCACCTGCCTCGAGGTGCTGATCGTGCACCATCATCGCAAGCAGAGAAGAAGAAGCAGTCCCAAAGGAGGAACAAGCATCGAGTCCTGGTCATCGGGGACTCCATCATGAGGGGCATGGAGGGTCCCATCTGCCATCCTGATCCCTTGGGCAGAGAGGTCTGCTGCCTGCCTGGATTGTGGGTTCAGAATGTCATGGAGTGCGTCCGGAAGATTGTTAGGCCCACAGATTACCATCCGTTAGTGGTAGTCCCCGTGGGGACCAACGATGCTTCGAAAGGCTGGCCGGAGGACATCATTGAAGACTTCAAGGCTCTTGGAAGACAGCTCAAGGTGATTGGAGCACAGGTGGTGTTTTCTTCCATTCTGCCGGTGAATCAATGGGGAAGGCGACTCGAAGCGTGTATCGCAGCTGTAAACCAGAGCCTTTGGGGTTGGTGTTATGCTGTAGGCTTCGGATTCTTCAATCACAGCCCGCAATTCTCTCTTGGCGGAGCATGCTGGACTTCACCTATCGCCTAAAGGTAAGCGTTTCTTTTCTTCTAGGTTGGCTGATCTCATGCGGTGGGCTTTAAACTAGCTTTGCCAGGGGACAGGCCTGCCGAGAGAGTAGAGGATGCTCTGCTGCTAAGCCAGGTAAGTCGGGCAAGCGTAGGTGGTTGTAGCTTGGGGGAAACACGTGGAGAAGGGAAGGCAGCAGTGGGTAGCCTCAAATGCCTCTATACAAATGCTCGCAGCATGGGAGGTAAGCAAGAGGAGCTGTCTCTCCTGGTGGCTGTGGAAGACCCGGACTTGATTGGGCTCATGGAAACATGGTGGGATGTGACCCATGACTGGGCCGTAGGCATCAATGGCTATGCCCTTTTCAGGAAGGACAGGATGGAGAAAAGAGGTGGAGGGGTTGCGCTCTATGTCAAAGAGTGTTTCTCTGCATCGAGCGTCAACTTGGGGGAGACTGAGGACCAGGTGGAAGCAATTTGGGTCAGGCTGCAAGGAGGACGAGGGGAAAAGGACTTAATGGTGGGTGTCTGCTACAGACCACCTAACCAGAGGGAGGAGCTGGACCTCCAATTTGCTGGCCAGCTTAAGGAGGCGGCTAGGACGAGGGATGTCATTGTCATGAGTGATTTCAATTACCCGGACATCTGCTGGGAGGAGCAGTCGGCCAAGTCCAAGAGATCCTGGAGGTTCCTGGTGGAGCTGCAGGACCTCCACTTGGTCCAGGAGGTGCAGGGCCCCACCAGGGGCGATGCACAGCTGGATCTGGTCCTGACCTCGGGGGACGATATGGTTGGAGGGCTCCAGGTACGGGACTCCCTGGGAGACAGCGATCATCGCCTGATAGAATTTGCTATCTGGCATAGTGTAGCTAAAGCCCACACTATGACTAGGGTCCCTGACTTCAAAAGGGCCAATTTCACAGAGCTCAGGAGGCCAGTTAAGGAGGCATTGTGGGACTGTAGGGTTGAGGACATGGGTGTCCACGAAGAGTGGACGTTCCTTAAGGAGACGATCCTCTGAGCCCAAGGTGGGCAAAGGTGCCCGGAAGTCCCCGTGGCTTAATAGTTATATTTGGGGGACCCTGAGGGCTAAGCAAGAGATTTACAATCTTTGGAAGAAAGGAGCAGTCTCCTTTTTGGAGAGAGACCCCGGGCAACATCGAGCTCCTGAGGGACTCATCCGGCAACCTGGTGCTCACAGCCGATGGGAAGGAGGAGATCTTCAATGGGTTCTTTGCCTCGGTCTTCCTGAGGGGGGACCAGGACTTCCCTCCTGTTGGAAGCCTGTATTCCCCCTCGAGAATCACTGCTAAGCCATGGGTGAGGGCTGACCCGGTGGAAGAGCTTCTGGAAGGGCTGGATGTCTTTAAGTTGGCGGGCCCGAATGACCTACACCCAAGGGTGTTGAGGGAGCTGGTGGGGGTTATTGCTGAGCCCTTGGCTCGGTTATACGAACACTCTTGGAGCTCTGGACAAGTGCTGGAGGACTGGAAGGTGGTCAATGTGGTCCCCATCTTTAAGAAGGGGAGGAGGTAGGACCCAGAGAACTACAGGCCTGTCAGTCTCACCTCGGTTCTGGGGAAGATCTTTGAGAAAATTCTAAAGTCCCACATCTGTGAGGGACCGGCAGGGGACTTTATG
>JAGPOW010000304.1:32117143-32135568 GCA_030014935.1 Caiman crocodilus
CAGGCTGACCTGGACAGGTTGGATCAATGGGCAGAGAGAAATAGGATGCAATTTAATAAAGATAAATGTAAGGTACTCCACCTGGGAAGGAGGAATCCCTAACACACCTATAGGTTGGGGAGTGTCCATCTCAGCAGCTCGGAGGGAGAGAGGGATCTTGGAGTCATAATTAACTCCAAGATGAACATGAGCCAGCAGTGTAATGAGGCCATCAACAAGGCCAATTGCACCTTGTCATGCATTAGTAGGTGCATAACTAATAGATCAAAGGAGGTGATGTTCTCCCCCTATGCGGCACTGGTCAGGCCGCAGTTGGAGTACTGCGTCCAGTTTTGGGTGTCACACTTCAAGAGGGACGCAGGGAACCTTCAGAGGGTCCAGAGGAGGGCCACTTGCGTGATTAGTGGCCTTCAGGAAAGACCCTACGGGGGGAGGTTGAGAGAGCTGAATCTCTTCAGCCTTCACAAGAAATGGTTGAGGGGAGATCTTGTGGCTGCCTATAAATTTATTAGGGGAGGTCAAAGGGAGTGACGTGCTGTTTACTAGGGTGCCCCAGGGAGTTACTAGGAATAACAGGTGTAAACTAGTTGAGAGTGGATTTAGGTTAGATGTTAGGAAGAATTTTTTCACATTAAGGGTGGCCAGGATCTAGAATGGGCTTCCAAGAGAGGTGGTGCTTTCACCTAGCTTGGAGGTCTTCAAGAGGAAGCTAAATAGTCACCTGGCTGGGGTCATCTGACCTCGGTCCTCTTTCCTGCCAGGGGTGGGGGGTCAGACATGAACATCCATTGTGGTCCCTTCCGACTCTACAATCTATGAATCTATGTTATGATAAGACAATAAGCCACAAGGGAAATATGTTTAAAAGAAAGAAAAATAAGAGAAAACGTGTATGGGTTTGAGAGATACTTCACAGAGTATTCCCTTTAGCAGCATGAAACCTAAGCCAGTGAATTGCCACTTTCCTATGAAAGTAAACCATTCTTGCCTTTCACAATCCATTCATGTCAACATGTTTTACAGATATTTTTCTAAATTGGTGCTTCCATTGTAGATGAATGGCCTTTTAAATGCTGAGAAAACCTAATGATCTCCTGTAGTTAAAAAATCCCTCTTGCTGTGACGTAGTCAGTGTTAGGAGCTTCTGAAAAATGCCTATCACTTAAAAGGCAATTTCTCTGTCATGGGAGCATTGATTCACCCCTTTATTCCCATAAAAATCATAACATAAACTTACATTAAGGAGACCTTTAGGAAAAGGCCTTTTTTTCTTTTAGTTCAGCATCATCAATCTGGAAATCTTTATTTATGTATGCATATCTTATAGGCTCGCAGAGTTACTGTTTGCCTGTTTTATAATATTGTTTTTGTTACCGTTTTATTTGCTTCTCTCTTGGAGTTTGTTTGCTGGATTATTGTGAGTTTACCTTGCTCTGCCAACCCTGTAACCCCAGAAACTGGCACAAGAAGCAAAGGGGAGTTCCCATTTTTATATAGAAAATCATAGGGTTAGGGTCACAAGTCCATGGGCCAAAGGGAGGGACCAGCTAAAAGGTAAAGAAACATCAATGCTATGGTAACATACACTCAGCACCTTAGTTTCTGCCCCACACCTCCAGAGGTGTCCCCAAAAAAGTCTTTGGTCCCTAAATTCTGAGCCCAGCTCCTTCAGACCATGGTCCTGGCTGGCTGAGCCAGTAAGATCCCTAGCTCCGCTGTGCACTCCTCTGTGTAGGGCTGACCAGGCTCCATGTGCACAGTATTCTGTTCCCCTTATTCCTGCCCTAAGGCTCCTTTTCCTTTTTCCCTTGCCTCTGCCCACCCCAGTCCCTGGGGGTTTCTGGGAGTTGCAGTCCAAATTAACAGCTCTGCAAACTGATCCCTGGTTCCTCCTGCTGTTTTACACATTACATTTCAAAGCACAGCCAGTCATACTAAACCAAGTGGGGAAAAAAGATAGCTGTACTAGTTAACTTTAATATTAGTATTAATATTAAAGCATTGAGCCTTCCCCTCTAAAACAGTGTGAATACCCATAATGGCAACTCTTACAAAGCTGGATACTTTCTATGTCATTAGAGATGAACCACTGCAAAAGAAAGTTTCTATGAAACAAAGGAGAAGCAGCAGCTTTAGTGTAAGTGAGGTGTCAATACTAGGCTGAGTTTTAGAGCCTCTAATTGAGAGACTGAGATTTGTTACCTTTTGTCAGTGTCTCATACTCTCAGCGGTTGAACTGAACTCAGCACAGGGGTCAGGGAAAGAAGGGTTACCTACTGCAGAGATAGCTGTGGCTCCCAAATTTTGTGCTGGCTTGGTCATAGGGTAAGCCAGAGCAATCAAGTGACTTCATGCCAGTGGTCTCAAGGAGTCAGAGTGGCCAAAGGGAGCATTACAATCTATTCAAGGACTGGAATAATTCCCCTGTCATTCCACATGCCATTCACACCCTGGATAATACTCCTCCACTCTCCCTCCCATCCCTCCCTCTCTGACAATCCCCCTCCTCTTCCACTGAAGATGTCCATTTTTACATGCTTCCTGGTTGGAGGCTAATACCTTAATGAACATGGTTAATATCTTTTCTTTGTGTATAAGAAACTGAGTTTAAGGAACAATCAGGTGACAAAAATGCTCTATCAAGGACTAGATGAAACCTTTACATTTAGAGGCTGAAACAGTAATGGGAAGTCTTCAAGGTACAGATAGCCAATGTGTATGTTGTAAGAACTGAATGGGCAGAGGACTTATTAACTACTTCATTCAATGTTTCATAGTTTCATAGTAGTTGGATGTCAGAAGGGACCTGAATAGATCATCTAGTCTAACTCCTAACCCTAACCCTAGCCCCCCTCCCCCCCTGGTTGGAGCACATGCTGGGATCACATGATCCCAGACAGGTGTTCATCCAACCTCTTTTTGAATTTACCCAAGGTAGAAGCTAGGACCACTTCCCTAGGAAGTTGGTTTTAGATCCTGGCTATCCTGACAGTGAAACAGTGCCTCCTAATCTCTAACCTGAATCTATTCTCCAGCAGCTTCTGGTCATTGTTCCTTGTCATCCCAGGTGCTGCTGGGGAGAATAGGGTTCTTCCTATTTGCTGCTGATCTCCCCTAATGAGTTTGTAGGCAGCCACCAAATCCCCCCTCAGCCTCCGCTTGCTGAGGCTGAACAGGTTCAGGTCTCCTCAGCCTGCCCCTTTGCCTTCCAACCAAGCGGGTGGCCCTCCTCTGAACACTCTCAAGGCAGGCCACATCCTTCTTAAAGTGTGGTGCCCAAAACTGGACGCAGTACTCCAACTGCGGCCTGACCAAAGTCACATAGAGAGGGAATATCACCTCTCTGGACTTGAGATGCATCTTTGGATGCACAACAAGGTGAGGTTGGCTTTGCTGGCTTTGGTCTGGCATTGGTGGCTCATGTTCATCTTGGAGTCAAATGACTTCAAGACCCCTTTCTGCCTCTGTGCTCATAAGCAGGAAGTTCCCCAGCTTGTATGTATGCTGTGGATTCCTTCTCCCCAGGCATAGCACCCTGCATTTATTTACATTGAACTCCATCCTATTACCATCTGCCCACTTCTGTAGTCTGTCTAAATCTAATTGCAGCCACTCTTTCCCTTCCCTTTGAGCATGCCTACTTCTCCCCACATCTTGGTGTCATCCGCAAACTTGGACAACGTGTTTTCCACCCCCTCGTCCAAGTCGCTGATGAAGATGTTGAACCAGGACCGAACCCTGGACCCCACTGTTCACATCCCTCCAGTTCGAGTACGACCCATCCACCACCACTCTCTGGGTGCACCCCATCAGCTAATTTTTGACCCATCCAACTGTGTAGGCATCAATGCCACAGTCGCTCAGTTTATTAATGAGAATGGGGTGAGAGACAGTAGAAAAAAGGCCTTCTTCAAGTCCAGAAAGACTATGTCCATGGAGGCACCATCATCCAAGGATTTAGTTTCCTGGTCATAAAAGGCCATAGACTACCAGCTTATAAATATACAAAAAATGCATTAGTCACATAGCAAAAGAAGGAAAACCAGGTACTGGCATAGAGAGAAAAAGACCAGTTCACACAAAATTAAAACAAAACATAGGATATGATGATATAAAATGAAGCAGTGGACAATAAAACAAAACAGGAGAATTCTATTTAATTTTAGCTCATATTCTTTATGCAAGTAATGCAAATACACCTAAGTAGCTAGGACAGGCTCTTAATTGCCAGAGAGAAGCTGGATTGTTTTTTCATTAGTCCAGTAGTTAAAATTTTCCAGCAATGGAAATCCATTTTCCTTTTATTTCTTCAAAAAACAAACAAGGTCACAACTAGTGATTTAGATCATCTACCTAATTCTTTCCACAAGAGCTTATTCTGTCAGAATGTGGAGCCACACCATCTTCCCATGACAACTGCAGATCTCATTGAAATAAAACTCAATCCAGTAAGGGCCTCCTGTTGTTTGTAGCTGTTTTCTACAGATTGATAGGTTTTTCAGCCAAAGGAGTGCTTTGTTAATTTTGTAACCCTGGGCGTGACACTACCCATGCCTTCACCTGAATAGTGCTATTCTGGGGTACCCAATAGCCAGTGGCCCCACTCAGCTCCTTGGGTAGCACGGTCCCTGAGTGGAGAGCCTCCCCTTACAATCAAACTACCTTGCAGACCATTATAAAACTATTTACAGGATTTAATTATTTACAAGGTAGCATATAACCAATGCAATAGACCAAATGTTCCACCGCATGACCTGCTGATGGTGGCTTAATGGTTAATGCTTTTTAAATACACATTGCAGTAGGGGAAGGTATACAAATCACCCAAATAAAGAAAGAAACAATACATAAAAACATTGATACTCAAAGTAATAAACCATCAAGAACGTATTTACACAGTCTGTAACTTGTACAGTGTGTACTGAGGACCCTGTGCGCACTGCTCCTGGTGGGGTGTTTCAGGGAGCAGGACTGCATCTGCATCCCTGGCACAGGACCTGTGGGTGGTCCCTGGTGCTGCTGTCCCTTGCATGAGCTTCAGGGGTATCAGTGCAGCAGGCAGTGGCTCCTCCCCTGCAGTCCCTGCAAGAGATGAGTCCTGCCCAGACCCCTTCCCTGGCTCAGCAGAGAATAGTATCTGGGCTACAGGTTGTAACAATTTCCCCTGCCACAGCCTCACAGCACCCAGCAAATGCAACCTCTCCCTGGGCCCTGCCTGCTCTGGGACTTCTGGTGGTTGGAGCCCTCTAGCTCAGGGCTTCCTCCAGCACCTGAGCCTGCCCCTCCTGGGTGCTTTCTCACTCACAGGGGAAAAACCAGGGTAGTCTCCAGCAGTCCCACTCTGGCCCTGTGTCCTCCTCCCCTGCTGTGCTCACCCAGCCACACCGGCTTGCAGAAGAGTCTTCCCAGGCTTGGAGTCTCCTTATAGGCTGCTCCTCTCTTCTCCTGCCCTGCAGGGCTGGGAGGGGAAGTAAGCGAGGAGGGACACAATGCAGCACTCTTGGTGCAGCCCCTGCTGCTAGTTCTGCAGGACTCTGCCAGGGGCTCTCAGGGGTGGTCATGGCAAGATCCTTTCCCTGGTCTCCAGCCTATCTCCCACCCCCATCTCCTCTCTCCTTTGTTTTCTGCACCCCCAGGAAAACTGCTCCCCTCTTTTAACCAAGCTAAGCCCAGGCCAGGGCTCTTCCCAGGCTTTGTTCATATCCTTCATTCAAACCCTGCTGGGGTTACATCACCACTCCCGCTTCCAAGAGGGCAACCTCCAAAACAGCTTCACTCACCCTCAGGGCAAATGGGACTAACTCTGCTGGCACTTTGTCCCTCTGCAGGGCAGCCCTTCCTATTCCTTCAGGTGGGTCCATTTTTAATGCTGCTACAATTTTTAAAAAGGGGAAGTTCAGGACAGTCTCACTGCCAGCCTATCTGTCCTTGTGCTGGCATCTCTAATTCTTAAATTTGTGTTTGCTTAAATTTGTGTCAAAGCAGGGGAGGTACTGGAACAGTGACTCAGTATATTTCCCAAAACAAAGCAAGACAGGAGTTGGTAAGTATTTCTGCAGTGGTGCAAGAATCTATTTTAAGTGCAATGCTGCATTTTTATGAAAACTATTAAAGTCCAGCACAACATAAATCAGTATGCACAGCTGCAGAAAAGCTTAAAAATTCACTATATCTAGCAAGCATTATTTGGTTCATTGGAAAGCCCCCATGGAAGTTTCTGCAACAGTGCAGGAAGTCAAGACAGCATTCAGAGACTATGAGAGGGATGTCTGATTTTCCTGTTTGTGCTTAACACATCTCAGAGATTAGTGCAAGGTATAGGCTTCCATGCTAGGCAACATTGTCTCATTTGCTAGTGCTTCCCCACTATGCTTGCTGTATGTTTTTGTTTTCTCCTATTAGATTGCAAGCTCTTTAGGGCAGAGACTATTTGTACAGTGACTAGTACAATGGTGTCTTGACCCCTGGGTAATTTCTCAATGTTACTACTAATAAAGTGGAAAAGTCATGATATTGTTTACACTTCACTTGCACTGGTTGAGAGGAAGAAATTGAATCTCTGAAATCATGGCTGGCCAGCCAGTTTTTAACTCATCACTTGTTCATAATTACCTTGGAAACTGACATACTCCAACAGGATCCTGATGCTGAACTTCATAAATGCAGTGGGATAAATTAATCCCAAGGGTGATTACATTACATCAATTAATTTATCCAAGTGTAGTTATCTCCCCACCAGGTAATTTTCTGCTTCTTCTCGTCCCCAAACCAGAATCTAAAGCTAGAGGAAAAGTATCTATTTTAGAAGTTTCTAAGGTATCTTTCACACTGTTATCAATAAAACTGATATTACTTTGAAGATATGTTTTTCTTTTCCTTTAAAAAAAAGTTACCAGTATCCACATGTACATGACCTCACTACATGGATCTTTACCTTCAGTTCTTTTTTTTTTATCTTTGAGATGTCTGTACAGTGTAGAAAAATTAAGTGGCCAAAATAACTTCACATTTTACCACATACATGTTATACACACAACCTTCTGCTTCTAAAACTTCGGGCTGGCCTCATCCATCTTAGAGACCACCTCCTTTTATAGCTAGCGCTGTGCGAAATAGAACCGTTCCATTTTGACCAGCATTTCAACAGAACAGTGTTTGTTTTGACTTTTAATTGAGTTGAAATGGCTGTTCCATTCTGTTCCATCAAAAGGTTTTGCCGTTTCGACCCTGTTTTGACTTTTCACCTATAGGTTATAATGGGGTAGGTCAAAACAGCTGATAACTTTGTCCTTTCTGGCCTGATTTGGATTCAATTTATAGGAATGGTGGCTCCTTTGAAGGCATGATGCATGCCACGTTTTGAGAAAATAGGTGAAGGGAATTAAGAGAACCTGCACCCCAAAGTCTTGAGAGAAAAACTCATGCCACATGTATGTGTTAAGCCACAGCAAGGTCAAAACTACAGGGATGGTAGTCCTTGATGAGGCACCAAAGTCTGCCATGTTTCAAGGAGATAGGTGAAGGGAGTTCAGAGAAACTGCACCCCAAAGTCCTGAAAGCAAAACTTGTGTCATGTGTTTGTGTTAAGCCACAGCAGGATGAAAACTGCAGGGATGGTAGCCCCTAGTGATGCCAAAAAGCCTGCCAAGTTTTAAGAAGGTAGGTGCAGGGAGTTTAGGGAAACTGCATCTTTGGGGAAAAGGAGGAGTAATGGTCACAAATGCTTCACTCCTGGAAGATTGTTTCAGGCTCATTTCAGGCTCAACTTTAGGAAAACCTACTTCACAGCTAGCGTGTCCAGACTGTGACCATTACTCCTAGTTTTCCCCAAGGGTGCCCTGGTGAACAGTTGTTCACCGAGCCCTAGATGTATGCTTTTAATGTAGCAGTAAGCTGCTACCAAGTCTCCTCTCAGCCTTCTCTTTTTCAGGCTGAACAGTCCCAGGTACCTCAGCCTTTCCTTGTATGGCTTGCCGTGCAAGTTTAACCATATGAGTAGCCCTTCTCTGAACTCTCTCAAGCTTTACCACATCCTTATTAAAATGCACGGCCCAGAACTGGACACAGTACTCCAGCTGTGGTTTCACCAATGCCGAGTAAGGCAGGAGAATCACTTCTTTGTGATGGTTTTGCTAGAGATGCATCAATTGATGCATGCCAGCATACGGTTGGCCCTGCTGGCTACAGTATTACATTGCCAGCTCATGTTCATACTGTGGTCAATTATTACCCCCAGGTCTTGGTGACAAGTGATGGGGGATCTTCAGTCCTGCTGGCTGATGAGAGGTAGCAGTTGCACAAGTACCCATGTCACGAGTTTTGCCTGTCAGCAGCTAGGAGTGCAGGGCCCCAGAACCCCCCTGGACCTATCTCCTTGATATCTGGCAGGCTTTGTGGCCACAGTAGGGCTTAGCAGCCAGGCCTGCAGTAGTCCCTCCGCCATTCCCCTTGTGCCCCAAGACAAACATAGTTGCACAATTACTCATGTCATGAGTTTTGCCTGTCAGCAGCTAGAAGTGCAGGGCCCAAGAACCCAGAAGGCCCTGTGCCTATCTCCTTGACAGCTGTCAGGCCTCATGGCCTCAGCAGGGGCTAGCAAGCTTGCAGCTTTCACCCTGCTGCGCCTTAACACACACAGTGTCACCCATGTCACGAGTTTTGCTTGTCTGCAGCTTGAGGTGTAGTTTTCCCCAAACCCCTCCACCCATCTTCTTGAAACTTGGTAGGATTTGTGGCCTCAGCAGGGGCTGCCATCTCTGAAGTTTTGACCTTGCTGTGGTTTAACACATATACATGACATGAGTTTTACTTTCAAGATTTTGAGGTGCAGGTTCTTTGAACTCCCTGTGCCTATCTTCTTGAAACTTGGCAGGCTTTGGTGACTCATTAGAGGCTACCATCCGTGCTGTTTTGACTCCACTGTGGCTTAACACGTACACGTGACATGAGTTTTGCTCCCAAGACTTTGGGGGACAGTTTCTCTGAACCTCCTGCACCTATCTTCTTGAAACATGGCACATATCATGCCCTAGAAGGGGCTACCATTTGTGTAAATTTCATCCAAATCTGGCCAGAACTGACAAAGTTGTAGGCTGTTTCAACCTTCCCCATTATAGCCTATGGGTGAAACGTTGAAACAGCATCAAAACGACAAAATGTTTCAACTTGCCTTGTTTTGTTTCAAAGCTGTTTCAACCATATCTGTTCTGTTTCAATTTTTCTGTTTCAACCTCGAAACAGGTCAAAGCAATGTTGAAACAAAACTGGTGGCGAAATTTCACACAGCCCTACTTCCAGCTTTACCCCATTAGTTGGGATGTTCAGGCTTAGAGTACCTAGGTTGTTTTATTTAAGTGCAACACAAGGTTTTATGGAATCCATTGCTGTTTACATCGATGCAACTGATCCTGTACGGGATTTAAGTTATTTTCTTTACACATACCTAACAGGACCAGGTACATTTTTCTGGCATAAATAAAATAAAGAGCATAGACTAGGTCATTAGTGAGTCACTAATCACTCATTCACTTAGGTCACTCACTTGTAAACAACAGGCACCAATAAAGGACAAAATCATATGTACTTGTACAGAAAACATGTTGACAGTACACAGTGCAGAGATTCAGTAGCCATTTAGGAACTCTGTCAACATTAAATCCTAACAGCTGTAATTCATTCAGTCCAAGTATTATCTTCCAGGATAACTACTAAGCCACTATAAGTAATGCACAATATGTTCTCTCCATAGTATTATTTATTATTTGTATTCTAATTAAAAGGTCATATCAAGTTCACTGTGCTAGGCACCACATACCCATGTCTATACTTCTCACTTACCAATGCAGGTAGCATTGTGTTGCAACCGATATCACATTGTCTACCAAACCTGCAGCAAATGGAGCCATGCTGCTTCCAGGTCAGAAGGTATCATGCATAGCCAGCCTGACAGTGTTTGGCTTAGTGAGAGGTAGAGATGTGCCCTATAGCAGAGCATAACTATAGTTTTTGGCCCTCAGCTAGGGATGGAGGAGTGCTGAGCTGCTGCTGTTGCTCCCATAGCTTAAGGTATGCACATGCAAGCTGCTGCCACCATGGCACTGAGGCCTTGGAAGATGCCATTCTGGCAACACTTCTAAACTGGTGCCCTGGGTGGTTTCCCCATTGGCCTCAATGTAGTTATGCTACTGCCTTAAGGTATAAACATACATCCGAAAACAATGTTCTTCTGTGCGAAAAATTAGAGCCTATGAGCACTAATACATGTACTCCGGGGGTGTAGTCTTTAATTAAAGCAGCTCTGAGAGCCACTCCAATTAAAGTGCTGCAGTATCTCATGTATCAGCACCTCCATACTTCAAAATGGTGGTGGCGGTGCTTGAATTAAAGCACATTTGACAAGCTTTAGTTCAAGCACCCCTGCCACCATTTTGAAGTATGGGGGCACAGATACACAAGATGCAGTAAGCTGCTGAAGTGCAGTAATTGCCACACTCCAGCAAACTTGAGTCTGCTTTGATGTGCTGGAATTACAGCATGTTGGAGCCACTTCCACACTCAAGTACAGGCACCCAATGTTCCCCATTTACACTTTTATAAACTTGTGACAATTACATTTACCATTCTCTGTCTTCACTTTGTAGGAGAATTAGAGCAAAAGTTTCCTACAAGGAAATACACTAATAGAAAGTAAATTTCAGAGTTGCACATGTTCATGTCTATGTGTTTTTAGTGCATCCAGGAGCTGAACTGTGATTTAATCAGAACTCTCTCAGCCTCAGCTATTGATATTAATTAAAGCTCTGATTTCTGGATTAGGTGAGAATCTTGGCAATCATTTAATTAAAATAAAACTATCTAGATTGAAAGATTGAAAATGTAAACTATACAGGCTCAGAAACAGAAGTTAGGGCAAGAACATACTGTAAAATATAAGTTTCCAAAATCTCAGGATATTTAAGCCATTCTCCTGTCTCCTAAAGCCTGATTATTGGGAGAAACTGTGAGACAGTAGAAAGAACATGAGACTGGGACTCAGGATACTTGGCTCTGAAAATGGCTAGCTGAGTGACCTGAATCCAGAAGTTGATATCTACTGATGATAAGGATTATATGACTGCTGAGTATTTTACCCAATTTTAGTTGTTGTTACTAACAACATCAACAGCAGTGATAATAATTCCATCCTGACAATGATCATCAACACACCTGGGCACCAGCAAAGCTGGAAATCCAAGCTTCCGATTAATGCTTAATCATGCACAAACAGAAATCAGTGGTCTTATAAAAACTTATATAGGCCTTTCCCTGCACAAACATTTGCAGCAGAAATATTTGTGCCTCTTCCAGAACCAGAAGCAAAGCCATGTAATTTATGACCATTCAAACCTGAGCAACAAAGGCCAAACTTGAAACCCTAGTAATCCCTATAGTAAATAATTCATAAAGATATTTGTCATGTCAATTCAAACAAGTGCATTCAGGGCTATTTTGATCTGCTGGTCGCTACTCAGAATAAAAGGTTAAACTGATTAAATAAATTATTCAAAGGTAACACTTTTTCAGCTCCAAAGGACAGGTTTTGTCAAAGAAGTCACAGTTGCTGAGGAAGACTGTTTAAACTTGCAAATCACACAAATGGCATCATGGAAATGTAGAGAAAAAAAGAAGAAGAACATAAGATCTTGCTGTAAAGGAGGAAAGAATCACAATGAATTTCTTTTGGAATCCCTGAATTTTCATAGATTTCCAGGCTAGTCTTAAAAGAGAGACTCCGGGCTCCTCTATACCTGCAGGTAAAAGCACAATGGGATCTAATGCGTGGTCCACACAATTGCGCCTCCTGCCATGCAACATGTGTATGGCAGGAAGCATGACTCTGGGATTGCAAATCAGATCCCTTCACACCATATTGCTGGTTGAGAGATAGCCTGGTCAGGTTCCCTCTGCACTGGCAAGAAGCAAGCTCCTGTGGTTGGGAGTACCCTCAGCTGACAGGACTCCCAGCTGTAGACAGGTCCCATACACCTGTTCGTTGACAGATTGCAGCCGATGCAATCTCCCAGCTTCAGGGACATCCAGCAGCAGCAGCTGTGGTCTCCCATCCATATGGGTTTGTGGGCTCCCCCCCCCCCCGTGGTTTGGAGCCCTTTCAGCTGGGAGCCTCCAGGCTCAGGATGCATGCGGGCCCCACCCTACCCCATCCTGGGAGCTCTAATCAGCTGACAGAGAGAGCTTCTAGCCACAGGGGCCTCTGGCCCCAACTTTAATTACTTAAGTGATAGGAAGCAGTGATAAAGTTATAACACATGTTTTGTGAAATAACTTCACAGCTTATTCCTTATTTTATCACACCATTAATTAATTGATTGAACAAGTGACCAGTTGACCACTTAATACATGATTAACTGGTTAATCATTCCTTAAGTAAGTATAATGTGTAGCGCTCTCTCTCTCTCTCTCTCTCTCTATATATATATATATATATTTTTTGAATATCTTCAATTAACTTTTTGCAGACTGTCCAACGGCAGTAGGTAGGTGTATTTACATACGATGCAATAAACTCTGAAGCAGTTTGAGCCAGAGTCAACTGTTTCTGGATGTAGCATCTACACATGCACCTGGGACCTCATTAATTTGAGCTGGGATGGAGTAGCCCCAGGTTAGCAGACAGTATGGGGGCCAGCTTTAGACTCTGGGTGGCAGTATCATGCAGTAGAGAGGCTGACCAGATGCAATTTGTGCCTGGTGTTCACTGTTTACACTTGTGTTTAATGACAATTAATGGCTTCACTGTAAGATAGTACTGGCTCCAACAGCCCCATTTTCCAGTGGAGTTAATTAATTTTCTGTACCCTAATAGAATCATAAAATTATAGAAACAGAAATTTAGGGTTGGAAAGGACATCAGGAGATCATCTAATCCAAACACCTACTCAAATCAGGACCATGCCAAGCAAGATCATCCCAGCCAAAGCTTTTTCTAGCTGGGTCTTAAAAACCTCCAATGATGGAAAGTTTATAACCTCTCTCTTAGTAACCTGTTCCAGTGTTTTATTACCCTTCTAGGGATCAACATCTTCCTAATGTCTAGCCAAAACTTCCCTTCCTGCAATTTAAGACTGTTGCTCCTTGTTCTGTCATCTGTCAACACTAAGAATAGTCTTGCTCCATCCTCTTTCAAACCCCTCTTCAGGTACTTGAAGGCTGCTATTAAATCTCTTCTCAGTCTTATCTTCTCTAGACTAAATAAACCCTGTTCTCTCAGGATCTCCTCATAAGCCATGTGCTCCAGCCCCCTAACCATTTTTGTTGCCTTCCACTGGACTGTCTCCAATTTGTTCACATCCTTTCTGTAGTGGGGGCCACAGAACTGAACACAGTACTCTAGATGTGGCCTCACCAGTGCCGAAAAGAAGGAATGAATCACTTCCTTTGATCTTCTGGCAGTGTTCCTACCAATGCATCCTACTATACCATTAGCCTTCTTGGCAACAAGGGCACACTACTGGCTCATATTCAGCTTATTGTTCACTATAACACTCAGGTCTTTTTCTGCAGAACTGTTGCCCAGCCAGTTGGTCCCCAGCCTGTACTGATATGTGGGACTGCTCTGTCCTAAATGCAGGACTTTACACTTGTTATTACTGAACCTCATGAGATTTCTTTTAGTCCACTCCTCCAATTTGTGCAAGTCTTTCTCAATTCTAGTCCTACCCTTCAGCATATTTACTACTTCCCACGGCTTGGTGATAGCTTCGAACTTCCACGGTGCACTCTATTCCATATTCCAGATCGTTGATGAAGATACTGAAAAAAACTGGCCCCAGGACCAACCCCTGTGGCACCCCACTTCATTCTGGCTGCCAACTAGACATTGAGCCATTTATTACTACTCTCTAAGCCTGGTGATCAAGTCAGTTTTCTATGCATCTTACAGTCCATTTCTCTGGCCTGTACTTCTTTACCTTGCATGTAAGAATGTTGTAGGAGACCAGATCAAAAATCTTGCTAAAATCAAGGTATACCACATCCACTGGTCTCCCAGTCCACATACACTTGTCTTCCGGAGCATGTGTGAACTGTGATACTTTATTGTGGAACTAAGTAGTCTACTCCACAATAAAGTGCATGTAGATACACCCATTGTTAACCAAAGAACCACAAACTTAAGTAGTGAACACACTTCAGTTCAAAAGAAAAAAAACCTACAAACTTTTCAATGTATTATATAGAACGCATAGAGAGAGAAGACGTGTTCCATTATTCATGGTAGGAGGAATGATATACTCAATGCATGCTTTAAGCAAATAAACAAAAAAACCTCCCATATTTAATAATATTTCTGTCAGAAGCCATAGGTGATCATTTGAAAGGTACGTAGGGAGCTGTGGCCAGAGTGGATTATCTTCATTAAGTATCATGATTCTGCCATGTTTTATGTTTTGTCACAGTTGCTAACTCTCATAATTTTTTTGCAGTTCTGAAACTTGCAGCTCCTGTAAAACTGTGATTATGCCAGGATTTCAGCTTTCATGTTTGTGAAATCAACTCATAAAAACCTAAACCTTAAAAATTAAAATAAAGACAAAATGACCCCATACCTATACATTTTATATACCATATATAAGAGGACCTTGTATATAAGGCAACTCCCCAATAATTAGATTGAATATATGGAAAATGTATAAATATGTAATACATATCTAGGCATTAGAATTTGATTACTGGAGGTTTGCCTTGAACCTGTCCCCCTCCACTGCTACAGAAAGACAAATATATCTGGGGGATCAGGTAGCCCCATTGTTCTTGGCACTCCTTTCTCCTTTCTGTCAGACCTTGCTATTTCTGAACATAAGGAAGTGAGGGGCAAAATGTGCACACACACAAATTATTATAGGTACCCATAGACCTAGTTCGGGCAGAATTGATGCACAGCATTTCAATCCATGGTGACTCCACAGCTCAGCACTGCTGCATATGTGTGTGTACTTCAGATACTCCCCGCAAAGAATCTATGTGCTAATTAGCTCCCACTCATTACTGGAAACAGCTGTTCTTGCCATGAGAGCTAGCATGCTCAAAAAATTAAACACAGATAATAAGTTGGCCTGGTTCCACTGCTTGGAAAATGGGTGATCATATGACAGGTTGAGAGAGGGGGCAATAGAGAGATTCTGGGTGAACTATTTTGTACCCTGTTTGGTGATGTTTGCCAGACAATTAAGACTGGTGAATAATCAGGAATCACTGGGAATAGGAAAGAAAAGTACAGCTCAGCTACAAGAGTGAAGGGGGTGTTGGAATGTAGGGAATGTAGTGGCTCACCATGACTTGGAAAAGTGGTGGTGCTGAGGAGGACTGTACTCAAGGGGCTGTACCATATAAGTTATTCAGATAGGTTTCATTAACATATCCTTGTGGTAGGTAACTGTCAGTATGTTTACCCTGTATGGATCATGTGTTTATAATTATACTCAGTGTTGGCTACATTTAATCAGTTTCCTAGTTGGTTTCCATTACTGAGCACATGCTGTTTTGGTAGCAGTTTAATAACCAGCAATGCGTTTAATGAGATTTCCTTGTATGCAATTATAAAAGTAGGAGCTTTCCCCCCATGCTGATTGGGTGAGGGGGTGGAGGGGCACCTCATCTTTTATTTGAGTAAATATCATATCTGTTTTATATAATATATATGTCTTCAATTTAAAAAAATCAAATAACTTTAAAACAATAACTACATTTGAGGAAATTATGCAAATGTACATGTTTGGAAATCTCTTTCTTTGAGTGCCAATATTTCTATGGACCTGAAGGAGGGTACTTAATGCCCATTTTCTAGACCATCACTGCTGCTACAAATCTACAATACTATTAAAACCAATCATGATTGTTTTTTTTGAATCTCATTGCTGACAATACTGATTTCATTTGAAAGTCTTTTAAATGACTTGTTTTTCTTTTAAAATATTGGGACTGTATTTTGAAGCATCCAAAGGCTAAGCCATGTTTCTGGATAAGAATCACTAATTGAGATTGCAAAAAGTGTTCAAATGAACTCTACATGAAGTCTAGTGACAGATTTTCCTCCCCTGTCAGGGCCAGATTAACCCTTTAGTGGGCCCTAGCCAAACAAACTCATAGGCCCCTACTTAATACTGTATATTCATAGTTCACTCAGTAATTATAATATGTAAAATAAGCAAAATTGGGACCCTTCTTCACTTAGGACCCTAGGCATGTGCCTAGTTTGCCTATGCATTAATCCAGACCTGCTTTACCTGGGTGGAAAACCTACTAGTTGAGCACTGTGCCAGTGTCCAAGTGCTTTGGCAGCTACCATATTATTGAGAGGCCATAGCCAGGGAGCCTCTGTGCATGTGTCCTAGCATGTTCTTGTAGGCCCCCCTAGCTTCTGGAAACTGCTAAGAGCAGCCAAGTGTATAGAGTAGTCCTGACTGGCTGGCTGTCATAGGGGACTATACACACTTTGGAAACTCCTGTTCACAGTCCCTATTTCCTACTTGTTGTGAGGCTTTGAGGAAAGAGAACCACAACACATACCCACTCTTGTCTGTGCAGAGCAGGTTAGTATGCTACCATGGTTGTAGCAGCATTCTGGGAGCTGTGCCTGGTTGTGCAGGATGTGCTGACATGAACTGTTATGCACTCAGCAACCTGCATAAGGTTATCATCAGATTCTACTGCAAAGGATTCTCCAGATGCACCATAGAGTTAATCAACTACAAGGGTTTCTTCTCTGTCATGCTTCAGGGCTTTGTGTACCACCATGGCCAATTCATCCACATCTTCACTGGCTAGGTAGGCAACAACCATGAAAAAAGGTCCTACCACAACTCCACCTTCCCCAAAATGGTAGAGAGTGGAGAATATACCACGTCACCAAGAATAGTAGAGTCCTCATCCCACCCCTTATCTCAGAGACCCATCTTACATTCTATCCTCTGCCCCATGAAGCCCTACTGGGGCGCCTGGCCTGCAGGAAGGAGTACTTCAAGCACTGCCTCAGCAGAAGCCAAATGACTGTTGTGTGTACCTTTGATCACCTCAGTGCCTGCAGGAGGTCTCAGGGTGTATACCTCAAAATGGCTGAGGAGTACTTGCCACACTTCATTGTCACTGTCTGCATCCTCGAAAAAAAAAATGTGAGGCTAGGGCAAAGCCTTGGGTGGAGGAAGCCTAAGAGTCCAAGGTAGAGAAAGCACAATGAATAGAGGAAGGGCAGAGGAAGCGCAGCAGGTAGGGACAAGCCAAGGTATTGCCAAAGTATTTCAACTCTTGGAAAGGTATCAACACACAGGGCCTGTGACCTGGTGGGTCAGAGAACCCCTGGGAGATTATCTCCTGACATTCTGGGATATGGGATAGTACCCGAGTATGTGGGAGTAGGGCAGGATGGGGACTGGGGACCTAGAAGCCATGGGCAGCTAAACACTAGCCTTGGGCTGCCTTTGGTCTGTCAGAAACTGTGTGAATGGTTTCTAGGGAAACTAAAGTCTATGGTTAAAAAATGAAACACTTGTATGCACCCTGAGGTCATGTACAGTGCACTGTTAGATTTGAATGTAGTTAAATGAAAGAAACTTGAATGTTAAGCAACGTGTTCAGTACACTATTTATTTTCCTGTTGTAAAGTGTTGTTGTACATGAAAAATCACCCATCTTTTCATAAAACCATTTGAGTTGATTTGACAAGAAATAAAGTCCTTTACAGCAATTAAGTGAACTCCAAGGAAACAGAAGTATGTCCAGTTCAGAGGAGATTTTCACAATCCCATATGTACATGGCTACAGGAGAAATATTCCTCTCCTTCCCAGTACTTAGCACTTGGTCCAGATGATTCTGCAGGTGTATAGTAACTCCCACTGTTCCCTAAATTTTTGCTTATTTTTCTGCCCTGGACATATCCTCAAATGCAATGTGATTTCCTCCAATGTAGTTATAGTAATTTGATTTTTTTTTTTTGCATAAAAATTAAAGATCATGACCAATTCTCAGCATGATTCACTGCTTGAGCTGTGTTATTCAGTTGTTACCAAATCATATTGTATTGCACCTGGTCCTTCCCTGGAACAAGCTCACATGCACTTTCGGAATGAAAATGTATAGGGTACATATAAGCTGCTTCCAATCATGCTCATAGATTCATAGATTCTAGGGTCGGAAAGGACCTCAATAGATCATTGAGTCCGACCCCCTGCATAGGCAGGAAAGAGTGCTGGGTCTAGATGACCCCAGCTAGTTGCTTATCTAACCTCCTCTCGAAGACCCCCAGGGTAGGGGAGAGCACCACCTCCCTTGGGAGCCAGACTTTGGCCACTCTAACTGTGAAGAAGTTCTTCCTAATGTCCAGTCTAAATCTGCTCTCTGCTAGCTTGTGGCCATTATTTCTTGTAACCCCCAG
>JAGPOW010000304.1:32138639-32151035 GCA_030014935.1 Caiman crocodilus
ACCCTGGCACTCGTTTCCTGCCAATTGGCGGGGGGTCAGACTAGATGGCCTGCTCTAGGCCCCTTCTGATCCTAGGTACTATGATACTATGATACTATGATTTCTGTGATTATGTGACAACTCACTTTTCTTGCTTTTTTTTTCTTAAATGTAAGTTCTCAAGTTCATCTTTACACGCAAAAGCTTGAGAATGACCTGCGTTAAAGGCTCAAAACTCAGTAGGCAAAGAAAAACAACCCAATATTATCTATCTCATATATTTTTAAACCAGTGTCATATTGTTGGGTCTTATTCCTGATTAGGAAGCCAGAATGGCTAGAAAAGGTAGAAAAGGCGTACCATGATAGTGTAGTGGACTTCCTTCTCACTGCGGGTTGATAAAGACTGATGTCGGAACTGAAACAAGGCCCATGATGTAACCTGTTATTACATCTAGGAAAAGGTCTGAGTTTCATATGGGTTTGATTGGTTTTTAGACAACTCATTCTCTTTGCATGCCTTTGGATACCTCTGATGCTTTAATATCTATGTGAGCTAAAAAGAAGCCCTCTAGTGGAGAAGGAATTGTTAGCTGTTTTGGTAGCCTGACATTTTGTTCATAGTTACGTACAACAATTTAAGAGCGTTGAGAGCATTTCTTCTTCTCTCTGGGCCCATTCCTCAAATGGGAGGGTCTCAACTTTTTAGATCAGGGACTATAAGCTCAATCATTTGAATATCTTTAATAGATTTACTCACATGCATGAGAGGTGATCAAGTGTCAATCATGAACAGATGTCACACAACTAGGTCCCAAGATGGTATGACTTTATGCTACACGAAAATCTTCACCAGCAGATCAATTGGCATAATCAAACATTCCAATTAACCACAAGCATATTTTACAGCTTGCCTTTAGTATTCATTTAGTGCACTGTATTTGTATTTCTTTTCTTAAAGTCATGCTGCAGTGATTATGTTTAGTCAGTAAATTTCAGCATATTCTACACATGTTTATGAAAAGCTGAGATCCAATCTTACGACATATAAAAAATTCATTACATTTAAATATTCATTGTTAGGAAAAACTAGTTTCTATTTGTGATAACAGAAATCAGTATGTGCAGGCGCACAAAATATATTAGGAGGCTAATTCAGGAAGGAGAGAGAGAAAGAAAGAGTGAGAAAGAAGCAATGCAAAAGATCTCCCATTATCTTTAGCTTTTCCAAAAATTATGAAGAGGCTATGGGGTCAATACAGAACGCCAATGCATGCAATTATAAATACCTACTTTTTTTTAAACCCAAAAGTAACCAGTTTATAATTGCATCCCAAATGGAGTTTTTGTAGGGAAGGGGGGAGGTCATAGAACATATTGGTTGCCTTCTACTTAGTGCACTTAAATAATTATTACTGATCATGAAAAAAAAGTACATTTGAATATTTAAGAGTCTGGTTCACACATATACAGATATGGGTCTAAACTCAGAATTCATATGATAAAGGGAGAAGGGCAAACTTAGATCACAAGGGATTCTCTATTCCTGGTCCAAATCTAACCCTTTTGTGGTAATGTGCAAAACTTATTACCAGCTGATGGTCATTTGATGACCTTAGTCCAGTTCCCAGTGGACATATGTTCACATCAAAAAACAACTAGTAGCAGTAACACTAATCAGAACTTCTGCTGGTACTTTCTGAAGAGACAGTTCAAGGGCTTAGAGAATTGTGAAATAAAAACTCCATCCTAATGATGTCCCTTCAGAACAGCAATGAGGTGCATTTGCAGGATAGTATGGGGAAGAACATATTGCTAGAACCTGTGCTCTACTTTGTGGGTAAAAAGAAAGGACTTCAGCTTTCAGACTGCCAATCTGGAAACTTTCAACATCATTAGATTCACACCACATATTAAAACTCATAGCAACACCCCCATGTTGTTCCAGAATTTATTTGCAGAATGGATGAAAAGCTGCTTCTATAATTTATTAACAACCTTCCTACATGTTACCTAAATTAAAACTGTCGCATTTTCCTTACATTGGTAGAAACCGTGATTCTCTTATGTTATCAATTCAGCACTTATTAAAACCATGCAAATTTTAGTAATTTAAGACCCTCCAGAAATTAAAAAAAAATCCCAAACAAAGCAAAGTGCAGATAGTCAGTAATGAGCTCTAACAGTAAAAACTGCTGCTATAAAGTATAAACCACTGCCTGTTTGGTTAAAGTTGTAATTGTATAGATGCCGGTACCTGCTGGCAGACAGCTGCTTGTTGTTGACTTAGCATTACGCTCAATATAATGTGGATGGATAAAAAGAGGAATAAAGTAAATGCAAAAATTTTACAACATGTGTTTTAAATAACAGAATACTGTAATATAACAGTGCAGTTACAGTTATATTACAGTAGAGATCAGTACTGTACAGAATCTCTACTGTAATATAACAGTTCAACCTCTGGCCCACAGTGCTGTGTCATCTGGGGGACGGGGCTCCCCAGGTACTCAGAAATATTGTTGCAGGGGAGCAGTAGCAGCATTAATTGCTGAACCCCTGCAGCCAAATTTCCGGACCTGTGGGGAGCCGCACAAGTTGGATAATAATGTGGCCCTGTACCATGTCATGGTCACAATCACAGCTAGACCTAGGCATGGCAGATCAGGTCAGTGCATGGCCTGATCCAGGTACGTGGGGTCAGGCTGGCATGCCACCAGATGCAGGCACACCGGGTCAGGCTAGTGTGCTGGATTACATTTATGGACTGACCTCATGCACTGACCTTAGGCAGGATCCAGCTCATGGACTGACCACAAGTCGCTCATTTGGCTTGCAAGATAGAAATATTGGGCACGACTGTAATAGTGCAATGCATATGCTATGGCATAGTCTTATGTTGAAAGTTAGCAGTGCACTGCCTCTGCAGAAAGGCACTGTGTACAATATATCATTGTTACCACTGCATCTACCACTCCCCTTCCCTCATATATTCTCCAATTGCTTCTCTGACACCTCTTCCAGGGTTTTCTATTGCTCTTTCAACGAAACAAGGTGAAAACTGAATTTCATGACTTCCCCGTGCCCCCTCCAGGCATGTAAACTAAGTGATCTTTCCTGCTGAATATAGGTGCCACATCTGGGAAAGAAGCCACATCCCTTTCCTTTTTACATAGCCCTTTCCTTCACTGGCTTGTCCTGTGCCTCAAGTTCAGTCACATCCATATCTTCAAGACTTACTACAATTCCATCCTTGCCTAGCTTTGCTCTTGTTTTTTTTCAGTCAATCTGTTGCTTCCTTCATTCCTCTCAAATCACTCTTCTTTTTTAATAGCAATCTAAGACATTACTACCACTTTAACTTTGCACTCTCACCTGAGAGTCCGTACTGGAAAGTACTTTGTATTGTGTCTAAGCTACATAACTCCTCATAACTGTACTCATAAATACACCATGGTATGCATGCATACAACACATTGTTAACACACAACACATCATTACTTTTGGAATGGAATGTCAAATAAATCAAAACAATTATTTGGATGTTACGTATCTTGAAAACATGAATGGGCAAACACATTAGTTTGTGTCCTTTTTCAGATCTCAACCCAAGCTGGGATAGAGCTTAATAGCGTTTCATCCTACCCTGAAATTTAATGGACAAGTTATAAACTCTTGGAAAAAAGGTGGTCCATAGTGGTAACAGTGATACAAACTTAACTAGAGTAGTGCTACTGAGCACAGCTATAATAGAAAATGCCAGTAATCAATAGTGACACAGGAGAGAATTGCCCCATCACACACAGTCCAACTGTTTTCTGTATCTTGGCTAATATTCATCCTTTTATCTTCTAACAAAATCAATTTCTAGACAAGTCAGTGTAAAAGGAGTGTGATGGAAACAGAAAAAAGCATGAGGATGTCAAGTAAAATACCACCAAGAAAAAAGATCTTTGTTTTTTAGAAAATAAAATGTCTTCTTGAACATGCTACTAAAAGAAACATTTGTTAGAGATTTTGGTAAATCAGAAAAAAGTTCAGTAACCTTATGTATTGATGACACTAAACAGAACTGTGGGGCATAGATTACAGTTAGACTGCTTCTAGGACCATCACTGACAAAGGCCCCATTACAGGTATTTTTACACGTGATGCAGTTTTAGTCCTTAGGGTTGCATTTGATGCCTCCTATTTGAAATGTTGAGTTTTTTAATTGAAATGGTGGGTTTATTTTTCTGTCACTGTATATATGTTATTGTCCTGGCTGCTACAGGTGCTTGCTGAAGGCAGAAGTGGTGAGGGGCCAAATCCTTCTATTTTTTTTTCCCCAGAGGAGCCTGCCTGCTTCTTCTGGGGCCAGGGGGCCATTAATCTATGACATTAATGTCAGCTCACTCACCAGCTGTGGGAGAGGCAGGCAGGCTCTGCAGGAAAAAATGATCAAAAAAGGATCAGCCTGGAAATAGGCTGGCTTGCCCCTGGGGCAGTGTGGGGAGGTGGCAGGAAGGTGGCTGGGTGTGCTGGCAGATGGAAAAGGTAGAAGGGATGGTGCACAGGGCACTGGAAGCTTGGGCAGAATCAGGGAAGCTGGGAGCCTGTCTGGGTGGCCCTGCACCCTGTATATTGTGCTCCAACACCTTCTCTAGTCACCTGTACTTCCAGACATATTCTTGCCATGTCTCTGCACTGCCCCAGGGGCAAGCCAGCATGCTCAGGTAGCCACAGAATTCTGCTGAAGGCAGAAGCAGCGAAGGCTCAATCCTTTTTTTCTATAGAGCCTGCCCTCCTCTTCCTCAGGGAGTGGTGAACTGACTAATGGCTGCAATGTTCCAAGTTGCAACATTGCAAGCTAAGCTATATTGGGATGTAGTTTAGTTTGCTACACTGCAAACTCATTTAAAACCCCTAAAACTCATGTACATATAATGTGTGATGCCATTGAGCCACACAAAGAGAAATTTTCATCACATATACTTCATGACATTGTCATGTGTACAAGTGCTGTACATGCCCTACTCTGCTCACACCAAAGACCAGCATTTATATAGTGTAGGCAGCTTAGAGTGGTCCTAAGAATGTTCTCCAGCTCTGCTCTTAGGGACATTTTGGGACCTCTTGAAGCTATCTATACTGTGTAATGGCTTGCTTCTCAGTGGGTGCATCTACATAAGATGCTTTACTGTGCAGTAGAGCTAATTACTGCACAGTAAACATCTGTGTCTGCACGTGCAGATGCTTACTACACAGTAATTGACTCAAATCATAAGTAAATTTGATACCTGAAAATGCAAGTAGCAAATTTATTCATGGTTAGTAACTGCACAATAGCACACGTGTAGATTGCTGATCAGAAGCAAATGTGCTCTCAGTCAGCTGGGCAGCAGGGGGCAGGAGCTTGCAGCAGGGAGCTCCCAACCTCCACTCTGCAATCATGATACCTGGACTGAGAGATTCTTATCTTCCAACCTGAGCCCCATATTTGCAGGACCTGGGCTGGGAGATCCTTATCTCCCAGTGCCAGTTCCATTGTTGTGGTACCTGGGCTGAGAGATAAAGATCTCCAAGCCTGGGCCACCCAAGTTGGGAAGATCCCCAAGAGCTGGACCCAGGATTGTAGAGTTGGTTCTAGAAGATAAGGATCTTCCAGGCCACGCTTCCCAATTGTAAAGTGCGGACTGGAAACTGTCTCAGTCAGGGGCAGGTTCCAGCTCTGTGCCCTGATTGGGTGTTAGAAACTCGGGGCTAGGAAAGAGCTACAGGCGTGTGGCAGGTCCCAGGCCCATGCCACATCTGTTGGTGGGACAGCTAGCAGCTGGGTGGTGAATCCCTGTCCTGGCAGCAGGCAGCCCCCCGGGGGCAAGGAGCAATGTCTCAGCCCCCACCAGGAGACAGCTGTCTCCTGGTCCCATGCTCCCTGCCAGCCCTTGGGCTAGCACCCAGCAGGAGCCTAGAGTTTCCCCTAGCTGCTGTAAGTGGCAGGTGCAGGGCCAGTGCAGGCAGAAGCAGATTGCTGCCATGATCAGTAGATCTGCTCCTGAGACTCTGCATGTGTAGATGCCTGCTTGGGTCAGTTTGCTGTAAAGTATCTTACATGTGTAGATGAGCCCAGTAGTAGATTTGCATGTGTAGACCTGCCCTGTAGAGGTTACAGGATTAGCAAGGAAGAAGTACATACCTGGCCACAAGAACTATGCCAGTAATGAAAAAGGAGTGTTTATAGGAGTAAGAGGGGAGGAGAGGTGGAAGAAATACTATCAAATGCTGAATTGATGAAATGAGGAAGTTTTTCTTTGAAAAAAACTATGCATGCAGTTGAGAACAAAGCATATGCATCATGAAAAAAGAGCTTACAGTACTTCTGGAGTTTAAAGGAAATGGCCTGTTGAGAGAACTTAATGCCTGAGCAGTGGGCATGGGGAAGACATCATAGGCAAGAATCTTCCTGAGTGCCTGTTCAATAGAATAAAATCTTTGCTCAAATATTTCTGGCAGGAAGTTGATAATTTGGCCTATTTTCTTCTCTCCTCCTTTTCTCCACTCAGCATTGGATCTATAAGATACTCTGAGGCTTATGGACATTTTTCCAGGCAAAGGGAACATCCGTTTATACTGCTGAATGAAAGATGATTCTATGTGAATGAACACACATGCATTTTGTGGAGATGAGTAACAGAGACAACATGGGGAATATGACCCTTGAGTCTGTACAAAGAATCAAAGGCATTGTCATAGAGTCCTGCTGCTCTCAAGGTTACAACTGGAAAAAAAGCAGAAATGATGGCACTTAAGCTTTTGATGCATGCACCTTATCATCACTAATACAACCAATACCTGCTTCCTAAGACATCTGTTTCATAAATAATCAATGAGGGAGCTGTGAATGAGCAGGTGGATTATAGCTGATGAGCTCCCTTTGGGCAGGCATAATACTGTTAGTGGTTATGTATAACAAGTATCACATAATACAAGACTCCTACACCTACAGGCAGATCACTGAAAGTGGACACAGCCAAGGGCAGCTCTCTATGGATTTGTGTTGGAAAAAAGAAGGGCACAACTCACAAATACCAAGTCAAGATATGCATGTATGTTTATGTGTATGCACTTTGAAAAAAAAAACAATAGCAGTTTCAAGGGTATTTTTTATTATTATTACTTTAATTTCTCAGTGGCTGAGTATGTATACTATGTCATCTGTTTAATTTAACAATATTATTTTCCTGATCTAACCCTCATATATGGAGAAGTATGGTCTTGTGGCTAAGGCAGTAAACTGGGACTCAAAAGATCTATGAGCATCAGTTTTCTTCCCTGACCTTGGATACGTTAATTAGACCCTGAATCTCAGGGATATTTAGGTGCCTAGTTTTTACGTATTAGGAACCCACCCGAAAAACAGGAAAGATTTTGGGGTTTAGAGTGTCTCCTGAATACATCTGTTCCAAGGTTGATTGTAGTAAATTTATGTTTGGTCTTGTTTAAAAGCCAATATTGAGTTATATTCATTTATGTAATTTTTATCACTATATGAATTAATCCATGCTGTGTATCTTTACGAATTTGGTACATATATTAGTCAAGAGTTTATGGTCAGATCTTCAGTTAAGAGTTACTTCTGTGTCAAAGGAACAGAGGGAAGGTGAAACTAGAAGGATCACTAGCTCTTTGTGTTACTAGGCCAAGAACAATTCTCATTCCCAACCACAGGCCCATTGCTGGGATGGGCACAAAAAGTATCATCTACCTGTAATGGGAAACTCAACCCCACAAGAATGAAGGCATCTCAGAGAAATGGGTCATTAGTTAAGTGCCCTGGGCAGCAGGGCACAGCAGAGCACCACTTCTCCCCTTCTCCCATCATCATCAGTCACTGTGCTGACTTGGCTTTATGAGTGCTTGGGGGCAGGGTTGGCTGGGCATTCAACTAGAACAGCCAAGAGTGGAGCAAGAGATAGCACACCTGCAATGGAGGGCTGGTGGGAGGGGGTCACAAAGATGCCTGGGATGCTGACAGACAGCAGCCTAACATAAACATGATAGGGGCTCAGATTCAGAAGTTCATTTTCTAGTCTAACTTAAATCAATTACATTTGAATGCACATTGATCCAGGTATAAACCATGTTTAAACCAGTCTGTATGTATCAAACTTCTGTACTGTTACAGGTTTAGATTGGTAGAAGTACAATGTCTGAGCTGGGGCAGAGCAGCTCAAAGTGCAGAGGGATTGCATGGGGCTGGAGGGTCAGCTCTGGGCTCCAGGAGGCTGACTGGGGCACAAACCAGTCCAAGTGTGCAGAGCCTTGTGGCTAGGCACCAGGCAGGGGTCTGGCACCCTGCTGGCTAGGCTGTTGGGATGCAATATACACCCAGGTCAGCTTTTACCAATGTATTTAGGTGCAGTTATTTTTCCTGCCATGAGACAGTACTGTCCCCAAAAGGGCTATCTTAATTAATTTGCTGTGGTCTAACAGCACTGCATATGCAGACTATGATGCTTTACACTGCAGCAAATTAGTCTACTGCACAGTTAAGTGAATGTATAAATGCACCCAGGATGAAACTTATAAGGGTACTATAGCAATCTATAGAGTAAGCTTGAAGAGCCAGAACTTACCGGAACACCTAATAGATAGGTTTTAGGCATTTAAGTGTGATCCTATTCTACCCTGCTCAAGCCGTAAAAAATTGTTAATATGAATGTGGGTAGATCCTCCTTCTGACTATTTTTGGTGATTTAGTGTTGAAGTTAAAATGACAGCATGCTAGAAGAATAGATGGTTTCTTTGATTTTCAGGGACACACATGCTGGAATAACCATCCTTGGTACTTAAATTCACTTAGGTACCTAATAGGTGGAAATGGACTTGGCCCTAAATCTGCAGCCCCAGAAGAGTAATTCAAAGAAGAATGATTAGGTGCCTGCCTAAGTTTTCTATGCAGGGATTGGGGAATGAAAGATCTCTCAGGGTGCCCAGGTACTAAGCAGGGATCCAGAGTTTACCAACAGAAAATGTCAAGTTCAAGAGTGTATGTGAACTCCCTCTCAGGCATCCATTTACCTGAGACCCAGATTACCAACCAGTCTTCTGAGGGCATGCACTTAACTAAAGTGCTGTCACTGCTTTCTGTGTAACAGCCTTGAGCATTCACCTATTAAGTAGAAGACCTTGGTTCTAGGTCATCCTCAGCCTGAGGTGATTTAAAACTTCCAATACCATTAGACACTTGAGGAAAAATAATATGTCAGTCAGTTAGGAGCCTACTCTCAATAAAGAACTTATGGGAGAAGATGATGCAGCTGCTTCCTACTTTTTGTGTAATAACCTAGCTGTAAAAAGAGCCACTCAGGAAGTAAGAGACCAGGACTGTAAACCCTGCACAGTGAGGGGATTCAAACTGATATATCTCATGGGAGTGTCATGTAATATAGATTATAAACATCTTTTATTCCTCCTCTTGAAGCTGGGCCATTTTGTAACCAAGAATCTAATCTGAAATCTATCTATATAAAATGCACAAAAAGTTCATGGAAATGGAGACTTGAACTAAAGTTACCCCTCTTCTAGGAGAATTCTTTAACCTAGCACCTACAGTGCCAGGCTCTCACATACTCATTCCTTTCTTGGTCTGATGATTCTTACATTCTTGTCTTTCCTATAGCCCAATTTCAAAAGAGTGCTCTCATCTACATTATTCTATGACTTGGTGGTTTGGGATTTGGACTACTCCTGGAAAGTAGAAATTTGGATTTGAATCTCTTCAGGCTTAGGAAGGCCTAGAATTCATGTCTCTCACTTCTGGGTTGAGTGTTCTAACCACTACACTTTTATACCAAAGGCAAAGTCCTCTAGCTGTGCTTTTGAGGGAAAGTGGCTGCTAAGCTTTGTACTGAACTCAACAGTGCCTGTGTGTGCATTAGGTATCCAGGTTGTAGCCATATTGGTCTAGAGGAAAAGGCAATGAGGGCTCATGGTAGAGGTGATATCTGTTATTAGATCAACAAGATTTTGGGGGAAAAAATCTTTAATTGTAAGCTTTCAAGCTCAAACACCATTCATTAGGCATCGAGAAAAGATTGTAAAAAGTTCTCCTGGGTAGAAATGAAAGTTCATATTTCATAGGATTTCACAGCGGAGTCAGTAGATGGAAAGGTCCTTTCGACAGGCAGTTCTTAGCTGGTAAGGAGTCTCTCAGTTCTCTTGCAAGGCTCTGTTATGATGCAAATTACCTTGAACCAAGGCAGGACCTCTAGGCTATACACACAAGGTGGTCATTGCTTGATGTTCCTGCTTTTGGGGAGGGGAGATGTGCCCCAAACCTTGAAATTAAAGATTTGTTTGGTAAAAATCTTGTTGGTCTAAAAGATATCTAAAAGATATCTAGATGATATCACCTCTAGCTCATGGGGGTTACCATGAACCCCCAAATATATCTTGGTAAACTAGATGCCTAGGCAAATTTAAGAGCCTAAATTGCAAACAGTAGTCCAACTTATCCCCACTCAAACACTCAATTGGTTCTTGATTGTTTTGGTATCTGTGTTTTGGTCTGCACTGTTCCGTTGGTGTCCAAACCTAGGCTTGCAAGCATGTTCTGAAGCTTCCAATCTAGAAAGATAGGCACTGAACTCCCATCTAAATTACATTATAATCCAGATATGAGGCAAACCAGTATCTAAGTCCTGGAAGGTCCTGATCCATTAAGCATGACCTGGACAAAAATAGATTCTCTAGATCCCTTATTCTCAAGATCTAAAAGCCCTTTACAAAAATGAATTACCTCCCTAGTGAACTTTATATGGTCATGAAGTATAGCCACCTCTTGGGGTCAACATATAAGCTGTTAAAAAGTTCCTGTGATAATGTATGTTAGTTCAAAAGCAAGATGTGAGAACTACCTTGTCTGAGCTGAAAATGTAATATGGATTTAAATAGGCAGATGATAACCACTGGACTTGGAATTTAGCCATGAATCATCCATTTTTTTTTTTGGAAAAGTGTCATTCTTATAACCGCAAGTGGACAAGAACTGAGCTTTAGATACATCTAGCAATCAAATAGATGAAAACACAGTACATTTACAGAGAAAATAGTACTATTTGAGGAATTGTGTTAACCAAATGAGTTTTCTGGTTTGTGGGAAATTCCTTTTTCTTTTTTTTCAGTTTGTTTCAATGGAAACATTTTGCCAGCTCCCTTGAAAACTGTTATGTCGCTCTTTACCATTTTCACTTGTAATCTAGCAATAAAATGTTTACCTGACTTACTTTATTACCCAGCCCTACAAGAGACTAAAACCCCTTAGACATGGGGAATGTTCTCAATTTCATTAACTTTGTAATCAGATCATTTTCACCTTACAAGAAGCTGTATTTGGCATAGCATGATTTTTATTGCAGAAGTTTGTTATCAGACATATGTATGGCACTGTCTCAGACATGAAGAACTATCAAATAAACCTTCTAAAAACTCTTCTTTTGGAAAATGAAACAGGCTTATTATAAAAGTAAAACTTGTGAAAGACGAAAATATTTATCCAAAAGCTTCTTGGCTAGCACATCTTGGAAAAGTGTATCTAAAACCCTTTACTTTGAGTCATGACATCCCTTTCTGGAATATATTTCCAAATCCAGTACAGCAGAAACAGTTTTAAAAAAAAACATACACTGCACCATTGCATTCTTCTAGTTCTCCTCCTGTTTTAGAAGAGATAAAGATAGCTCTTGTAAGTGAAATAATGACTCAGTCCATTGTGAGAGCTCTTTACATACTGAAAGATACCTCACATGAAGTTCTGGATATGACAGAGTCCAGTTAAACAAACATATTAAAGAAAAATCTGCTCAGATCATTGTACCATGTATCATTGTACCATGATAAATGTTTTTCAAGTGGAAAAAACTCCAAACCTCAATTGAATGGTACACATAAAGAATAAGATTTACAAAATGGCAAGGAGCCTCTCTCTCAAAGCTGGGACCACAGAAACAAATCCTAATTCCCTAATGCTCTCATCTCTGTTGGTCTTTTAAAAAATGGAAGGATAGGATACAAAGTGTAAGTAGCAAAAGTAGGTAATTGTGTCTAGTAATTAATTATAAAACCTTAGGGATTACCTGCTCGGAACTGATTAGGCAGTGTCTCTTCTCGTCAACCTCATCAGCAAGAAAACCGGGCAGAAGGCAGGGCCAGGTGGCACATCGGAGACTAACTGGTTCAGAGTAGCACAAACTTTGTAGGTGACTTCCTACTTCATCAGATGCCTGTCACCTGGACTGTTAGTCTTTAAGATGTCATCATACTTTGCCTTTTGCTTGATTTCAGACTGAAATAGTTAACCCTCTCTAATAATAAAATTGTCACATACATGTCAAACCGAAAGTGTATAATTAACCTCTTGTGTTATATTGTATTGGCT
>JAGPOW010000304.1:32158255-32185241 GCA_030014935.1 Caiman crocodilus
CCTGTGACCCCAGCACTTGTTTCCTGCCATTGGCAGGGGGTCAGACTAGATGGCCTGCTCTAGGACCCTTCTGACCCTAGTTACTATGAAACTATGAAACTATCAATGGGGGATTCCTGGCAGAAAAGGAGTGGAACTGGTGCATCTTTGGATCAATAGAATATGGACAGAAACTTGTGTTTGGTTAGGGGTTTTTGTAGAGAACAAACAATGGCTCAAGGGAGAACATTAGGTTTGTTTAAGGGTAAACAATGGCTCATATGCTGCATAATAGGAACTGATCACTCCTGGCTATGGGTGGCATTATTTTGAGGGAGCTCACAATACAGATAGGCAGATTCAGTGTTTTGGATACCAATACAGGAGTCATTACTAGAATTGGTCTGATAAATGCTGAGCTGGGTGTATGTAGACGTTGGTTGATTAGCATTAGGAGCAGGGATCCCTCATCATGCAGTGCTCTCTTGCTTCTCTGACCCCAGAATTCAGTGCAGTCCTTGCCCTGGTATCTCTGTTCTCCATCATGAATGCTAATGAAGATGCATTCCTGTCCCATCTCCCATTTAAATGAGTTGTCATCTTGTTCCATCTCAGATTCAAATGAGACCAGGAGAGTTGCTTCACTCTTATCACCCATGTCCGTAGGGCTTTAGATGCATCTCCCACTGTGTCTTCATTGTCTTTTGTAAGTCCTTCCTCTGAGCAGTTCGTGTTCAGTCAGAGGCAGGGAGAAGGTGAGTCCTTTGTGAGTCAGATAGGCTGTGTACTGTGCCAGGGTTCCCCAAGAACACAGAGCACATTTAAACATGCAAGCAGAATTCAGGATCCCATCCCATTAGGGACAGAATCCTCTTCACTGGTCAGAAGTCATGCTCTCTCAATTTGTTTTCCTTCTAGCTCCCTGACTCTCACATTCCATTCCACCTAATGGCTTAAGTTCAACAGGAGGAGCAGAGGGTACACTCTGCTCTCTGTAGTGCGTAGCCTGGTGGTTAAGGTACTTTCTTGGTAATTGACAAATATAGGTTCAAATGTACTCTGGCAAAGTGGTATCTAGTACCCAGATCTCCCAGTTCCTGGTCAAGTGTTGTATCCACTAAGCTATTGATCTGGGTTGACAACCCCAGACCTTTTAGTTTTACTGACAGATAATCTTCACTTTTTATTGACAATAAAACTTTTTGACTAACATTCATTTTTAATGATATAATGTGTTTTACATAATGTAAATGCAACTCATAAATGTAAATGTCTACTCTAGCACAGATTCTCAAAGAAGCCTATCTATGAACCAGCAGTATTATAGGTGGCTGACAGAAGGCAGCAGGAGCACATGGCTCAGGGCAGGGGAGTGATCTACAAAGTCCTGAGAGAATGTCCTTGCAGGGTACAGTTCTCCCATTCAGACATGAGGTGGTGCTGTTCTTTTCTGTCTGTTCCTTATCTCTTTCCATCTACAGAGCTTGATCAAGCTCCAACTGCTTAGTGTTTTTACAGATGGCTCAAGTGGACTTTATGGATAGGTGTTTTATCTTATTTATGGACAGTCCATAAATTTACAGATAGTTGACAACCCTGCTACTGACTCTTCCTTTTGTTTGATCCTTTTGTCAACTGAGGCACTTAAGACTAAACTGACAATATAAACTTAATCATATTAATGTTTTTTTTAGAGATATAGACATGATGAAATGAAATTGCACCTAAGTATCTAAAATTGCTGAAATGCCATTTCATAGATTTCATAGACATTAGGGCTGGAAAGGACCTCAGAAAATCATTGAGTCAGGCCCCCTGCCCCAGGGGCAGGAAGTCAGCAGGGGTCATAGGATCCCAGCAAAATAAACATCCAAATGTCTCTTGAAGGTGTTCATAGTAGGTGCTTGAACCACCTCCGGTGGCAATCTGTTCCAAACTTTGGGGGCTCAGACAGTAAAAAAGTTCTTCCATATTTCCAGCAGAAAACGGTCATGGAGGAGTTTGTGACCATTCCATCTTTCATCCCTTGGGTTGCTCTGGTGAACAGATGTTTCCCCATATCCTGGTAAGTACCCCTGATAAACTTATAGGTGGCCACCAGATCACCCCTGAGCCTCCGCTTTTCCAGAGTGAAGAGTCCCATGGCTCTCAGCCTCTCATCATAAGGTCTGTTTTCCTGACCTCTGATCATGCACGTGGCTCTCCTATGGACTCTCTCAATCTTCTTCACAATCTTTTTGAATTGTGGAGCCCAAAAATAGATGCAGTACTTCAGCTGTGGCCTCACCAAGGCCAAATACAATGGGAGAGTAACATCCTGGAGGGTGAGGGGGTCCCTCCCCCCCACTGAAGGAGGGGATAGGTAAGTGCCACCCCAACCTAGGGGGCTGGGCCAAGTAGGAGCTGGCAGGGGGCATGACCCTCCTCAGCTCCACTCAGCCGCCTCCCAGCTAGCTATGTCCCTCCCACCATGGGCCCCTGCCTACCTGCAGGAAGGCTAGAGATTATTGGGAGTCCTGAGGTCTCTCCTGGGGGTCCCTGGACTCATGGGGGTGCAGCAGACTTTTACCCCTGCATCTCGCGCTGGAGATGGAACCCTATATTTAGATGCCTAATAAATGGAAAAACATATGTTTTAGAGTATTGAATGAAGAGAGTAGTTTTATTAGGCCATGAAAGAATAGGCAAAATAACAGAATGACACTAAAATCATGTTGGAGCTACAGAACAAACTGAAGGCAAGAAGATAACTACAGCTCTTCAGTATGGCATTCCTGACTGTGTTGAGAAATTACACTTATATGAGAAAAGGTATATAAACCAAGCGGAAAGAGCATGGAAGTTTGCCCAGGTTTGTCAGAAGAAAATTTATGGGCAGCTAAGAAGTTCTTTCCCTTTCTTAAAGAACTGGAAATTTATTTTATATTGCAAATTAAAAGAGGTCACTAAATTGTTTCATTGGAAAAGAGAACAATGTGTCACTGCCTGTTCTATTTAAAAATGTGAAAAGAGAAACATGAATTGGATGTGGCATTATAATACAATTTAGGAAAGATTACAGACTGTACAAGGAAGTTAGATTTTATTAAGCATTGCTTCTTCACGCCGCAGCTAATGACTTTTCTCATTACAGACATCAGCATGATTATATTAATACCACAACAGTGTTTAGTGTCCTGGCCAGTTTCTTTCTATGTGGACATAACCAGTGAACTAGGAAGCACAGTAACGTTGCTCTACATAATCCTATGTGGCTTTTTTATTCAACATTTATCCTTTGATTTCTTCAAGTTTAAAGATGCTGTTTATAAATATTGTATGATTCCTCAAGCACATTTTCATCAAATCAAAATTGGAGTTTGTTTTATGGATATATATATTAATTGTGTGTCCTTCCTTTTCAAGAGCTGTTCCTGTCATTCCCGTCTCCACCATTTTTTGCCTTCAAGTCTCAGGAAAAGTCATAATCAGGTTTGGTAAATGAGCTCTCATCAGTGCACTACAAACATTTAAAAAGAAAGTCATTTATTTGATGATACCCCAAAAGATTTCTTTCCAGGAGCTGACATGTGACATGTGCTAAGGAGAGTAAAAAACAAACATACAACAAAATATGCACTGTGTGATTTTGGAAGTCTTCCAAGGGAATACATGAAGGGATTTTCATTTCAGTTGTTTGCTGTCAGATAAATATTTCATTTATTCCTGCACAGAGTATCAGTTAGCAGATTGTCAAAAAGAAATATATAGTAAAGGAATCAATCACATGTTCAACAGGATGGGCTGGAGAAGAAAAGATTTTTGGTTTTGTTTTAAAACTCAGAATAGTTAGCATGTTCTTTTACTGTGCATGGAAGCATTCTGCGTCTTGGTGTTTACTGCTCCAGTACACAGGTTCTACTTTGTCTTTATTGTTTTTATTTAATAGCTGTACTTCTGTAGCATTGCAAAATCCCACAGGAAGACTCCACTGTGATAAGTAGGAAAAAAAAATCCCTTTTAAACGAGTGTACAGACTATGGTCCCGATATTTAAAAAAACCCAAAACCCTACTATGAAAGAATAAATAACACAGCAAGCTCAGTGTTCAGTGATGGGTCTATAATAGCCTTCTTTAGATTTATATGCTTCAGTGTTATAGCTGTGTGTGCAAAACAAGGCATTTCCATACACTCAGGAATCTGCATATGAAATACCCTATTTTCTGTAATCTAAAACACCGCCCCCCCAATCACCATGGGGGGGAAAAATGGTCATTTGCCCTCTGAAATTTCTTCCCCCTTGCCCCAAATCCCATTCCCCCCTTACTGTCAAGTGCATCTTAGCTGTGACTCAGACTCAGGTGGTGGGGGGAGAAGAAGGCTGCAGGTGAAATATTTGGGTGAGGGGGTGCAGAGGTGAAGTGGTCTGCCTGACCCCTCCTAACCACTACTTTTCCTGCTGTAGCAGTGGTGTGGGACTAATTCAAAACAGCCATCCAGTATTTAGATTCTATGCCTGGAAAATTATAACAAGTTTATTCAACTTCCATATATAGAATCTAATTACTGGGGGGTCATCTTAAATTCAGGGTCATCTTAGATTCAAGTAAATATAGTATTGTCTTTGAACAATCATATGCACATACCCATCTCTATAACGCCTACCATGCTTACTGCTTAATTATTATACTGTAGTAATTGTTAGCACTAATTTTACAGGAATTCTAGAACCCCATCAATGCTCCATCATGCTGAATTCTACCTAATGGTATAACAAGACATAGTCTCTGAACCAGTGAGTTTAAAATCTAAACAGATGATAGGCCAAGCTTTAGAGAATGGAAGTAATATTATATCCATTTTACAGATGTGGAACTGAAGCACAGAAGGTGGCTCTGAGACACTGTAATTATACTGTGTTAGAGCAGACTAGATTAAGCAAGTCTGTTACAGTATGCTAATTAGTGTGCTTTAGTGTGCCACCATTTTGAAGCACTAGAACAGTGATACATGAGATAATCTGTGTAGAGCAGCTCCAGCTCCAATTAAAGTGGCTCCCATCCTCCATCCCCGGAGCATATGTAAAAATGCCCATAGGGGTTAATGATTTGATGTAAGTATTATGAAAGACAGCAGAAGGACACAAGTTAATTTGAGGGGTTATTGAATCAAGCTATTTTTTTTTCTTTCTTTCAGAAAGTCATACAAGAAGTAACAGAGGCAGGAACTGAACCTAGATTTTCTGTCTTATTCACAAGCCCAATTTATTCTGTGGCATCACTGCTTCAAGTTATGCTCTCAGTTAAACATGGGCAAATTTGCCACAGTGAATGGATTAATATGGATGTCACAGAATTTGGCCCAAGACATTTAATCAAAGTAGTGAATTTATCCTTTGAAACTGAAAGATGATGACCGCTTTCCTTTTTAAGTGCCCTTCCTGAGGGTCACGTACAAAACAGACTGTGCTTAGACATGTGTTATAAAGTTCCTGGAGAGGCCTCACAAAATTTGTTTCAGGAATAATATGGCGGGGAGGAGGGGGAGGTTAGGGAAGGTTACTTGCTTGCTTGTTATTCCAGAATGGTTTTCTACTTTTACCTATCAGCCATTTAAAGGTGTTTTTATCTCTTTTTTAAAAGAGTTCCAGCAACATAGCCCATTCCATAAAGCATTAATTAAGGTCACTTATTCATTGTAATAACAACAGCAAACAAAGATGAAAATACATGAAGCAGACAGTCCCTTGGGTGGAATATCTACAATGTTATGGTTAAAAATAGCTTTCCTCCTCTCCCTTCTTCTCCCTCCCCCTCATTTTCTCTTTGACTCTAAGGGAAAATGTTTCTATATAAATCTAATTTACAAAAGAAAAGCAGTATTGATAAAGCAGTCTAGATGGTGTGTAGACCATTAACAGGATGGTCCATTGTATTGTACATCCTAATTCACCAAACCGTTTTCTTGAGCTAATAATTAGATTAAAATTATACTAGCAAAGGCCTTGTTTTTACCTATTAATATATGAAATCTAATTTTTCTACTTGAAATCCATCAGTTCCAGGACATAGCGCTTATATACCTTTGTGACAGTAAAATTAAAGACATGGAAAATTGCAGCAACTTTACTTCTTACTTCTGGGAAGACTGCTATAATTCACAAAACAGGCATGTTTGCAATCCATTTATGGAGAGCTACATTGCTAATGGATTATTGTTTCAGAGACTAGGAATGGTTAAGAAAAATACTACTCCCTGGTCTCCATTTTATGTGCCAAGAGAGAGAGAAATTTATGCTGAAATAACCAAACTTACTTTTTTTCCCTATCTCCATGCAAGCTGCTGGGTTAACCATTTGAAACTAAGTATGAACAGTAAGAGGGAGAAGGAGGGGGAATTATAATATATTCAATAGATTATGCTTTAAAGACTCTTTGTAGCACAACAGAAGTATTTTAAGTGATACTTGTATGAGCAGTTTTCACTGCCCATTTTGGGCTTAACCCAGAAGCCACTGAAATTTGTTGAAATCTTTCCTTGATTAAGTTTTTATCCTGCATGTCTAGAAATTAATAGACTCACCATTTTCCAATAGTAAAATATTGTAAGATCTAGAACAGATTCCCAAGTGATGTCAATCTGCTCAAAACAGTCAATTGTGTGGTAAATACCTTGACTGAGGTCTTGAGAAAGGTAGCTGAAGAGCTATAAAATATTATCACTTACTATTACTATCACATACGTTAATTTACACACATACAGATGAATGGCAAAATATTTTAAATTATTGATTAATGATATTTTTGAAAAATGATTAATTTGAACAAAAAAACACCTCAGGGGTGACTTTTAAGATAGGCAGAAAACATATATTTTATCAATACCTTGGTTAGGCCATTGTGTGGGGACAGAAATGTTATGCCTATTAGTATATTTCAGGAGCCAGCAAAATATGGCCCATGGGCTGGATTTGGTCTGCCAGGCACATCATCTGGCCCACAATGTTAGCTTACTAAAATAAAATAGTATTTTAAGTAGTATTTTTAATACTTAAATAGTATTTTAAGGTTTGTTTTGTGGAATTGGCTTATAGGTATATACATACGGATTAACATGGTTCAAGATGGGCAGCAGGGGTTAACTGATTTTTAAAAGCTTGGATTTTACACACAGAGTTTCACACAGGCTTTGAATAAGACAGGCTGTCTAACACCACAAGGCTAACAAGGACACAGCCTGGAAAAGAGGGGGGCATACACCACACTGTTACATAACATGGGATAAAGTGTCACCAACTAACAAGGCCCCAGAGCAAGAGCCTGTGTCCCTGGTTTTGGGGGAACAGATCAAATTAGGAGAAGGCCCAGAAAGATCAAATTAGTATGTGTGCATGTGGTGAACTACATGGATGTATGACAACTACACAGAGAGACCAACCAGCGATAGTCATGAATAAAGAGTCATTAGGAGTCATTAGGAGGGAAGGAGAATACAAAAGCAGAGATTTGAGAATAACAAAAGATCCTTCACCTGGGTCCCTCCTCCTCCCCAATGCTCCTCCTCCTCCCTGAGAGGGGTCACTGTCTCTGTCCTGCAGAAGGGTCCCCAAAGTCACCATGAACAGCCTGCCACATCCACCCCGAGGCACACCAGAAGCCTGTCTCATCCACCCCACTGCGGGGGGGTGTGGGCCTTGGCATTTGACATGCTGGCTGCTGATATTTAGCACCTGAGAGAGAGCCTCAGACTGAAGATTGCATCCTGGCCAGATGTACCTTGATGGGAGCCCTAAGATTTGGTAGATATATAGAATTTTTTGATTGCTTGTATTATTTCTTTTCTGAGGGTAGGTCCTAAATCCAAAGCCAACATGAGGCACCCTCCAATGAATTGTGCTCTGCCTAGCTCTTCCACCCATGAGGGTGGAAGAGCTAGGAGTGAGGTGAGCTAGGGAGTGAGGTGCCCATGTATACAACCCCTCCCTCCTCAACATACCCAATTGCATTGCTTCTACCCTTTTGGATGGAAGGGCTTGGCTTGACCAGCAGCAGCTTCCAGATGGGGCTTCTGCTGCAGCCACCCCATGATAACCTACTTGGCATCCCCAACATCCAATTCACTTGGAGCACCAAGTAGGGAAGTGGCAGGGTGGGGGCAGGGGTGGAACGAGGTGGGTGGAGTTGCAGCTGGGTGGAGGCATGGAGCATATGGGGTGCTGAATATGGAGCTCGACTGGGCAGGGTGTGGGTGTCAGGGAGGGTTGAGGGGATATGATCACTGCTCACATCTAACCAGGTTGAGTACAACTCATCCACCACTACTCTCTGGGTGTGCCCCATCAGACAGTTTTTACCCATCCAAATGTGCAGGCATCAATGCCACAGTTGCTTAATTTATTGATGATGATGGGGTGAGAGACCGCGTCAAAGGCCTTCTTAAAGTCTAGAAAGACTACATCCACGGCGACATCATCATCCAAGAATTTAGTTACTTGGTCATAAAAGGCAATCAGGTTGGTCTGGCAGGACCTGCCTTTGATGAACTCATGCTGCTTGCCCCTGAGCATGATCTCCCCTGAAGGGCCCCCACAGATGTGCTCCTTGATAACTCTCTCCAAGATCTTCCCAAATACCAAGGAGAGACTTATAGACCTGTAGTTATTTGGGTCCTCCTCCCTCTCTTTCTTGAAAGTTGGGACCACATTAGCCAGTTTCCAATCCCCTGGCACTTGGCCAGATGACTACGAATGCTCATACAACTGGGCCAAGGGCTCCGCAATGACCCCTGACAGCTACCTCAACACCCTTGGGTGGAGGGCATCTGGACCTGCAGATTTAAAAATGTCTAACCCTTCCAGAAAATCCCAAACTACATCTGCACTGACTAAAGGCTTGATAGAGCTATCCCCAAGATTTTCCCTACCTCTGGTAGGTGGGCTATCCCAGTCCCTGTTCAGGAAACAAGAAGCCAAGGAAATCTTAAAACTATTAGCTTTCCTGTCTGGCATAGCCACAACATTACCATTTGAGTCTTGCAGGGGCCCTACATTGCCTGGTACTCTCTTCTTGCTCCCAATGTACTTGAAAAAGGACTTTTTGCTGTTCTTAATCCTGGACGCTAGCCTTAGTTCCATCTCTACCTTGGCCTACTCTACTCTTACCTGCCTTGCTTCTCTCAGGGACTGTTATCCTTTGGACCTTGAGAATCTCCCCCTTACGGTACAACCATCCCTTATGGACTTCCATCTCCTCTACCTTCTGGGCCCTCAGTGCCTCCCTCAGTAGTCTCCTAAGCTCATTCAAGTAGGCCCTTCTGAAGTCAAGGGCTTTAGCCTTGCTGTAAGCTAATGACACCCTGCATTGGATAGTGAAATCCAGCAGGTGATGATCGCTGTTGCCCAGGTGGTCAAGGACCTGTGGTCCCCTCACTGGGTCATCCCCCATGGCCAGGACCAGGTCCAGCAAGGCATTACCCCTAGTGGGGCTGTGCACCTCCTGGATATAGTGAAGGTCCTGTAATACAGCCAGGAACCTACACGAGCGGTCAGACTTGGCTGTGTGCTCCTCTCAGCAAATGTCTGGGTAGTTTAGGTAACCCATGACAATAACATCCCTTGACCTAACCACCTCCATAAGCTGACTGGAGAAGTCCAGGTCCAGTTCTTCTCTCTGGTCGGAGGTCTCTGGTAGACACTCACCGTAAGGTCCCTTTCGTCATGCCCCCCTTGTAGTTTGACCCATAGTGTCTCTGCCCAACCCTCTTCTAAACCAAAGATAATCCTTGATGATGTGAAGTGCTTTTTGACATAGAGCACAACCCCCACACCTTTCCTCTCTGTCCCGTCTCTTCTATATAGGGTGTACCCCCAAATGCCCGCTGCCCAGTCGTAGGTAGGGTCCCACCAGGTTTCTGTGAGCCCTACTAAGTCTGGGTTCTTATTTGCAATCAGGAGGAAAGGAGCCCAACCAACTGCTTCCCAGTGGAGTCCAGCACAGGGCTTCCCCTGATGCCAGTGTGGAAGCTGCAGGTATGTGGCACAGAACCCCTGCAAGAGGCAGCCTAGCAGGCTGCGCTTCTCACTTCCCGCCCCTACACACAGGACTGGCCAGAGCCACACCCCACTGGACTCCACTGCCCTGAGGCCCCACCTGCTGCTGCTGCTGGCAGAGGTGGCTGCACACCATGCAGGGACCATGTCGGGGGTCATCATACCTCCACCCTCCCTCATACCCCACAAACCTCACACACCCACACCCTGTCTGCACAACCTCCCTACATATACACACCCTATGTCTCCCCCACATAGCCACACCCCTCACAACCTCTCCCACACACTTCCACACCCCACCATGCACACACACACATGCACTATCATATACACACACCCCACCATACACACCCCCAACCCCTCCCCCATATACTCACAATATAAATGAGTGGGACTTTATTTTTGAGTTATTGTGCAATCCCTTCTATATACAGAACACTCACACAGATCAGGTCAAATATTTTTTGTAATAAAATTAAATATGTTATAGTATGTGTTTGACTCTCATGTATGATTTGGTTTTTTTTCTGGTTCTAAGATGGCAACCTTCCCCTCTCAAAAGGAGTATTTCTGGGGGGCAAGGGGAGAGACTGCTGGTGGCAAAGGTCAGGGGTTAAGGGGTGGGACTTCTTGTCCCAATATGGCAATCGGGGGCAGGGCAATTGTCAAGGGATTGGGCTACCCATGCAGCCCTTGACAGCTCACCAAAACTTGTTAAATAGTCCTTCAGCTGAAAGAATTGTCCACCCTTGGCATATTCCTTATTGAGCCACAGATTGAAAACATACTAGCAAAGGGCTGGTAACAACATATATTTGGTGAGGGCATGCAAATGCAAACAAATACATATTATTTCAATATGTGCAGAACAATATGGAAGACAGAAATGTAATGGACTCTTCAGTGACAAGAAATGTAGGCTATTTTCCATTCAAAAGGTGATGCTTTCAGTGGCACTATGCTATATAACAAGATTGAGAGCATCGGTTCAGTAAGAACTGGGAAGGAATACCCTGTCCAAATCTGAAGTTGTCCTAACCCTGATTTAAAATCTTTCATGGCTCATAGGCTGAAGTGCAGGTAAATATCTGCCATGAAGCTTGCTTTTAATTCTGCAAACTATTGAAATTCCATTGCTTAAATTTATCTCACAAGTCCCTCCAAACTCCTCCTGTTGTTTTGTATTAGTTCTTATTGTTTGTATGCAGCACATTACTGAGATTTTGTCCATTTCCAAAGGTATCCAATCAGATTGTAGAAAACTAGTAATAACACAAGGAAAGCTAAAAGTCAGATGACCGAAAGGCCGGTAAATCAGGGCTGTGTGTGTGCAGTAATAACACAATTGCATCTGACTCAGTGAAGCAGAAAGGGAACAATGCACACACTATAATTTGAAACCAGTAAAACACTCCCAATATAACCTTTGCAGAATAGCTTGGTTTTCAGCAAGCTTGTTTAAAGAGGCCACACTGCAAGTTTCAGGAAGCTGGAGACCCTTACAAGTTTATTATCATACAAGCTGGTAATCATAAAAGTGACCAAACGTGCCCAGTTAGATAGGAATTGTATTTTGGTAGGTTCTATTCGAACACACAATCCCAGATAGTCCCTGACCAGGCAGTGTACCTTCTCTCTCCCTCTCTCTCTCTATAAACTTATCTCAGTCATACGTCATTGATATCCAAGACATGCAATGTCAGAATGATTTGATAGTGACAGCAGCATAAAGACAGGCCAGGGGGAGAAAACAGAACCATGGAGGCATTGCTCCATTAGCTGTAGGTTCCATTGTTTAGAGAGAAGAGGTAAGCTGAGAAATGTATTTAAGTATGTGGCTACCTAATAACAAAATAAGTTCCTGAGCTTTCAAGGAGCACAGCAGAAGTAGATTCCTGAATCTCTGTGGAGCCTCTTTCACTCAAGTGATTAGTACAGCTGCTTGCAGGATCAGAGCCAAAATGAGCAATGAATGAGAACAGGTGGTACAATACTATAGATGGCAGGGAAGAGAAGGAGGAGGGCTTTTTAAAATGATGCTAACTACTTATATGGAAAATACCAGAAAATTCTCTTGCTGCAGTTCATTCTAGGGGCATGTTAGCAGCAGTATCTTTAGTGTTGCATCAAGACTTTCTGTTTCAGGAAAACAAATCTTTAAATCCTATATGCAGATAACATTACAGTGCATGTGTGTATTTGTACCTATGATTTAGACATAAAGGTCTATCTCTTTTGAACAGTGTGTATTGGGGGGGGCAGAGGGAGGGGCTAGGATTATCTGTACTCAGATGTCCTCCTGTTTTACCTGGTGTTGTCAGATTCACAGTGATTTTAAGGAAGAGCTTGTATTTGGCATCTTTGGGCCTTGTTACATGTTACACTGTGAGGCATGCAAGTGTTGGTTGGCTTCATGCTAGCTTACAGTCACATCTTCAACCTGAGTGACACATCTGTGGGGAGTGGCCCCACTTGACTGGAACAGGAGCTAGTTCATGCAAATTGAGATAATCCTGTCCTACAGCTGCATAACTTTGAACTACATAATGAGTGCTTTAAGACACTTAAAGGTGTTGCTGTCTGGACAATCCAGGAGTTAAGAGCTCCAGGAGCTGCCAAAATTAATGTGTAACAAGGCCCTTTGTTGTTGCTGCCTGCCTTCTGCCACTGCTGGAGATTTGCTATACAAGGACCCAAACCTATCTTAGAATTTTCCTGGATAATAATTTCTTGTTTGTGTGTAAAATCCAGAACCCAGCACTATGCATCACAGAACGTTCCTTGGTGGTGATGTTCCATGTGTGCAATACAGCCAATTCTTTGTAATATTTTAATGAGAATGAACCACCACACACACATCTTTATAACTGTTATTTTCCAGCTCTCCATATCATAGTCAATTTGTATAAAGTGTGTGACTTCCTATTCCTGTGACACATATCATATATCAAGTAGCAGGCGGAAAGCAAACATGGATGAGCTACTACACAGGAATCCAGTTAACATTTAAAATCAAGCATTAGTTTTAGAAAAGTTAAAGATCTGTCCCAACTTAGGTGACACACTGAGCTATCACAGTTAAACACACACACAATTCTCTACCCAATGGAGTGATGTGACATCTGGTCTGTTTTGAGACCCAGCCCAGGCACTGCCTCCCTGCTGGGTAAAATGGAGACAGTCCTGAGCCTTGAAAGCTGAAGCTTGAAATCTTGTCTCTGGAACTGCAGTGATATGCCTAAACCACCTTACCACCACACTTCCCTTCCTTGGGCACAGAGTGAATACATTACAGAGCAATTATAAATATAGTTAGTATGTTTAAGGGTGATAACAGCAAAATAGAGACTAGTATCAGACAGCATCCAATAACCCAGTTGCCAAATCCCTGTTGGTACTGTTGTTGCTCCTGCACTCTCCTTTGTGGGTAATGATCTCCTTAATTCATTGCTTACAGCCTTTCTAGGAAGTGCTGCTGATACAGAAATTTTTTAAAAATGGAAAAGACATATACCAGGACTTGGGGGTTTCCTGTGTGAAACTAGGTTGGCCAGAAAAATAAAGGATGAAATACTCTTAAAAAGTAATGCAGGATGGAAACTAACATCCCAGGTGGCCAAGAGGCCAATTAACAAATACTGTTTTTGAGTCCTGAACTCCCCATTTCCTTCTGCTGAGTGTGAAAAACAGACAGTGGCTTCATTCTAAGATAGTTTTTTACCATAGTATCTAGGAAACCCAGTCAAGAATAAAAATCCCACAGTGCTAGTTGCTAAATAGACAAGTCTTTTCCACAGAGAACTCACGTTGTGCCTGACAGACAAAACACAATGGATGGGTTAAAACAGACAAATGGAGAGGACAGAAGATAGGATGAAACAGCCATAATGGGAATACAGAAGGTACACCTTGTCTCTTGCCTAAGCTATATCTTCAGCACCTTGATCTGCTTCTGGAGGGAGATCAGAGGAGACTAAAAGGAATCAAACCCCAGGAGAGAGTAGTATCATGCATCTCACCTACTTCTAGCAGGGACTTAAGCTATCTATTTACACACTTTGGCAATGTCTGTATATGATATCATGCCAGGATTCTCTGGCTCTGAACCGAATGTTCAGGCTCAGTGCAGCAACTTTTTAAAACTGAAGCTAGTGGGGCAAAGGTCTCTGGCTGGAGAGATGTAATGGCCCTGGCTGTTCTCTTTTCTTTTCAGCAGCAGATCTAAGGGCCAGTGGTGGTTGGATGCAGAGAGGCTGTTGTCAGTGTGCCAGGAGCCAATGTAATGTTCTGCATTCAGTGTTCAAGTCTAGGATCAACAACATGTTCACTGAGCTCTCTGCTGTACTCATGCACCTGCACCTTGGGGCAGGATGGAGGAGTTCTCTACTTTCCCAGTTTCCTAGAAAAGCAGGTGTAAAGCAAAGAGAACAGTCTATCTACCCAGACTCCTACATCTATGTCTTTTCTTGGGGAGATGCTTCTCTCCATACACGTTTGACTTTTCCAGGCTCCTTGAATGGATGACACAGAAATTGCCTTGAGTGTTTCCTTCCTAACATTGCTCCTTGAAGCAGCTGCAGCCTTTCAAAGCATCTGCTAGTGCTATACCAGCTGGTCCACCATCTGCAATAATGTCCCTAGTCCTGCAAACAGGAAGTAAGCACAATTTGGGCCAGTGCTAACCACTGACATGGGAGTAGAGGCAAGCAGAGAAGGAGAGATAAGTGGTAAAGTCTAAATCTACCTCCAGATCTGAGCTTTTCCAGTTTCAGGGATATTTAGAGCCAGAGCTTTGGCTCAGTCTTAACTCTAATATTACTTCATTAGTACTGCCAGTCCCAGCTGCCACCCGGAAGAGAGAAAGTAGCTAAATAATGGAATGAGGGTGAATAAAAAGATAATTAACCAACCAGTCTGCAACCTTCAAAAAGGTTTGTGTGAAAAGTGGGCAAAACAACAGGGAACTTATCTTGTCTAAATCAGTTCACTAACCCCATGTCCCTAGTGGGAACTGAACAAGATATTTTCATCTTAGCTATGGCTGATACTGTAATAGGTGACTAGGTGTGTAGATTTTCTTTCAACAGGATTCACACAAAACTAAGGACAGTGGCACTTAATTACTGCACTCACACTCTCCCCTACGATGTTTTAAAATAAAATAGAACAAGCACATTTTACCAGCTACTTCTTGGGAGAAAGGGAGAGGGAAATGCTGCTGAGACCTTTCTTGCAAAATGTATTAGTGTTTTATTTACATGGTAACATTTCAACTTCTGTACTCCTCAGGTCTGAGACATTCCCATGTAAATAAGAAATGTCTCTAACAAATTGGAGAGTATTAGTATTTGGTAAGGAAAAATGTAATCACTTACTGAAGTTTCACCTCCAGGATTATTGTGTTAATTTATTTTAAATGAAAGAGGGCAAACACACAGACATAAAACCATGAAACCTTTATAGGCATAAAAGGAATGCATACAATGCACCAGGCACTATCTAGAAAGGTTAATCACACTGGAGTGGATCATTTGCAATGCATGTGGGGGGTGCACGTGGGTACATGTGCATCACCTGAGTGTGGCAGTGCACCCCTGGGAAAAGGCACTGCTTACACCGCTGGCGGCATCTGTGGACGGTCACTGCTTGCCACTTCCACCACCAACACTGCTGGCGACATCTGTGGGCAGTCCGCAATCACCGGTGGCTGCTGCCAACACTGTCAGCAGTGTCTGCAAGTTGTCATCGACCACTAGTCAGCGCTCACCACCCCACCCTTCTGCAACCAACAGCACCATGGCCATTTGCCATGCTCCCCACTTGCCGCTGCCACACTCTCGCCGCCAATTGCGCCACCGCTGCCTGCAGGAGCTTGCCATGCCTCCCCAGCCTCCAGGGGCACGCGGAGTTCATGGTGTGGATTTTATTATTCACTGGACTGGAGTCACACACTCTGGACTAGATTATATGGTTTAGGGGACTAAACTCAGTTTACAAAAGTGGCAGTTACAAAACTTCTAAACTGATATTTGGCATCCAAGGCCTCAGGCCATCACTCCAACTACCAGACCCCATTCTTTCTTTATGTTGTTTTTCTCTAAGGGTATCTCTATCACCAATACCATTTAAAGCACCATTTCTGCATCCTCAAAATAAAAATATCTTTTGGAATGGTATTCCAAAAGATATGCTATCTTACTCTTTATCTGTCTCCCCAACATTGTCAAAGTCCAATGTAGGTGTGCTATCAAAGCAAATCCCCTAAACAGACTCCAGGAAGTACTGGTTTGCCAGTTCCTAATCATCTTCAGGTGATGGAATTGTTTGATTATTTATGATCTCAGTGATGTCCCATTTGAGAGCTCTGGCTTCAGAAAATTATATGGAAGGTATTTTAAGCTTCTCTCATATTTCATACATTCATTCAGCAAGGAGGGGAAAAATAAGTTAAAAACATTAATAAGCGAATTGGGTTGTCATGGGAACCAATTGTCTCAGGTGCTCTGTTCCAATACAACTATTAACCCCTAGTCCATATTTATTATTCAAGAGAAATAATTGACTCAGAAAAAGAAAATTGGTTGTCACAAGAAAGACAAGTCACTGTGCTAAATATGAGTCATTTGCATGCAATGAAAATGAATTAAGGAGGATGAATCCTGTTCAGCCCTAAAATGATTTACATTTGGGTTACTGCTCTGTTTTTCTCAGCTCTCGATGTTACAGGATATTGAAAGTACTGGGGATAACATAGATGGAAAAAAAAAGAGCACCCTAAAGCTAAAATACACAGTTTTAGATCTCTACTGTGTTTTTAAGGTGAAGTTTTTATCTAACAATAAGAGATTGTTCAAAACACTTTAAGTGTAAGTAGGCACATCAAGGGCTCTTTCATTACTAGTATCTACTCATATGTACTGAGCCTTTATCATTCCAGGGTGTAATTTGATGGTTGCCACTTTTGACCAGACTAGTGAGCCAAACTTCAGGCCTTGTGACTCTGACTTCTGTCAGAAGAGAAATTGCTATTGCGGTCATGTGTTTCCTTGGTACAACAGCATTTACTCTTTAAGATTATACATAACGTGTTACTTCTCTGACCACAGTAGAAATCAAAAATGATGAATCAACTTCTTTTCACAGTTCTCAGACTCTTTCTCTTCATCATGTTGCAGCTTTTTTTTCTCAGGCGGCTATAAAAGTCCTCAGGGGCAAGCTATAGAAGTCCTATTTTCTGTTGCAATTTCTGTGAGGTTCTCTGCTCCCATACACACAAGGCTCACAGCTGTGATTCTATTGATCCTTTATACTGTGTTTTTTTCAAACTCCCTGCATAGCCCAACTCCTACCTCAGTCTCGAGTATGGCCTGTGCTTTGGGTAGCAGTTCCTATTGTTCCAGATATCTTATTCCATTAAATAGCTCCACTGTCCTTCACTGTATCCAAAAGGAAAGGCATCTCTTCCATCCACAAAACTCAACAAGATTTTGTCAAACCTCAGTAGAACTATGTTAGGATTTCGTACACTTTCTGCAGTTCAGCAAAAATGTAAACAGAAAATGGAAGCTGAGGAAGAAGGTCTGGTGTGAAATGGTGTTTTCTCTCCTTGAAGTAGAATTTTTTGTAGTATTTAGTCAAAAAGCCTTGACCCTGTTCCTAATTCCTGTTCTGATGAAAGTGTTTTATGAGATTAGAAATAGGACACAGAACTAACTTCAGGGACAACTTTGAAATCTCTGACCTAATTATTTAAAAAACGTTTAACTTCTTCACTTTTATTTATCCAGGTACAAAACAAGTATTATAATTAAAAAATAACAAACAGAAGTCTTTGTTAATAAACAAGACTCTTAAGTGTTTGAGAGCTTTGGATGAGAGGTGCTGAAAGTGCAAGGACTGCTCAGGGGAAGGTGAAAAGGAACCTGGCATTTTGCTCTCTGTTAGCCTAGTCCTCCTTTGCCCTTTCTGGTTAATAATTTAAGTAGATTGGATAACTCTTCATGTAAATTAGCTTTGCTTGAGAGAACAAATAATCCTAAAATCCAACCTTCTCCCTTGCATTTTGTTCTTTAGAAATTATCACTTCTATTACTATTGTACCTTGCTGTGACATGAATTGGAGAACAGTAGACAGATTCAATTATCAGCATGAGAATCAGTGACACATTGTACAGTATTCTATATAGCATAGGCAGCCACTAACCTTTTTTGCAGCATATGTCCCCTCCAGAAACCGTATAGCTCCCTTTCCCATCTGATTTTTCTGGCTGCATATGCTTGCAAATAGTAAAACTCACCTATAGGTGGCAGCAAATATACACTGCAAGGTCAAGACCAGCCTTTTCAATTACTTTCAATTACCTGTTCATAATCATTTAATCTTGGTAAAGGAAGAATACATAGAGATTATTATCTAGTGTGTTAAGAGTGGGGAAACAAATATATAGTTGTATTAGCCTGTAATTTTAGCAGCTGAGAGAAGATTTGAAAAAGGACAAGATATCAAAGTATTTGAAATGTAAAGGAGGGAGAATGGGTGGACAACCCTAGACGAAGTTTATGTTTCAGATAAGAATCATTTACTGGATCACTGTTATTAATCTATCATTTGTAAATTAACCTGCATATATATTTAAAAACCACCTCTTTGCAGCTGGACTCTGCAGAGTTTGTACAGAGTGGCTTTGCTCTTGTCCCTCTCTATTGTTTCTAGTTTTATGATACATACCATATTTAATGCAAAATCTTATCTTATTCCTGTGCCTAGCAAACCAGTCTAGGATATGTATGATGGGATATATTGTGCATACATCATAGACTAGGTGGGCATGCTTCAAGGGACCAATTAGCCACTGTATTAGGTTTCAATGGCTGAGAATGATCATTGAATGTTCTGTTGCCATGGTCTTATTATCTTCTGGTCCTTCTTAAGAATCATTACTGCATAAAAGAGATTAAATTCAATTTATTGAAAGGCAGGCCATTAAACCCTTGATATGTGCTGCATTGTGTGCATCAGATTTCATAGCAGAAAATGGATTTCTTATGGGAGATAATAGGAGATAATGAAGGTAGAAATAATTATAGAAAACTAGGGTCCAGTGATTATCAGCATCATCAATATTTGCATATTAGACCCCAAGGAACAATTCACAGGACATGTGGTTTATTCGTGATCTTTCATGAGCCAAAAAGAGTTTTGCTTTGCATTAGTCAATGTTTAAAAAAAAACCTATATAAAAAAAGGGCACACCTTTCCTTTTTTAGGTTTTCTGTGCTTCATCCAAAACTGATATCAAGTGTCTTGCAGAATGAACATAACCAATGTACTATAAAATTAAGTCAGACAAGTATAGCATATGGATAAAATGTTTGCCTTTTGCTGAATAGGTGAACTATTATAGTAGTGAACTGAGTTTAAAGATTTGAGAACTCAGGGTTTTTTTGGTGACTGTCTAACATAGTTTAATTCTAAGCTTCTCATTTACTACCGATAAATTAAGAACTCACCATCTAAACTTCCAGTCCCTCATCCCTTCTTTCCAGATAGTCAACAGCCATCTTTCTCCTAGTTACTTCCTCTTTATCTGCTTTATGACAATCACAAGGCTCTTGAGTTTCCTGGTCTTTGCAGAAATATTGCTTCTCCTGTACCTACAAGTTAGACATTAGATTTTAGGCATCAGGCATTATTTTTAAAGATAATATGAGACATCTTCCTAAAAGGTAGGATTTAGATCCAAGAAAAGCATAAAATGCAGTTGTGCCTACCTTTGTGGTATTTGGGCCCCAGAGTGGAATTCAGAACTGAGTGAGGCATGCAAATTCCCTCCATGGTGCAAAGAGAGAATCTGGCACCTCAAAAGGGACTCAAAAACAGTCCTCAATAGCAGAAAATGCTGAGACCATGGCAAAATCTGAAATTCTTTTCCTCAGGTGCTTTATGTAGGGCTGTATAGATGTGCCCCTTTCTGAATCAGAAGCTCCAAACAGTCCCTTGTCAGCAGGCAGACAAGCTCTTTCTTTCAAAAAGCAGGTGAACAGCATTCACTGCATCAAACGTGAAGGTGCAGGTGCTGGTAACTGTGCGTATACCAGCCTAGTGGCTATAGCAAGTATCCAGTAAGTAGGACGCCCAGGCAATATTAAAATGCACAATGGATAAAATACAGGAAGAGTTCTTGGGACATAAACTGGAACCCAGGGGTGCATCCAGATGAGTGTGGACATTTGTTTCCCTAGGGACAAGTAGCAGCAGCACAGCAAGACACCTTGTGCAGCTGCTACTTGTTTCCAGGGAATGCCTGTACCACACATGCTCTGGCACATGGCAGGTTACCCTGGGTGGGAGAGTCTGGGGCCAGCAAACGTGCTAGCCTCAGGAGCCCTACCTGGGGTCCTGGAGGCCTCGGGGAGGTGTAGCTGCAGCTGCAACTGCAGCTGGCCAGGCTCTGGTTTTTCATGGGGTACACTGCTGCTACATGCACTGCCCCACTTTTTTTGGTGTAGAGATCCCAGGGTCAACCCCCCCCCCCCACACACACACAGAGCAAGGTAGCACATGGAGAATGCCTGCATGTGTGGTGTGTGCATACTGCACGACCATGCTCATTTGGACATGGCCCAGGACTCTTCCCATCTGACTGCTCTAATGGCTAAATTGTGGTCATTCTCCTTCTCTGTATGTGACTTAATTAATCTTGAGTCCTTTTCTTCACTCTAGCAAAGATTCAGTAGGAGAGGAAATGAAGCTCCTCCCTATACCCATCCTGAATAGCTTTGTGGATAGGACACTATTTTGGAAAGTGAGAAATGTCAGATTGAATCCCTCAGGCAGAGAAGGAAATTGAACTCAACCCTTGCACTTTCTGTGTGAGTGCTTTAACCACTAGGACCTTACATAAAAGAAAGGATGCCGGCTTCCTTCTTCCTCCTATGTTTGAAGAAAAAAAAAACAGTGGAGGTCTTGCTGAACTTTGTGGGCAAACTGAATCTATCAGTGTGCATCACACATTCTCTGAGGCTGCCAACCATGTTTAGGTACAATGGGTGCATTTACATGTGCTAGTTAGGTCCAGAATAAAGTGTCACTGTTCACATGTGCACTGGTATTAGAACAAAGTAAATTAACTTCACCATAAGATAGTACTGCCTTGCGGCGGAGTAATTAACTATGAACAAATGCTCATGTGGACAGTGACCACCAGGCACAAACTGGATGCTGAGTGGGCTTGGGTGAGGGCTTAGTGTCTAGATGATCAACCCCTTCAAAACTGAGGCAATTCTTTGTATGTGTAGATGTAGAACTTTGAACTAAGGCACCAAAAAGAAATGTGAAAGTCATTAACTGCATCCCCTATGGCATTCAAGTATCTTCAAAGTTAAGAGACAGCTGAGCACAGGTTTTCAGGACTGCACCTTTAGATTTAGGTACCTGAATTCTACCCAGATCTCAGTCTGGTTGCTTAAGGTCATTTAAAGTCTTTCTCTGGGTCCTTTATGCACATGGTTGGGGCGGGGGTAATTGGAGTCCTACAACTTGCTGCACTCAATTAATACCCACTAATACTTTGATGTTCAGATCTTTCAGACACGTTATTTGGCCCTGAAGCAGGACTTTATATAACCTGCTGTATTCTGTGGTTTAATTATAATTACTTGGAATTCTACAGATTAACAAGGCAAAGCCAGGAACATATACAATTACTCCTCCTACCTTTTGTATAGATTTTTTTTCTGGTTTGTCTTGCTCTGAGTGGAAGATTAAAAGGCCTGCCCAGATTAATGACAATGGTACTAAAAAAACAGGTTAACTGAACTAGCAGCAAGAATAAGTATATGTGCAGCCACCGCTCAACCCTTACACAAAATGTCTTTGTATGAAATCATTAAAATCTTTGCTAACACTGAGAGAGAGAGAGAGAGAGAGAGAGAGAGAGAGAGAGAGTTCCTATTGAGAGAAATCTAAGTGTTGTGGTCCTCAGCGATGAGGACTCTTAGAGTGAGATACATTACTTCATTTTATGACAGCTACATAAGACACATTGAATTAAGTTTCATCCAAGAGAATGAGTCCATTCAAAACTTCAGTGATACCTTGACAATATATTGGTTCAATGACTAGACATTTTGAAGAAAGTCAGTGAATAAATCCTTGTCGTGGATGCAGTAATAGAGCGCTAGGGAGTTTCAATGGGTTAATCTTTATAGAATATCCATCTTTATTTGAAATACTTGGGAAACCTCAATGGCATAGGAAATAGGATAATCAGGGGGTGTTCAAGGTAATTGATTAGCACTATGAAACACAACCTATAACCAGTGAAACTTGCATCTTAGTGAAGCACAAACATATTTAAAAGACTGGATCTTAGCTCACTTTCCATGCCCTTGTCACTAGCTCAGACCTTCCAGTATATTCAACCAGCACCTTTATTGCTGTGGTTTAAATAGGCAAGGTTTGATCAGTAGAGAATGTAAAGTCTCGTTGCATGGGACACTTAGTACATAGGAAACCTATGGAAGTTTATGCAGTATTGAAGTTAAACTTGTATGAGTAGTCACTCAGTAATGTTTACTATGAATGTTACATGCACCGCTCATACACCACTGCTAAAAAGCCAGCAAGTAGCACAGAGGAGATGAAGCTCTGCCACTGCTGTTGCTACTGCTGACATAAGAGAAGGACAGTTTGACAAAACACCCCAGAGGACAGAAGAGGGGAAGCCTCCCAAAGAGATGTGTGAGTTGGAGGTCTGGGCTGAGCCTACAGTCCCTGACACCTCACCCTACCTACCCTGCACTTGCTCAACCCAACTATGTTTCTCTTCCTGGGTTAGAAGCTATTGCTGCTGATGCCTCCTCTGAACTGAACAGCAGTCTAGGATGAGGCAGGGATGCTTTTCCAGTGAGTCTTTGCCAAGAGAGACCAACACGGGAGCTCCTCATGTGTCTCTTCAGCTCAGTTTCACTCTTTACCTACCTTCCTTACCACCTGTGGCTGTAACAGGAAGGGGGTGGTTTCTTGGCAGAAGTTGGCTGAGAATGATGAGTTCTTGCATACTGAAGGACCACACGTTGCTTGTATTATCTCCTTGGCACAGGCTGACATTATCTTTGTGCGTTACTTAATACAAGCTGGAAATTCTCCCCACTTAAAAAGTTGTAGACTTGTCACAGTATGAGTATACTAGGTACATGCTTTCCTGCTTAAGTTTAATTCCATTTAACACACCCTAATCGTAATGTAGAACATTGTCCTTAGATAGCAATAGTTATACTCTACAGTGCTCACTTTTAAACACTTCATCACCAAGTTAGGCACGAAGACTACCTATGCAGTGTATCGGGAACATTAGATAACCAATTTCTATTGAACAACCTAATAATTACTGCACTTGTTCAGGATGTGACAGACTCATGTTCAAATTTCTCCTTAGCCTCCAAGAAAGTAACAAAACTACCAGGCCACAGAAAAGGCTCTTCGTAATCCCAGTGAACACATTCTGGACCCTTTCTGAGAAGCTATGCCATTCTGTAGCAAAGAAGGAAGGCTTCTTCTTCTAGTACAGACAGGGTTTATGCAGCCTACAGGTGGATTTGCCATTTTTTACTTCTCTTGTCCAATTAGGATTAAAAAGAATCAGCTTCTGCCCCCAAGGAAATCAAGCTCTCTTTACAACCTCCCAATTTATAAGTGACTGCTCTCCTATGCTCTCCTAGAACTGGAGCATCATGTCTAGAAAGACGCAATTGTCTTATGAATAAAATAGAACTTACTCTGGGAACAGGGCAGATAAAAAGCAGCAGAATCCAAAGTAATGTAATTGCTCGTTGGCTGAGTTTTTTCATAAAAATATGCAATTAGTTCCATTCACATATTAAGTGAATCAGTTCTCTTGGCCACCTTAATCTTTGTTTTATTACCTGTTGTAAGAATATATGACAGAAGGTAAAGATTTAACATGTTATATAGAAACTGTGCTATCAGTCACCTGTTTTTATCCAATGTTTGTAAACAGACATAATGACAGGCTGTATTTGGCATTTGGGGAACAGATATATTGTGTTATACAATGTAGAAAATATAGTTTAACTACTTATGTTTGCTATCAGCACTTACTGATAGATTTACAGAAAGCTGAGGCATATAAGTGCTATTGCAGGTGCCCGTGTCCAACATATACATCCTCAAAATACTTGGTCATCTGCCACCTAATCCTAGAACTATATTTATTAGGCATATATGTTTATATATGTTTTCACCACAGAAGCTCCCTTAAATACCTACGTTTTTTTTACTGTCAATCCCCAATATATCAAATTAAATTAAATTAATCAAACAATAAATAAGTACCAACATCTTGACATTACCAAACAAGCATGTGGCTATTTTATATCTAAGCTTATAAGGAGTCCTCTTCCTGTCTTGCCTTTGGGGCCTTATGTGCTAGGCATGCCTACTGCATTGGACCTAGTGAAAAACTCAGCTGGAGAACAAGTCATTTCTTTTGCATTAGCTCAGCCATTCATACACTCATCTGGGATGCAGAAGGCCCAGAATCAAAACTATTTTGTATGAAAGAAGACTTATATCCTCCTTGGACCATCTTTTAATTCCAGGTTTTACGGTATTATGAGATGAGTGGCTCTGAATTTCTTCCAATGTCAATGAAATTGTTCTAGTTCAAATAAAATACTTAAATCGTTATTGGTAAAATGGATGGAATCCAGTTGTTGCCCTCCTTCCAGATATGAGGCTGAACTGGTAGGCCACAATCCTTTTTCTCTACCCAATAAATATTTATTGCATGCCAAGTGGAAAGCTTAGGTAGATATGGTCTTAACAACTCAAATGAAAAATCAACTGAAAGATTCCCATTGTCCTTGGTAAAGAGATGAGTTAGGCTTATAAAGAAGATATTAGCTCATGTGCCACAGAGATAGTTTAAGAGCACGCCTACTGCTGGTTAGAGTACGCTGCAGATTTTAAATATTCATAGAAGTGAAAGGTCTCATTTGAATGATACTGTATGGAGCACTGAAAACCAATTGAGACAGAATCCTGTTCATTGGCACTGATTTTCCCTTTGGCCTTATTCATAATCCAGTAACCGATTTGTACCTCAGTTTACCATCTGTTAAATTAGCATTAAATCTAAATCTCTATGTGTTTACATGCACGTTCCTGACTTTTTCTATTTTTTTCTCTCAATTTAGACTCATGCTTCTCTCATTATAATGAAACTTGAGTAGTTATTTCTTGGGTCCACAAACTCACTAAGATTCAGGAATATCAATTTCGACTGAATGCCTTTTCTGCATGATAGCTTCAATTAAAAAAATACTCAAGTAGCTTTCTAAGTGAAGAGGGTGACTCCTATATAATGGGAATAGAATTATTCAAGTGGATGACTGACATACATAATATGCACTTATTTTTTTTCTATCACAATGATTTCCATCTTCCTTTCCCTGGCTGCTTCTCTTTCACATTCTCTTTGAAGTTGTTTTTTCACACTTTCTGCTTTGTTTCCACCCTCATTTTTCACTGGATTTCTTTTTCTTGGTTTGTTATGATCACAATAAACCCTGACTCGGTGGTTCAGTTAAAAATTAGACAAAAAGCAGTTAACCGTTTTTAGCTTCCCGGGATGCTAGCCTGAGGACTGGCAGGGGGCACATGGCCTTTCCCAACGTGCACAGGGCCAGAAGAGCTCTGCTGGCTGTAGTGGCAGCTGTCTCCTGGCCCCATGCACATCGGGAGGGATCTTGATGTGCACAAGGCCAGTGGGGCTTCGCCTCCCAGCAGTATGCTCACCAGGATCTGTCCTACTTATGGGGCAGCTGCTAGTGAGGCCTTGATTGGGTGGGGATGAAGGTGGGCTAGAAACCAAAACCCCAAACCAAATTATTCCTGATATGACATTCAACTACATTTCTAGGCTTTCCAAATTTGCACAGGTAGCAGAACAGAAGTAAGTAGTTGACTTTGGTTTTTAATTCTATGAGACGCTATATCATGTTTTGTGCTGCTTTGACAGTAAGTATGCCACACAAATTGGGGAATTCTTGTCACCAAGTTTATATCCAACAGACCATAGCATATCTAGGATCCCTATTACAAGAAATAGTCCTAAACTGGTAGCAGATGGGCTAGAGAACCAAGAATTTACATTCTTATTAAGGTGGACTAGTGACTTATAAGTGGTGAGTGTATGCATGGCGTATTGGCTAATCATGTGCAATCATTTTTACCCCACTTAGTGGCCTCTGCAAGCTTTATAGCCAGCTACTTACAGGTTGGGGACATGCTCCTTTACTTCAAGTGCCCTATACTTCAGAAGCTTAAAGTCCCAGGTTTCATTCCTATAAATGATATATGGTGTCTCCACTCATGGGTAATAATGGAGCTAATTTAGGTGCTGTAAAATGCCTTCAGTGTCTAGACTAGGATTAAAGCTATATTTTAACTAGCACATTTTAAAACTCTTCTGTGGGTAGGGAATGCTGTATTTTAAAACGTGCTAGATGTGGAGAGCCTTAGGTTCATTGCACCCATGTAACATGTTAAATACTGGCTTTATTTACATCAGAGCTTTAAAATATGTTGCTTGAATGAAGTTATCTAACATATTTTAAGCACCACCTTTTACCTAGTGAAGGTAGGTACCTACTTGGGTCCCCACAGGTGGCATTCAGAGAACAGGATAATGGTCTAAGCAAAGGTGAACGCCTAAGGTAGGACAGATGCAAGCCTTCAGAGCAAAAGCTGGGCTGTTAGTAGGATTCATGATTTAGGAAGAATGGCTGAGAAAGCTGACTAAATACCCAAATGATGTGCAAAACCAGATTTGCAAAATGGCTGGTAACATTGCTTATTATGAATAAAAAAATTCTACATAAATAAAACAGTTTCCCTGAAAAGGGGATCATTCACATTTGGGCAGCTCTTTCTTCTGTGCTTCTTTATTTTATT
>JAGPOW010000304.1:32202055-32219195 GCA_030014935.1 Caiman crocodilus
CTCACTGACACCTGGGCTCTCTGCTGCCCTGTCTCTGCGCCTCACTGGCACCTGGGGTCTGTGCCTCCAAATGCTGCACCCTCTCTGGCACCAGGGTCTGCGCACACTAAATGCTGCACCCTCTCTGGTGCCTCACACTGCGGTAGGCTCCGATGAAGCCTCCTACTTCCCCAAATAGCCTCAACCAAGCTACCAGTCTTATAAACAGAAATCAACACCAAGGCTATAACATAATTAGAGTCACACAGGGCGTACTCTCTCCCTCAACAGTACCAGATGCTACACTTGTAGTCAGGCCTCTTCCCTTTGCCTCCTCTGGGAGAGCTCCTTCCCCCTTGGCTGCTGGCAGGGAACTGCCAACCTGGCCTCAGGCCTGGGATTTATATGGGAACCAGGCCCACCCCTTCTGGTCATCTGACTGCTGGCAGGTGTGGTCCAACTAACTCATTCTGGCTGCCCTGGTAACCAGCAGCTGGGGATCCCAATTCACTGCTAGGGCTCTCTCCCTAGCAGTTTCAGCCTTTTAAAGGAGCAGAGCACCTAAGTGCTCTACAACAACATTATTATCCATGACCATTTAAAACTACAGGGCATTTTTATACATGCAAGTGCTGCAGTAGTGGGTGCTTTGAAAAGCACTTGGTGCTTTGACTCTTGCAGTTATATAAGCAGCAACATGCGCATCAGCAATGAAAAAAATGGGAGGTGTTTTAGTTCAAAAACATTGGAGATGTTTTAGTTAAAAAACAGACCACCACCATTTTCTGCATGCTGACGTGCATTTTGCTACTGATACAACTACACATGGTGCAGTGCAGTTCATCTCAGCGTGTATGCGGATTTCCAGCACTTTGCAAGACAGAAAAGTATGTGTTTAAATGCTCATATTTTCTTGTCCCGGTGAGTAAATGCCTTAACCTGCAAGTAGTCCCATTTAAATCAATGGAATTCCTCTAAAAGTAACGTATCAATTTGTAGTCCACAGGTTTTGATCTGTTGAATTGAGTTCAAGTGAGAAGGGCCTAGAAACCCTTGGTTGAGTGCAATGATTGACAGGTGAATATTGCTAAGAGGATCAATGACTGGTAATGGGTGACGTGAATGACAGGTCCTATGGGCAGGAGAGAATGATTGGACAGGGATTGTTACCACCCTGGCATGATTGAAGTGTGTCCATCAATTGATGACATCAAGATCTCTAAGGTTATAAAAAAAATAATGCAGCTGGGGGAAGGGTGGGGGAGAGGGAGGTTGTGTGTGTGTGTGTGTGTGTGTGCGTGTGTGTGTGCACGCGCGCGTGCCTGCCCCACAGCGTGTGATTCGGATCTACGTAGTGTTGTTGTTTTAGAGTCTCTGTCTCCCCCTGTGGTTGGATCTGTGAGTAAGAGAAGGGGAAAATCTCTTCATATCCTGTTTGTACCCAGTATCTGTGCCTTGTGACAGGTTGGGTGGGTGAGAGACAGATTATTGTCTGTCAGTGTACATGGTACTGAGTCCAGACTAATGATCTGGTTCCTGCCTGTCTGTCATCTTAGTTCAGAGAGAAATTACCCAGTCTAACAATACAACTGCTTGCCTTGCTTGCCACACCATCAACTCTGTGGAGTATGGACCTCAGTAGCACCCACCTATGAGCAGAGGTTCAGAGAGTCCATTAAACTGTGTCCAAGAGGACTTAAAGGCAGTCTCCCTATATAGGAAAAGGTAAAAACTGACATCATTTTAGCTAAAAACTTCGGCTTCAATGAGCAGTGCAAGTATGGGGGGAAAAATGACTAAGGGTTAAAACAGAACAGGATTTATTGAATTAGGGATGGGTAGAACAGTGGAAAAATAAAGGAAAGGAAAAACAGGAGTGGAATAAAGGCAAACAATATATTTACAAGTTCAATCTTCCTTAATTGTGAAATTACAGCACATTGTAAAGCCTCTCTGTTCTTGTATAGGCATCCAACATGTAGAAAGATGGCAGAATCTTGGTCTTGGATATGCTTTTAAATTCAAGAAGACAAGGCTTTTGAATCAAGAACTGGCAACCTAAGCTATGCAGCCAGCAATAAGAAATAGTAATAAGCAAAACTATGATCAGCTTGGGTAGGAAAATCAGGATAGAATAAACAATGATGAAATCATGATGTTTGTATCTTTCTTATTTTCTTTTTCATATAGGAACAACTAGACCTAAGTATATTCTCACTGAGTGCATGTTTTAAGTATTATTTCCTATCTAATCCTCTTGTTGCTTCTTTTTGTGAACACTATTGACCTTGCACATATATTTTTAAAATCTGTTTGCAGTTGTCCATAAATTGTTTTCATGGGTCAATTAAGTCAGTTTAAAAGCCCAAACCTATATAGTGGAAGACCATATCATGAGGCACATATTATGGGTAGAATGCAGCTTGACCAGCAAGGTGATGTTTTATAGCAGTGGTGCCCAACTCATTCTGCCCCACAGGATGGATTAATTGTGCAGGGTTGGCCCTCTTGTCCTATCTATCCAGTGCCCATGGCCAATATGCAGGCCCAATATGGCATGTGGCCCCTCTCCACCGGTCTAATCCAGCCTGCAGAGCCATACCATCTTCCCCACAGGATAAATGTCCTTGGCAATTAATACTGCTGTAGTTCATTCTGGTGCCAATTTCAAATTTCAAACACGGGAAGCCCTGCAGGCCAGGTGACACAGCATTGCAGGCAAATCTGGCCTATGTATTGTATCATGGTCACCCCTGTTTTATAGCTTGGATATGTTAGTATTTTGTTAAAAACAAAACAAAATAAAACAACCCCCTCATCCTTCTCCCTCACAGTTATGTCCCAATAAGATTTTTGTAAATCTTATAAAAACAGCTAGACATTCCCAGATAGAAAGTATTGCAAAAAAGTGAAGTTGGTCTGCTTATGATCATTATTTACTATGTTTACAATATTGGAGTAACACATGGTATTTTAGAAGTGAATGGAAAGATGAGGTCCCTGCTCAGAGAGGAATAAATCATAAAAGTTAGACTAGAAACCAAACAGAATGACAGACACAGAGTGAGAAGGAAAGGCAATGTTTTGTTTTGTTTTTAAAGGAAGAGGATACTAGTTGAAGGACTGCATTTTCCCATGGAAATCATGAACTAAAAGTTCAACTGTTTTATAGATTTCTGGCCTGAAAATGTTACAGTTCTTTTTTTCATGAAGTGACATTTATATGTGTATTTATTACAAAGAAGTAGCATTCAGGGATGGAATTATAGTTGATAGGCTTTGCAGAAGAGGTGATTTTCAAATGGAGATTTGAATAAGGACATCATAAATGCATCTGGGCTTTTGAAGAATTCTTCACTGTTATCCCATTTCCACAATCTCATCTATAATATACAAATGTGCTGAATACACTTCTTTTTATTTAATAACTGATTTTTTTAATGAGTTCAATCTAATGATCCAGATAGGGAGCTTGGCAGATAATGTCAACAGCAGGAAGTATATAATGCCTGCACTGCCTGCAGGTTTGAGGTTTGGAGATCATTGATTCTCCATGGGTGGTTCAGCACATCTGGACTACTAAGTCTATAGAGGGTCTCAATTCTTTTTCTCCCAGATTCTTACATTACAAATAAATTATTTTGAAATTAGAATAAAGTTCTCAGGCAGTTCATTTCCCATTTCATAAGATATTTTGGGAAGGTTGTTAAATTAACCAACACAGGCAGAAAATGCATATAAATCTGAGACAAAAATTAAACATTACTGCTAAAGCTCTGAGCTAAATGGATCCCTGGTGTAATCCTAGAGACTTCAGTGAAGTCATGTAAGGGAGAAATGTGGTCCTCTGTTTCTAAAAAACAATCTTTTACAGTGAATATAAAGAATAGAAGATCTTGGAAATGCAGACATAACATTTGAAAAGAAATAAGTTTGCCCCACTGATAAGCAAACGTACAAAGGTTGCTACATTCACCTACTTGAAATTTATTTAGTTTTTTAAAATCTCTTTAATGGATATAAACAAACACGTACCACCAAGATACAGGCTTCAAGATCTTTTCTAGACTAGTGTTTGACTAGGTAGGCTAACAAATTCAGATACATGAAGGATAGACAATTTTATATAGAAGGTTGCATGTGAAGTATAATGTACTCGCAGAACTGGGGAGTTACCACTTCAGAACACAACAAAGTGTTAGCTGCTAGAAGCCAAATACCAGTATTTGGGTGGAGATTGGTAAGAGAGAGAATTAAGGCTTGCCAAAGTAATGCTTTTTAGACCTTGCTGAAGATATAAGGACAGGGTTGTCAAGGCTATTGTGAAGTCTGCATGTAGATCAAGTTCAAAGGACTCAGAATCCAGCAGCTTCTGAAAATGAAGTCTACACTGGGATTCATGTCATGCAGAATGTGAAGGGGGCACAACTAGATGAACAGTAAATGAGTTCTCTTATTGGCAACTATGGGGCTCATTAAATAGGTCTGAAATACAATGGTGGTGACTGGGTATTCGTGCACTAGTCACATTCATCAGTGACACTGTTCTTAATGCTCCCAGAAACATAGAGTCCAGACTGTAAGAGACCTGGGGTTCTGACAACTGTATATAGTATAAAGGACAGATGCAACTTTAATAGTATAAAGGACAGATATATTTTCCCAGAGTATAATTGCTCTGGGAAAATGTATCTGTCCTTTATACTATTAAAGTTCCTCTACACACACGTTTAGCGGCTTACTATATAAAGGATGTGGGCAAATTGGAGAAAGCCCAGTGAAGGGCAATGAAAATGGTTAGGGGGCTGGGGCACATGACTTATGAGTAAAGGCTGAGGGAACTGGGCTTACTTAGTCTGGAGAACAAAAGTCCGAGAGGAGATTCAGTAGCAGTCTTCAACTACCTGAAGCATGGTTTCAAAGAGGATGGAGCTGGATTGTTCTCAGTGGTGGCAGATGACAGAAAAAGGAGCAATGGTTTCAAGTTGCAGCAAGGGAAGTTTAGAATAGATATTAGGAAAAACTCTCACAAGAAGGTAGTAAAGCACAGGTTACCCAGAGAGGTTGTGGTATCTCCACCCTGAGAGGTTTTTAAGATCCTGCCAGACAAAGTCTTGGCTGGAATGATATAGTTAGGGATGTTCCTTCTTTTAGCACAGGGTTGGACGAGATGATCTCCTGAGGCCTTTTCCATCCCTAATTTTCTATGATTCTAATGTTCTGTGAATTATCAGGAAGATCAAAATGGGATCATGTAATTCATTGTACATACCTGCACCTTAACATAATGGGAAGGAGGGTGCTGATGTGGCCTGGTGTGGCTGGGGTGGGGGCAATTGGTCCTATCTGGCCCTAGGCCATCTGCCCTTCACCCACTACTGGGGGTGCCAGACACAGTGTGTGCGTGGGGTCTCACCAGCCCAGGAGACCTGTGGACAGGGTGTGTTCAGTTACATTTATGGGACTGGGCTGCAGATGGGGAGCAGCATCTGGGAACGGGACAGGTGGGCAGGGGCTGGTGCCAGGGCTGAGATAGCATGCTGGTGATAGCATGGGGCTGGAGCCAGAAGCAGAGCTGAAATCTGCTACCTGCACATCCCTGTCTGTGGACCTGGCATTCGAGTCAGGGATGTGTGGCAGAAGAGATTGCAGTTCTGCCCCTGGCCCCAGGCCCATGCTATCACTGCCCTGTGATCCCAGCCCTGGCACCAGCGCCTATCCACCTGTCCTGCTCCTTGACGCTGCTCCCCACCAACTTGTCCTCTGTCTAGTGCCCCCAGCTATGAATGACTCATGAGTCCAGAGACTGGGAGGCCATGGCAAACACCTACAAGTGGTGGCGGTGGTGTCAGCAGTAGAGGCACGTCGGCAGTGAATGGGGACTGCCCACAAGCTGCTGCGGTGATGTCAGTGGTGAGGGCAGGCTGAGCGGGGACTGCCTGCAGGCAGTCACAGTGGTGTCAGTGGCAGGGGCGGCGTGGGGGGGTAGCAACTATCCACAGAAGCCAGAGATGGCTTCAGCGGCGGCCAATCTCAGGTGGGGCATGTCCCCACCCTGCTTCCCCCCTATGCATCTCCTATGCCCCCAGCAGTGGGTATGAGGCAAACTGGCAGTGGCAGCTGGGCAGAGTAAGCCACCACTGTGGGGGCTGCAGCACTAGTCATTGGGCTGCTCCCACCAAAGCATGACTTGGCCCAGGGTGTCCCTCAAGTATTGACTGGGCTGGGCAGGGCCAAGGGACATACTGTGGGCCAGATAAAATCCCTTGGTGGGCTGTATCTGGCCCATGGGCCATATTGTGCCCACCCCAGGGTTAGATCAATAAAACTATGTAAATATCATACACAGTTTACTTTCATGCACGTTCTGAATCGGATATCGTTGACAGACTTATTTTCCTTCCAAGGAGAAGCAAGCACTTTTGTGTTTAAGTATTCCAGTAAAATTACTTGGGAAGAGAAATGAACTTGGAATTGTTCTTCTTAATCCCATCTTCTTCATAACACCACATTATAAGGCCCTTAAAGCCAATGGGAGTATTCAATACCTTGTCCCATCTGCTCCCTATTTAGCAGCCTTAAATGTTATGAATTATAGTTGCAGCAAGATTTTACTGGAAGCAATTCCTTTATATGTGGCTCAGAATTTATTCCCAAGCAAGTATTTCTTGGGAAATATACAGTGGGCTCAAAATTAATTGATTCACCTTTTTTTTTTGTCATGATAATTATGTTAGCAATGTATTTTATGCCTGCTAAAACAAAAGGAAAATAAAATGGAAAAAAAAAGAATATTAAAACACTCTTTCATTTTACAAATGAAATGTTGTTTTATTGATTTTCTTGAGACTTTTAACATTTTTTCTTCTTATTTGCAAAACACATTGCTTTGTACGATATGCAGATTTCTGTCAACTGCAATGACATTTTTAATGCCTCTTTTATGTATAAATATATCCAATTTGTTGTAATTCAGTATTACAAAGCATCAGCTTCAAATTAAAATCAGAATACTGTAGAAAATATGACCCAATTCTGCTTCCATTAAAGCCAAAGTGTAGCCACCACCTACTAATAGTGAGGATTCCCATTTTGCTGGAATATAATTCTGAATTTCACTGGAAACTTCCAGATCTCTCATTGATACACAACATTTGTGGTGTGCAAAAGGGGCCATATTTGATTCAGATTGATATTTGGCCTGAATCGGGGAGAATGATTTGATTTGTTGATTTGGATCAGTGTTCCTGATTTGATTTAGCTGAATCTAAATCTGAAGATTTGATGCTGATTTGGAGAATCAGTGATTTCACAAAAGACACAGTTTTAAATGTTTTTCTACATTCTTCAAGGTACCAGGCACAGCTCATGAATGCTGTGATGCTGGGGCAGATGGTGTGTCCCACAGAAGTGTGCCTCCCCCACCCCCCTCCTCCCTGCATGCTTGGCAGTGACCCCAGAATTGGATTGGAAGTACTTCAGGTCCATTTCTAGGTCTGTCACCAGTCATGTGGTGGCGGAGGCCCATTCCCCCCTGACTCAGCTGTCATATGTGGGGGAACGCTGGGTGCCCCCTAGACCCAGGAGGCAGCAATTGCCAAGCTGGGGGGTGGGTGTAGGCCACTCCCAGCACACTCCTCAGCAGACCTAGAAGCACAAATGCTTTTGGTCCACTTCTGGGTCTCCTGCTGAGCACACTGGGGAGCCCCCCACGCTCCTGTGGAACACTCCACCTGCCCCAGCATTGCAGCATTCATGAGCTGCCTGGTACCTTGAGGTATGTAGAAAAAACATTTAAAGCTGTGTCTATTTCCAAATCATCAAATTTTTCTGAATCTCTCTGAATCAATTTGAGGGTTCCAACTTGATTTGGAGAGATTAAAGGGTCTCCTGATTCAATTTGGATTTGGAGATTTGGCCATTGAATTGGGCCTAATCTTCACCAAATCAAATCAGGGACCTAAGCTTTGCATAGCCCTATACAACATGCAATATATAGATGGTAGTTAAACAGTTTAGATTAAGTACTTGAAACCCCTACTGGTTCAAGGTTGTACTAACGTTCAGTCAACTGGCTGGCTGGACTGCAAAGGACAACCACCCACAGACCCACAGAGCCCACATCCCAGCATGCTTTGAAACTGACTGATTAATCTTCTAACACCCCCTCCCTCCCAGTCTCTCTGTTGCCTGGATGCCAAAGACCAGGCCCAGAGCGGGCTTCTGTCTTTTGAAATTGGGACTATGGACATGGAAGTGGGGGCTTTGCCTGCAGTGCAGCTGGGGTTCTGCTCCTGTAACTATAGCCTGAGCAGCGATCTGGCCAAAGAGGGGGGCTTTGACCACAGTGATCCTAGGGTTCTGGCCACAGGAAGCTGCACCGCTGCCACCAGAGCTGAGAGCTCTCGAGCTCTGTTAGAGAGAGCATCTCCCCCATGCAGCCCTTCAGATCTGGTGCCAGCAGCCCTGTGTGTGGGGCTGCAGTTGTAGGGCTCTCAAGTGGTGTGGGGGGAATAGATTCCCCTCTTTTGTGGCACTTCAGAGCCCTGTGCAAACATGGGGCTGCAGGTTCTGGGTTTGATTTGCCCAATGGGGGAGCTGTTGAGACCAATGGGGTTCTGGCAGGTGACTTTGCCTTGTGTCTGCTCAAGATTAGGGAAGCCAATATTTGGATAATCCCACAGTTGTGGAGAGGGGCTCAGCTTTCTCAGCCCTAAGGCTGACAGGGGGAGGAGTCTGGTCTGTGACTCAGCCAGAGCAGTGGAATCACTTACAGTTCCTCTCTGGAAGAGAGGAACAATGCAGACTGGGATGCCTGGAAGACAACAGGGTGAGCTTCTATTACTTGCTAAGTGTATACACGGTCACACCCAATTAGCCTCTGTCAATCTAAACTTAGATCTCAGTGATATGCTATTTTTAGAGCACACTAAGCATTATGAATATTTACAAATCCAGTATTTCTACTGGACTAAACTGGATTCTTTTGATCTAAATGTAATGTTTGCAAGCATCTATTGAGTACTAAGGATCAAGAAAGGATTAGCTGAAAGTGACAGAGGAAGAGAACGATATACAATCCTACAATGTAACATTTCCAGTAGAGGCAAGAAAGTATTAATGCCACTATACAGGACGCTGGTAAAACCTCATCTAGAGAACTGTGTACAATTCTAGACATCCATATTCAAAAAGATGAAATCAATGTGGTACAACTATGGATGAAAGGACTGTGAAAAGCCTATTTGCAAGACAGAATTGTAGGAACTTGGCTTATTTAGCCTAACAAAATGAAGGCTTAGAAGATATATGATTGCTCTGCATAAATAAATCAGGAGACTAGATACCAGCGAGGGAGGAAAAAAACTCTTTAAGTTAGAGGACAAGGTTGGCAAAAGAACAAATATGTATAAACTCATCATGAATAAATTTAGACATAAAAGAAACCTAACTACCAAAGGTGTGAGGGTCTCAGAACATTCTTCCAAAAGGAGTAGTGAAAATAAGAAATGGACTGATCTTGATAATTTTGTAAAATAGATTACATGACACTGTTGCCTACAATAGGAGACTGGAGGTTATGACTTGGGATATTCACATCCACTTCTAAGTTCCTGTTAAGAAAACTGTAGTGATAGACATTAATTTATAGATGCTCACTAGAAGGAGACTGAGAAAGTTGGGAATTGGGAGACGGCCCCTGAGGGAGAAGCTACTTAGGAGTCAAGAGACAGATAAAGGACCTGCAGCTGTTGCCTGTTCCACAATTTAAAATGTGTTCTCATTCATTGTATACCTGTATTTATTGAACCTGGGGATCACTACAAGCACCAAGGGAAATTATGAGTATTTATACTGAAAAGCTGATCTATTTTTTGTGTTCAAACATTCCCCAACACGTGACCCAAATTTGCCATTTCCATAAACATTCTTGCAAATAATGTTAGTGTTATAATAGGCATTGAATGTGAGTGAAAAAGGAGCATGAACACAATCAGTGAATTCAATAATTTATCCTAGCTAATGTTCATACAATGCTTTTTGTTTTGTTTGTTTAAGTAGTAACAGTAAATTTGTGTGTGCATGCCTTATAATGTGGGCTACTTCCTTATAATTTCCACCTTAATTGCTGCTTTTCACTCTTTATCAGAACTGGTCAGACAATACCAAATATACACTCATGAATATTTTTATGAATGGATACGGTGAATTGCTCTGCTGTTATGCAGAGTATCTTAATATATATCATTTGAAAATGTTCTGACAACTGCTACTTTATTCATGAAAATGAGTACAATTTCACAAATGTAAAACTGAGTGACTATTCATATAAAAATCCAAATCAGAAATATGTTGTATGTTATTCATTTGCCATACTTTCTTATCTGCCTATTTAAATTTAAACACACTTTCAGGTACAAAAAACAATACTACATGATTTAAACTATGGAAAAAATCCCATGAATAATGAATAACCGAAGTTAAATGTTTGTGAATAGCCTGTAGGCTAAAATGTATTTCCATAATCTAACCCATAATTATAGTATTTATAGAATGAAAAACGAAGACTCCAAATAAGCACAAATAATTTAACCAGTTTCATAATCCCATTGAAATAAATGGAACTACTAACAAAGTTAAAGTGAAGTATGTTTTAAACACTTTGCTGGTTTAGGCCCCTGAGGTTCAGAATCTGGTTTGCGACTGACTCAAGAACAAGGTGGGAAGGGCATACATTTGCCATTAATAATGGACTGACCGCCGCCACCAACAGAAAAGGGTAGGGAAATCTTCAGGAATTTTGTCAAGTGTTCAGATATTTGAGGTGACAACCTGATTGATTTTTTAATGAATAAATTTTACATAGAGCTTCCTAATATTTTCTTTGGGAACCATGACAGGACTGCATTACTTCAATATTTTACACATCCTGGGTACAAAAAAGTCCCTGGGTACCACCGGTCCTGACTATTTTATGTTCTATTTTATGCTGATGCCTAATCAAATTGACTGAAATGCTACTGGAATGGGATAAGACAGGAGCAAAATTATGATAAATTAAACCCATTATTCACAAGAAATAATGCAACAAATCTAATTGTTTGAAAACAGACACAAAACATCCTTTGGTTATGTTTCAAAGATAAAAAAAAAAACAAAAAAAACCCTTGTAGGTGAGAAATAGCCTTCTGTTTCAGCCTACAGTTCTGCAGATGATTTCCTTCTCCTCTTCCTAGAGCACAAGTCCTGTGACTTTGACTGTATTTCTTATCTTTCTTGAATCCTTTTGTTGCAACCTGCATTTCAACATCCCTGATCTCAAAGTTGCTTTAGTGCCTCTTTGGAGATAAATATTCCATGGATTTATTTCTCTTTTGTGCAACAGGATTTTTTTTTCAAATCTATAAACTGCCATTTTACTCTCTAATTCCCTAATTTCTGAGACAACAATCTCCTTGTGACTATAGCTTTTTTTGAAATGTAAAGGCTGGCTTTAGATTTGATTTAATCTCCATTATAACTTTACAAACCTCAAATGGATCACTTTGAAGCCCCTTCATTCAATTAGCATACTTTCAGGTTTTTCATAATACAAATCTTTGAAGCTTGATATCATTTTGGTTGCAATAGGATGTGCTCATTCATCAGAAATTATACTGTTTCTGAGGCATGGTGCATAGCACTGGATACAGTACTCCAGGCAAGGACTAACCAGTGACTTATCAGCAATAAGTTGATTTCCATTGCATCTCATCCCTAGCTACGTGGACTAGCAGGTTTTTAACTCTTTTTTCAGGGTACAATCTTTTCCTGAACCATATTTTAAAATGCAGCTAAAAAACTGAAAACAAGCAGAAGTCCCAGGAAACATAAAACAAAACCAGGCTATACCACAACAGAGTGACTTATGGTACCACACCAGTTAAAAAACAAGACAAAAACCAACTTCATAGGATAGCTAAGCAATAAACATCACTGTACTTTTGATAGGGAGGGTAATTAGCCATTGGGACAGCTTACTAAGGGAAAAGATAAATGAATCTTCACTAGCAGTCTTTAAATTGAGTTTGGAGCTCTTTTTAGGAATTACATTATGCACCAATTATTGCATTAGAATCTTCCTTGGGGCCCTCCTAAAAGTTTTAATTATTTTTATGCTGATCTGGTTAGTTATTTCTCTCCCTTTTTCCCCAGCAACTACCTCACCTTACATATATGCAAGAGGCCATGAACCAGGGCGGCAGATGTGTGGGCGTATGTATCATCCAATGTAATCAATGGGACTGTGGCAATTTATGGTGAGGTTCTGGCCCAAAAATCTTATGATAAAATGCATTATACAACACTCCCAAAAATACAACTCAAAAGAAAAGAAACATTTGGTTTACTAATAATTGGGAAATGTATCAATGTTTTTTCCATTCCTAAAAGGTAGGAAGAATGTTTCAGAATAGAACATAAGGACCAGAGCAAATAAGGGGCTGAAATACCTAACACTTACATATGGTAGCGTCTGATCTATGGGCTACTCACTGCCAGAGTGCAATCCAGAACACCAAGTGAGGCTCCTTGGTTCCCTAAGCTCCAAGCCAGCCAGCATCCTGGGTAAGATGCTTTAGTTGCAATGCTCAGCATTCAGCTGCTTAGCCAAGAGGAAGCATTGAGCACAGGAACATATCTTAGCCAGAGCCCCAAGTTTTACTGAGATCTAGGAAAGCTCCTGACTTTACTTGCTTACAGCCATCTCCTGAAGGTAGGCACCTATGCTATTTCTTTCAAAGAAATGAGCAGTATTCATGCTTTTCTTGTAAAAGCACCAGTGTGTTGCCACCTTATACATAACAATTTAAGGGTTAGGTAACTCATCCAAAAAGTGAGAAACCTAAGGTTTAGTTTTCTCTTCTGCCTGGGATCTCACCCCTCACAAGAGTACAATAATTACCAGGCTATATACTATTCTTGGGAAGGGAAGGAGAACACTCATGACTCCACTTCTTCAATCCTTGTGCAGAAAAGAATTCAGGGTTCACTGGCCAGAAGAGGGAACACAAGACTGAGCATGAGTCTGTAGTCAATGATAAAGATATCATTGGATAAAATACACTAAGCCCAGATCTCCCCTCTGTCATAGACAGTTCTCTAATCATGAGGCTATAGTTGTGTTCTGTCTTGTGGTCCCTGGCCTACTGAATCCTGAATTCTTTGTTGCAGTGACACAGCTTCAATGGCCATGATGGAAAGCCTCTCTCCATAACCATAATACAAAGGTTGGGGTACTTTACAAGTATGTGGCTGATATCAGTTTGAAACTCCTCAGCCCAAGAAGAAATTGAACTGGGTTCTATTCCTGGAGTTAATGCTCTAACGACTATGTTATTGTATGAGTACCCCCCATCCACTTTAACAATACATTGTGGCTCTGTAAAGACATTTAAGAAGATTAGGGGGAGGCTAGATTGAATTAAAAATGGCTACCTGATCTAACTTAGTTTGTCAAAGTGCAGATTGTACATTAGTTAGGTGGATTTATGTGTGAAATGTACAGAAATTCAAGACAGTCAGATTGATCTAAAAATGGTCAACCTGATCTATGTTAATTGTACCTCTAATGTAGTCTAACTTAGCTTGGCTCAGGTGAGACCGAGCTAACTGAACTTCTGTATAGTTTCCAGCACAGCCCTAGGGCTGGGGAAAGCCCAACTACCAGCCCCAGCCCTGAGGCTGCACTTTTCCGAACCACTCCCTGGCACCAGGCTATTTTTAGTCCCCCAGCCCCTCCGTTCCATCTCCAGCTCGACAACCTCCCCAGCCACGGACCAGCCACCTCCCCTCCCTCCCAGCCCACCAAACCTCCCATCCCATCCTGCAAGCCTCGCTCTGTGGCGGTAGTATCAATGTTTGCCAATGTCAGGAGCTGAGGAAGTACGTCAGAGGTGGGAGAGAGGCAGGCTTTGACCTGTCTTTCTGCTTATGGATCCTTCCTGCTCTTTCACATAGGAAGCAAAAAGTACAGTGTTGAGCATAGGAAGATGATCATATATGCCCATTCATTTTAAACCCTGCAAAGCCTATACAACTGCATGAAGTGTGTGTAAGTTATTTTAATGACGTTAGATTGCATGTAAGGTCAAAATTTGTATTGGACATTTGAGGTCCATAGGCTTTGCTTGGTTAAAGCACACCAACTTCTCTAGGCATGGCACTCAAGGGAGGAATGTGATGTTAGCCACATCTCCATTCCATGACCCAAAATAATGAGATACTGGCATAAATGATGTGCGTCCCTGGAGGCTAGAGGGGCGCAGCAAATGCCTGCAGGCAGCAGAAGCAGAGGTGGCAGCGGGGGTGTGGCGGCAGCAGGTGGGGAGATCCCGCAGGTAGCTATGGTGGTGTTAGTGGCAAGGGAGGGGGGTGGTGAGTGCAGACTGATGGTTGGTGGCCACCCACAAACGCCAGTGACAATGTCAGTGGTGGCCAGTGGCTATCAGCAACAGCCCCCAGACACCACTGGTGGTTTTGGCAGTAGGGGGGTGGGTGGCAAGTGGCAGCTGCCTGCAGGTGCCATTGGCAGCATAAGCAGTGCTTCTGTCAAGGTGTGCACCACCAATCTCAGGAGGTGCTCGTGCACCCGTATGTACCCCCTATGCTTTGCCAATGGAAACCGGCTTATGGATGGGTCAACAGTGGTGGGGGAGGTGGAGGAGGCAGGGGAATAGCTATAAGGACAAGCCTGGAACTGACCTGGACTCATATACAGCAAAAACTCATCTAAAAACATAGCAAGATGACTTAAAATTTATTAAAAATCTCAAAGCAATAACCACAGCTATCATGCAACAGCTTGCGATTCAAAGGGCTTCACAGGTTCTCTCCTCTGAATAAATGCTGTATCTACCCAGTCCTGATAATGAACTCAATCTATGTATCACAAACATGTACTGTAAACTTGCTTTGCTTTTGTAATAAAGATATTGTATTACCAGCCGTTTGGACAATCCATCCAAACTAAGACCTACTTTCTTCTTTTAGTTTAGCTTCTGAAATTCTTCTCTTGCCTACTCAAACAGCAACTCCTGTAGGATGCGCCCCTGGCTAAAGAATGATTACATGTACACAAATATGTATTCATTTTAATCATAGGTTGAAATGCCACTTTCCATGTGGCAAAACTAAAATCCCTGGACAGATCAAATATTCTCCTTTAATAACAAAAGGAAAATTCATACTCCAGAAACATTTTTGGGGGTTTAAAAAACAAAAAAGAGGCTCTATAGCCATCAAGATACATAAGTAATAAACTTGAGTAACTGCAAGGTATTCTGGGGCATTTTCACCGAGAATCTGTTTTTGTTCAGGTTTATACTCATCATTACATCTGCCAACACTGCTGAGTGTTGTACTTTATAATGCAACAGAATTATTCACATAGCTGAACTCTCCTTCTGATAATCATCTGCAGGACTGAGCCTCTACATTTTGAAAGTTCTTTGGCCAATTCTACATTAGCAAATGTCATATCCATAATTCACTACCACTAATATCACTAGCAGAGTAGTAGAATAACATTTTTATCATTATTTTACCTAGGCTTGTATTTCTCAGTCATTTGCTATGCTGCCATGATATTTAAATGCTGCAATTTTGGATCCCATGGAAGTAATAAAAAAGTGATAACCATAAGACTGCAGTAAGAACATCCCTTTATTTTCAGTCTTATGAAGCTGCTATCATGCAAGAGCTATATTATTATGCCATTCTTTGACTTCTTATTTTAACCACACTTCTTGTGTTAGAGATCAGAATATATTCCTAGATATGTCTAGTTATGGAAATACTGAGGAGGGGGTAGAAAGAGAAATAAATAATGAAAAAAAATAATATGCACCTACAATACAAAATGTTACCAAACCAAAGTGCCTTTGGTAAAAGCTGAGAGTTGAACTCAAGCAGTCCTGCCGAAGCATTTTTATTTTTATTCCTATTTTCCTACTATGTTCAGTATCATTATGTTTTTTCCAAGTCTTCCATACCCTTGACGCTGAGCTGAGTACAGTTTTTGTAGTAAACCTTCCTATTCGTTATAGCTGGTTAAAAAAATAGGAAGAAGAATCGTAGCCACAAAAGAAATATTTTGCAAATGTTTCCATTTTGCAGGATCGGGGTCTTCTAATTTATGGGCCAGTTAGGTAGGGCACATAGAATTATATAATCATAGAAAGTTAGGGTCATCTAGTCCAACTCCCTCTCAAAGCAGGCCCAGGCCCAACTAGATCATCCCAGTCAAAGCTTTGTCTAGCTGAGTTTTGTAAACCCCCAAGGATGGAACTTCTACCACCTCTCTGGTTAACCTATTCCATTGTATTACTACCCTCCTAGCGAGAAAATGCTTCCTAACATCTAACCTAACTCCCCTTGCTGCAACTGCAGACTGTTGCTTCTTGTTCTGTCAACTGCCACCACTGAGAACAGCCTAGCTCTATCCTCTTTCCAACCCAGCTCTGCATCCACAGAGCCAGTCACCTCATCATGGAAGGCAATCAGGTTGGTTAGACATGACTTGCCCTTGGTGAATCCATGCTGACTGTTCCTAACCACCCTTTTCTCCTCCAAGTGCTTACAAATGGATTCCTTGAGGATCTGCTCCATGTCTAAGGTAACTGCAGATTGGAGCCCTAGTTTTTAACATTAGAAACCAAATATCCCAGGGAGTTCAATGAAAGTTAGCATTTCTATTTAGTCTATCTTTTATCTTATGTATTTAGCAAGTGTCTGCTAATATCAGCAAATAACACTTGGCTAAAAACAAATAGAAATTCGTATGAACTCATTCCAATGGATTTTGCCTTTGAATTTATATTTAAGACATTTAATAAAGTTTAATTTAAGAAAGTTATGATAAAAATCAAGGAGAGTTTTCTTCTAGAAAATGAAAATGGTAATCAAACTGAGTTGGTTCTCTTTTTTTTTGAGTCAGCGAAAGTCTAAATCACTGATATTCATATTTTCATAAGGCCTTCACAAAAATCACCCCTACAAAAACCTTCATATATGCACAGAGATTCCTGCCTGCTTCACTTGTGTTTAAAAACTCCTATATATGTATGTGTTGGGATGGCAATCAGTCAGTCTCAAGAGCTGCATCCAGATGAGTGCCAGGTTT
>JAGPOW010000304.1:32219295-32246825 GCA_030014935.1 Caiman crocodilus
TTTTGATTGAGGGGTAAAAAATACCTGCACAGAAAAAAGCAGGGTAGTGAACATGGGGACAGTGTGCACTGCCCAAAATGATAGCCTGGTCAGCTAGAGCCATTCTCTGTTTGCTTGCCAGGCTCCAAGCTGCAGGCATGATGTATCTGCAGCTTCTCTGGCTCCCAGGACCACAGGTAAGGCTGCTGAGACCAGCAACTTCGCAGGCCTCAGCCTCCTCTATCCCACCCAGGATAACCTACTGCATGTCAGAAGGAGTGTGATATGGGACTTCCCTAGGTACATGTATACAGTGGCACAAGGAGTCCTTCTGCTAGTTGTCCTTAGGGTACCAAACTTCTGTGCTTATTTGGATGCAGCCAAGAAGACTGTGATCATGTACTAAGGGATGGAAGAACCAGTACCTGACATCACTCTGGAGAATAAATCTCTTGGTATCATTGACCGGTTTTACTACTTGGGTTCTATGATCAGCAGGAATCTTGACCTTCAAATGTAACTGACCAACAGAATCAGGAAAGCAGCTAAGAACGTCAGGCTATTAAAGGACTTGCATGGAATAACAGCTAAGGTGAAGATGCCAATCTACAAGACTTGCATACTGTCACCCCTGCTTAATGGTTCAGAAACGTGGACTACATATGCTTGCTAGGCACATCAAGAGACTGAACAGCTTCCACATGAAATGCCTGTGTAAGAACTGAAAATAAAGTGGGAAGACAGAATATCGCATACAGAGGTACTGGAGCATGCAGGACTGGCACACTTAGAAACCACTATCAAGAAGAGGTTGGAATGGATAAGCCATGCCAACAGATTGGGAGGAGACCTGTGTGGCAGAAGGCCACCTCTGTTTCTCCCCAAAAACTCTGCTCTGTGACAATTTGGTTAGGATGGACCCTGCAGAGGATACACACCTTACCCTATCTCTTTAGGTAACCTGAGCTGGATACATTTCTGAAGGAGGGGGGGAAACCTGCTCTCTCTGCCTACATGACTGGTATCACATACCTGGTGAGGGGCTTGCTCCCTGGGCAGCGAGGAACTGCCAGTCTGCCCAGCAACTAGTGATGCATTTCAAATTGGTTGGCTGACAGCTAACAGGTGCTGGTCTCCATTGGACCAAATAAATGAGGTTACAAGGGCTATATAAGTTAAGGACTGCCCAGGAGGAGGGGGCAGCAGCCATGAGGAAAACTCAGAGAGGGAGAAAGGCTGAATCATCTGAAACTTGCTCTCTCTCTCTCAAAACTCATGATCAAGGAACTGCCTGTCTCCAGAGGGAATCTTCACCTGCCTCTGAATGATACTCATAAGCTACCTGAGATCTAACTAGATATCTAGCTTTCAGTAATTCAGATGCGTGATCAAAGGCTACCCAGCCACCCTGTTTGCTCTATGCTCTGAAATTGCTCTACTCTATACCATATTCCAACCCTACCCTTTGTAACCAATAAAGCTCTCCTTTGTACCTAATATGGGAGACTTATTGGGAGTGGGTCTAGATTATGCCTTGGGGTCTTGTTGGTTCAGCTGACTAAGGGAGACCACCACTTGTTCTTCTGACTGAGGGAAGCATCCCAAGTTCTTGAAGTGAATCAAGAACCCCTGAGGGCTACTAGGCCTGTGTTTCTCAGGGTGCACAGAGCCTGAATCTAGTCCAGCCCTGGGTGGTGGCAGGGGAACCCCAGGTTAGGGGGTGTGCTCCAGGAAGGGGGTCAGCCAGATGTGAGCCAACCCCAAGGAGGCACTTGGAGCCTGGAAGGTGTTTGGGCACAGTGGGGTGGCTGGCTCAATGCAGAAGCACCCCCTACTGGCCTGCCACAACCTGTATCCCCCAAAATATTTTGGATAATGAGATATGAAAATTCTAGAAAGTGGGGTTGCCCTCTACGCTGGTACCATGATGTGCACAAAAATTATATGAAGTCGTTCAACATCAACATAGAAAGTTCAGAGCAGCATGCAGAATCCTGTTCAATGTGCAGGGAACATCAGGCACTGGGTGCAGCTCAACATAAAGTAACTTTGATCCAGAGGATGGAAGCAAAGAGAGAAAGAAGAAAGCAGCATGGTGTAAAGTTCAACTCCAAATCAGACAACATATGGATCTGTGAAACTTTAAACAAGCTGTGTCACTCTCGAATTGGACTTGTCAACTTTAAATGGATTCATCAGGTATCTGAATAGATCTCTTATGTATACACCATGATCCAAAGGATTCATAGTTGCCTTCTACTAATCAAGAGGGCAAAACACTACTGGGAGAAACACCAAACGTGGGAATTAGTATTTATGTACCTCAGTCTGTTGATCTGTGAAATGAGGATCTGTAAAATGTATCTACTGCACAGCACTTTTGTAAGGATAAATTATTTGAAGAAAGTTTGAACATCTTCAGGTGACAGGTGTGATGTTACTGCACAATATTATATAGTGGAAAATACATTGTAAATATAAAAAGAAATGCTCAGGCGTATTTATGTTTGCATTAGTCATATACCCCTGGTTAAATGAAATATAGGGCATAACTGAAAAACCTCTTATTTCCTCCTTGTTTTATCAACTACATTTAGAGAATTTCACTATCACAAACTTATTGTGCCAGATAGCTATAAGCTTAAGCACGTGGTGAAGGTTGGTACTCGAGACCTGCTAAACTGGAAGCAGCATACCTACACTGTTGTGGTGCTGTGGGCAGGCTAATTAGAAAAGCTGATCGTCAGGACTAATTATTCTGAGTAAACTGATGTGCAAATGAAGTGATACTGCTTCCAGTTTAGCAGGTTTGGTGGAAGGCTGTTCTTGGTAGATGCTCTTGAGCTCTGGAACTCCCTTCTCCTTGTGGTCCACATGAGCAAGGATATCTCCCTGAAGCACTCTAGGTTCTTTTGTCTGGGCAGGCCTCGAGCAGGTAGAGGTAAGTTTTGGGGCATTGTCTGGGGAGTTTTTTCTATTACATATTATTTTATTTTAATATTTCTAGCTGTCTTTATAAGTGATGTGGCTACCATTGTAGGACTCCTGAACCTCATTAGGGTAAGGTGGCAAATAAATAAAGGGATTAGGACAGTATTTAGGTACCCCAAACAAAAGTGATTCTGAAAAATCCTGTTCATCTGAAGTCTAATCCTAGCTTCCTAACTCCATAGGCATTTGTGATGATAACTATTAAATTCCCAAGCTATCTTCCGTTCTGTTTTTGTGGATGTGCTGAGGCCCCCTAAGTCTTAATGGGGAGTTTGGTACCTAGTTCATGTCTAAGTGTGATTGGGTTCCAGAAGTCAGATATTCCTCCACTTCCTCACTGTCAGAATAATGAGGTAGTGGGATAGAGTGCCAAGGAAAGTTATGAACTCTCTACCACTAGAGGTGCTCAAGGAGTGGTTGGACCGCTACTGGTTTGGGATGATCTAGGTGTAGCTATGCCTATACTCTGTGATCTGTATATCCCATTTTCCTGTGCTTTGCTGGTTGTCCCTGCCCCCACTGGTTATCCCTGCCCCCACAAACATATGTCAGGATGTTTTTAAGCCTTCCCCAGAGGCACTGGTGTTGGCTACAGCCAAGGCTGGAGATTTTGACTGGGGTTTATTGCTGGGGCTAAGGCTAGGGGGTCCTGGCTAGAGGGTCTTACTCCCTCTGCTTAGGGGCAGACCAATCACCAAATGTGGGGTTAGGAAGGAATTTTACCTCATGGGCAGATTGGTACAGATTGTGCACTTTTTTATGTAGGCCAGGTCACTTGGGTATATACTCCCCTTCTCCAATTGAAGGGGATTGTTAGCTGGCAGGTGTGCTGTGGGGTGCTCAGTTTCCCTCCGTCCCTATAGAACCAGGCAAGGACAGTCAGGGGACTTAATTATATACATATTTATTTACATTCACTTATCACAAGGGAAAGGAACATGGATATAAACATATGTGCAATGTATATATATTTATAAGATATATGAACCAGTAACATAAACAATACTCTCTGGGTAAATGACATAAAACCTTATACCAGTGCTCCAAATACAGGTAAGTCACCAGTAAGTATCTGATCTGAAACAGATAAACCCCAAAGATAAATTCAATCCCGAGGGGAAACCCTAATGCCCTTGGGCTTTTCCCAAGCTCTCCAAAGAAGTTGGTAACTTAAGGGGGACCCTCTCAGTGAGACCTCCCTTTTCAGGAGCCCTGAACTAACCGGGGGGTGGGAGGACTTCTCTCCCCTGCGGGAATCCTCTTTTCCCTGCAACTCATGGCTCCCAGGCCTGGAGGGTGGTCCTCATCCTGTGCACCAGGCTGCTCTCTTGCTTGCAGTGGGCTTTGGGGAGAGGGGTGTCACTGTCCCCTGGAACAGGGCTCCACTATGCAGGGCTTCTGGGATCTCTGGCTTGGCCCTGTCAGCTGGCTCAGTAGCCCAATCACCGTTTGGCTGTCTGGACTCAACCTTTTGCTATGGGTCGGAGGCCTGGGCTGCCTTGTGCAGCACCAGGCTTGGTCTGCTCCCAGACCCTCCATGCAGTGCCTCCTGCACCAAGCTCCCAGCCTCATTCCAGGGGTTGAGGATCTGAGCCACCCAAGCACTCCAAAGGTCCTGCTCCATGCACTGTCCTGTGCACTGTGTCTCTGGCCGCACACGAGAGGTTGTAGACCTGAGCCGCCTCACACAGATCCCAGGGTCTGGATGCCATGTGCCGTGCTGCACACTGAGAGCCTAGCTGCTGGAGCCATCTGTCATTCCCCACTGATGGAAGTTATCGGGGCACTTCTGGGCTACTGCTTTGCCCTGCTGAGAAGCTCTTCTCAGCTTTTCTAAGCCCCACTCTTCTCTCTTTTCTGTCCTGGATGTGGTCCCCTCATGCTGGGCACACAGATCCTTTTATGTGCTCCAGGGCTCCACCCCTGAAGTCTTCCGGACATGAGTGTTGCAGTCTTCAATCAGGTCCATGGAGGCGGGGAGGGGTGGGGTGGAACTCCTCTCTCCCTCTCCTCAGGAAAGGATGTGACTGAACTCCTCTTGTTGCCTCCTGATTGGTGGATGGGCTCCACCAATCAAAACAGCAAGATTTCAAGCCTGGGACTCAACCCAAGCTCCGAAAGTCAAGCCTGCTACATTTACTTCCTCTGTAGCAGAGGGCACAGCCCTCTACCTGGGATGTCTTCAGTATATATTAATAACCTTTTACAGAAGTAGTATATTGGTTGCCATGGTTCCCCTGGCTTTACCTGACTGGTTGGGATGCTATGTCTGTGGTGTGTCAGGGTTGACAATAGTTTCATGTAGAGTTTAGATTATGGATGTGTAGGATTGCTTAGATAGGTATCATCTTGCCTCAGGCAGGGGGTTGGATTAGATGACCTCTGGAGGTACCTGATTCTATGAGAAGCTTTTTAGAGCACATCAAGTACTCATAAATAGGATCAGATCCCTCATAAAAAACCACAGTAGCCTCCACCTTTAAGATATCTCTCAACAGGACAGTGACTCCTTTTTATATATAGCCTGTTCTTTGAGCAAATGCATTAATGACTGATCCTAGGTCTTCTAATTTTCTTATACCTGAGAGGATTCATCTTTATATCTCTATATTAATGGAAAGTACCTTAAGTACCCAGCTGTTCTGGGACATGATCACTCTATCCCTTCTGTTGAAGTTTTACTACTTTGAAGAACAGAAATGAAGATTCATGGGGTGGCAGGAGTGTGTGCAGGAGGAAGAATACATAAGTGTACAAGACTGAGCATGACTATTTATCTTGTTATGGCAAATTTATTTTAGACACTTAAGATAACTTTCAAACTCCTATGTTGTTCTCTGGATCTGGTCCAAAGATACTACAGAAGGATTCAGGAAGTTTGGTGCAGTTTTCCATCTGCCAAAGACTACCAGCACACCTTTGAGCATATCACTGAATCTATCTGTGCCTCAGTTCTCCAGCTGAAGCATGAAGTAAATGGTTTCCCTCCCCCTAATCATTACCTATTTAGAATGCAGCTTTAGGATACAGACTGGCTCTTATTTTGAATTGGCTATGTGCAAAGCACAGCAAGCCCTGATCTCAGCTGGAGATTTTTGTAACACAAAAAATAATAATAATTAGGTGCTGAGAGTCCTGTAATCCTGCTAAGCTAACTGACAGTGCTCACTGCTTTGCAGGATTGGCGGTGTTGTAAAAAATGGCAAACAACTTCTGTTTGAATCTGTCCTCAGGCAAATAAGAGCCCCACTGTAAAATATCTTTGGATAGGCTTTATTCTTCTGTCTTTTCTTCTATTTTTAATTGCAAATTAAGTTCTGACAGCCACAAAGTGGCTGTGCTTGAACTGTGCTGAAGTTATCAGCGTGCAGGGGATATTTAACAAATCCAATAACACTTTACTGCTCGTTCTTAGACCATTTAAAAATGTATAAATGTGTTATGATAAAACCCCTCAGAGGTCCTTGTATCTCCAGTGCAGCACACTGGAGTAGAATCACTGGCAGTAGCAAGCAGCAGGCTCTTGCATTTTTCAGATCAATTCATCTAATGAACTAGAATCAATAAGTCACTGACTAGAACTTAGGAGGTGTAAAAAATGGAGAACCCAGGGCCATTTCAGTTATTCCTTTATTATTATTTTTTCAGAGAGATTTTTTTCCCCCCACTTCATGCTGCAAGTGTTGCTGAAACCTTTGAAGGGTCCATTGTACCTAGAGGGCAGGAGCAACATCTCTGCACACTGGTGCTGTTAAAGAAATGAACTCTGTAAGAAAGCCTTAAAATGCCTGAGGTGGGAAGGTACATCATAGCACACTAGAGATATCCTGGGCAGTGCTACCCCAGGGCAGCCTAGGAAGGCTGTTGTTGCTTCTCCCTAGACCATGCTATAAATATTTGTCATGAAAATGAGTGTGTGCACACACACAGTCCTCACTGTAGGATGCAGAGAGAGGCTTCTGCCACCACCTGGCAACCGACTGAAGGAACGTGGAGACACTCTGGTTCTTTCAACTAGCTGCCATGTTCCATACAGTAGCTGGTGCTTTCCCTGGCTACACTTTGTGCTCTGCTGCCATAGCTAATATACTGCAGCTGAGTGTGTGCATGCACGTTAGGGTGCGCAGCTGCTGTCTGCTGCCAGATCTTCTAGGTCAGGTACAGACATTGCACTTTTACCAATATACGTGATCAGAAAATGGTCAATACCTGCAGAAGTTTGGCACACAGACTGGTTTAAAAATGGCAGAACCCAGTCTAACATTTGCACCCCACCCTCCAAAGGTGAACTTGCATTCTATTTGCTACAGCTCTAAACTACGTTCCTTACAGAAAACCGTGTAGCTTAAATCAATTTCGCCTCAGGCTTTTTGAATGTCTGCTCTGTACATAGCCCTAGTAGCACAGACAGCTTAGTGTAGACTAGAGCATAGGCAGGCCATGCATGCTGATTAATTTTAGATGGGATTAATCTCTGATCTCCAGAGCAGCCCCAGGTTGGGAAAGCACAGAATACCAGGTAGCTCAGAGCAATTTTGTCCCTTCTCCCTCTGGACCATAAGTTCAACAGCTCAGAATCTTACCCAAGGCTTGATGCTTCCGAGTGCAGAGCATTCTTGAGAGTGCTGCAGAAGCTCAGCAGTACCTGCCTGATCTGTCCAGGTGTCATAGCCTAGGGAAGCAAATGTCTTTCAGAACCTGGACTTTTTACATTGATGTCTAATGGGATAAAAACGTGTAGATTCATGGGGATCAGAATTAGATTACATCTAATCAAGTCCATTCCTAAAAAGGTTTGGCAATGCACAGAGGCATGTACTTAATACATGCCTATTCAGCAACATAATAAAGCATTTGCTTCAGTTTAAACACATGGTTAAGTTCCACTGACTTAATCAAGTGCTTAATGCTAAGCTAGAGTGAAAGGGCGTGTGTAGATGAAACAGGGGCCCTAAACTGAAGCGGTGGATTTTAAAAAACACAGCTTCAACTTAAGGCTGTTAAAACCCGTTATGCCATGTACACACCTCACTGACTTCTACCTGTCCGGTGGAGAGGGAGACCTGCTTGTGGGTGGAGCAGTGCTTGGTCTGTGGTAGATAGGGACTGGTGCTTCCCTCCGTGGCAACCCCCCAGGGCATCACCCACGGTCTGTGGTAGATAGGGACTGGTGCTTCCCTCCGTGGCAACCCCCCAGGGCATCACCCACCCATAGGCACCTGGCTCGGGTGGTTTTGGGGGGTACCACCGCAGCAGAGGGAAGCACCAGGATCCCATGCAGCTCAGGCAGGCAAGCAGGCTCCAGGGGGGGAAAAATAAAGATCAGGCTTGCTGTTTTTCTTGGGCAGAGCCTGCTTTCCTGGACTGCTGCCAGGCTGCCTACAGGGCTTCCTGCAGAGTTGTAGAGCTGTACAGAACCCAGGGCTTCATTTCAAGGCTGTAGGGGCAACAAACTAAAACTCCTTGAAGGAGTGTTAGCTTGCTGCAACCCAAGTCATTCAAGATGCATTACACCATTGAATTTCCCACAACAGCTGGAATTAATGCACCATATGCCACCAAGGCTTGCAAACATGGACACCATTAAAGTGGTGCAAAAGCATTTATCCCACTTTAAAGTGTTGTGCACTTTGTGCCTCTTGTTTCATCTACACACGACGTAAGGCTTTGCTCTTCTAGGGATGGTTTGCTGTGTTGAAACCTAACTTCTCTATTGTGCAGAGCTCACTGTTAACGGAGAGAAACAATCATTTGTCCACCTAGAAATATTCCACAGCTTATCCTGCAGAATATTTCATACTTCCCAAGTGTAGATGGTAAAATAATTTTGGTTCCAAGATTGTTTGGTCAGTTCAGTTAGACCCTTAATTGAAAGTTTTCTGCTTTTTCAATTTCTTTTCCTCTTCATCATCACTCTCTCCCTGTCTCATTATAAACAAACATTGTCCAAGTCTCACCACCAACCTTCATCTCCCCTGACATGCTTGATTTTCTCTAATCTTTCTCTGACTTCCCATGCCTAGTTTTTATCAGAGTTTTTTCTGATGCTCACAATTAGCACACACTAATTTCCAGTCTTTATTTCCCACTTAATCTGCAGTAGCAAATTTGCTACTTTCCCTTCACTTATCCATTCAAAACATGCCTCATTTTATGAGTTTTCCAGTCATTGTTATGAACTTCACAATTAAAATGCACTCCCCACAATTAAAATTTCTACTCCCCACTCTAAAAAATCATTCAAGAAACCAGAATTCACCCATTTCATTTTGTGTGAAATCCTTTTTTTTATTTTCTGCTACTGCATTATTATATGAATGTGTATAGATACCAGTAGATGGCTCCATAATTCCTGAATTATAAGCAAAGAAAGAAGTGAGGCGTTGATAGCTTTGACTTTTAGTGAACAGATTTGATTTGATCGCACCAACGACAGGAATAAACTTCATGCCGACTAGCTGAAATGGGACACTTCAATTTGTTATGTCATGCAGTTTAAAAATGGGCAGTCTGTCCTCAGCCTACATTGACCTTGATGACTTCCTGACAATGAGTGAAGGCACCAGCAGCAATCTGATCACCTGTACCCAATAGAGGGCACAGCTCTGAACAGAATCTTCAGTGGAACTGCACAGAAATCCATGGCAGAGTCAACATGACTTCTTATTGCTATGTCATACTAGAGACACTTCACTGGACAGCAATAAACACTCAGATCTGATGGGTGCAACCAGTGCGGGAACCCAGCAATACTATATTGAGGAAAATGTGAACAGGTCTGAGCCTGGACGTAGAACATTCAACATATGCTTGCCCAGAAATTAACAAACAAACATTCAAATAGTGTCGTTTTTGTTTTGCTTTTTAAAAATCTGGATATGAATGTAAGACAGAGAAAGCAGAAATTAAATATAGCAGGAAATAACTGTATTTACAAACCATGAATTTTACCTATTTTTTCTGTTGCCTGTAATTTCACAGAGTTTTAAGAATTTCTCACTGACCTTTCATATAGATTCTAACCACAACTACTGCCTGATTTGAAATGTGCAGTCCTTATTCTTGGCTTTTACCACAAGATAGACAGCATACTTTTAGCCTCTCTTGCAATACCCCAGTCTGGATCAGCTAGACACCAGTCTAGCCTCCTACTTTAAATTAGAGCAGAGTGACAGTTCTACAAAAAATGATTTTATATTAATACAAGGACATTGAAAATAGCCATTTTTATAATCTAGATGCTGAATGCTTATATTCTTCTTGAAACGTTAAACTGTTTCATTGCAATACAGATAGGAAACACTTTGGTCTTAAAATGTGAAAATAATATTTTGACTGCCATATGTCATAATGACCATGTAATGTCACAGTACACTATGTTATACTACACACATTATACATATTATGCACTGTGATTGCTGACAAGTCATAATTTCATGTAAAACCATATCAAATGAAAAATAACTGGAAATAAAACTTTATTTTGAAACCATTTTTTTCAAAATAATTTTCAAAACATTGAGCTCTATATTTTATTGGCAATTTCACAAAAATCGGCATGATTTTGCAAAAAAAAAGTTCAGTTTTATTTAAATTGTATTTTTGTTGCAAAATTGTCTTGAAAACTAACCCAACTACCTTTAATATTGGGTACATTTTATATAGCAATAGTCCATTATTTTTAAAAACACTTTGCTTTATAATGTTATGTGTATCTACTGTGTTTTAATTTTTTTTTCTAAGCTCTATCTGAATAATATAATGATTACATTATGGAAACAGTGTACTCAAAATTCGTACTTTGCATAAAAATAAAATCATAAATATGTAGGGTTTTTTTTAAGACCATCTATTTATGACCAAAAAAACCCCTCTTCTGGAATCCATTATTATTTTTTTTCACTATCTATGCAAGGATAAAGTAAATAAAATAAAACTGGAATGAAATAGATCAGAGATAAGAATAATTTGTTGCAATAAGTTGTCTTATTGCTGCAGAAAAGCTGCAGCTTCATGTGAAGGGATCACTCCCTTTCTTCAGTGTTGTAAGCTTCCATGACCTTTTCATTCACCTAGAAAAGGCTAACATCTTTCACAAGACATATTTTTAATAGTCTTATTAGCATAGGTTTTTTGCAATAATATGATGCACAACCACCATTATATTTTATAATGTGCAAGTGCTATATGGACATGCTTAGACGCACAGTGCACTTACAGTGCAGTCCTGTCCAAGTGATGAATGGCAGAGTACTAAAATGCCTACTCTCTAGCCAACATCAGACTGTCAGCACAAAACTGAACAATCATGACAGAGAAACACTTATTTCCCCATTTTTGTACACTCCCAGGATTGGAAAAGACCTCTGTTTTTTCTTCTTCTGTAGTTACAGAATTTTCTTCTATAATATCATCCATAGAGCCCACCAATTCAGACCCAGGTTAGAGAGGTTGCAGCTTTAATATCATTTCACTCTGTATAGCTAGAAATGGAGTTTTGTGCCCTTGGAAGAGGAAGGTTTGCACCGTCTCATTAGGCTCCAAAGTCCCCACAGTCCCTGGAAGGTCTCACAAGATCAGATCTAACAAATGAAATACTGTTGTGTATAGAAAAATAGTTTGATTTTTTAAAATACTTTAGTAGCTATCCATTGTTTTCTTTCTGTGCAGCTGGATTCATGGGCCCATACCCATGTGCCTGGATGTCTGATCTCTGTTCTAACCACTAGATGTATTTCTATGACAGTGGGTGGTGAGATTTTGATTATTCAAGTTAAGTTTAGTAATTTTATAGATGAGTTAAGTGACACAAGCCAACATACTGACTTTCCCGCATTTGTCACTTAAATGCTTGATAATAGTATTTCTGCATCTCAGCAACTTAAAAAAATTAAGAACAGATTTTTGCCATGGCAGTGAATGATCACTCCTACTGTCACTTCCTCAAGTGATTTCTATAACAACTTATGGATAAATCATAGCAGAGCTATTTTCCTCTACCTTTTATATATCCAGGCACAAAAGTAGAACAAAAAGAAATTGAAACACAAAAATAAGTCTCTCTGGACTCCATTGAAATGATTTGCAAGTGCTTAGAGAACAAAGTCAAGACCATGGCTGACTGCATTACATGAATTAAAAAATCAATTTTGAATAATAATAAAAAGCTGCTGCATCACAATACAATTATTTACCTCTGATGGATTTTTTTTCTTCAGGAAACAAATTTAAGGAGTGTGCCATTGCGTGACAATGATAGCAGGTAATGGCTGCATTCCTGCCCTGTATCTCTATCAAGTAAAACTGGCAAGGAGAAAGGCAGAAAGCAGATGGTAATGACTAACCCTGTGTGAGCCCTATTTTCATGATTATCAACTACAATGGAGAACAAGTGAATAGAGCAGTATAGAAATGTCAAAGAATCCTTCTATCTACACCATGCACGGGACTGTTGACTCCTCCCTTCTCCCTATATTCAATGCTGTCAATAGGAGTCACATGGGAACCTTGCATACTGGTGCTGCCTGCCCACACACATCAGTCTCAGAATGATTTAATACTTAATGCCAAAAATGTACAGAGGGAAGGTTCTACAGTGTGAAAGCACTGGAAAGTCCTAGATTGAAAAATGATTTCTTACTTTTTAAAATCCATATATATAATATTATAAAGATATTGGTCATTTACCTGCAAGAGTGTCTATTTGTCAGTGGTATGTACATATGCTCTGCATTATTTAGAAACAAGTTCTTGCAGTATATACATCTCTTCAGATCATTTTTGACAGCAATATTGGGTGAGAAAGCAGCCTTTCTCCATAAAAATGCTCTGCAGATTCTCTTTAAGGAACACTCCTATTTGTGTAAATAAAATATATGCTTCCCTGGGGAACTGACTGTACCATTGACTGAATGAAGAAAACCACAGACTCCGCAAGCCCTAGTAGGAATGAGTGGCTAATGACAATACAGCCTTTTATGAGCCAGAAGGAATTATGTAACCTACCCAGACCACTCCAACCAACATGCATCTATTGATTTCAGAAAACTGAGCAAACTGAATGAAACAAATAAGTATGTTATTAAACATGCAACACCCTCCAAAGACATAAGTTTAAAATTAGATCACTAATCTTGTCTCAGTCAAAGATTAACTGGCACTATATCAAGAGCCCCCAAACCATGGACAATTTACATAAAATAGATTGGATTTCATCACTCCACCTACTGCATCTATTTAGAGGTAAAAAATGAATGTATTTGCTTGACTTTGGTAGGCTTTTCTAAATACCAGGGAAGATGAGACTGATGAAAAATGTCTCTTATAAAGTACACTTTAGAAAGGAGAAAAACCTCTTCCTTCTTTAGGCTGGAAAAGGGTGGCAAGTAGGCAAGGAAAACTTCAGAAAGACATCTGGTCAGAAACAAGGTATTAGGTTAAAGTTTTATTTAGTTTTCAGTTTGGGTGTGTGTTTTGTTTGGCCTATATTTTGTTCATATTTAAAGAAGTTTCTAAGAATCTGAATAAATTCAGAGTATCTCAGTCAGCACCAAATTCACATCATTAAGACTGATGAGAACAAAAAACATCAGTTCTCTTTCATGGCCTTCTCTACCTGTGACAATCTCCACATCAACTCTCAAAGCTTCCGGGATAAGGTAGTCATTGCTATCCTAGGTATGAGTCAAATCAATTAATTTATAGTATCTGACCTATTGTGAGTTCACAAAACCACTGAACAAGGGAAAATGTTAATTATGATGCAAAGACAGGCTATAGTCATCATTTAGAACTTGGCTTAAGTACAAACATTTCTTTCTTTTTTTATTTAATTAATACCTATTTAACCCATAGCAAAATCTCTGCCTAAAGAAAAATGACCCAGCCATTTGTTATTGAAAGGCCATTAAAGAAGAATGGGTGTGGGAAAATGTTTAAAGTTTCCATGTTAATTCATTCTAACTAATAAACTAAGCAAAAAAAATGGCTCAAAAATCATAGGTCTGATCTTTACTCAGTAATTGTGTGCTGTAAACACAGGAACGATAGATTGCATTCATCATACAAATCAGAGGTTGAATCCCTGCTTTAAGTAACCAGCTGAACCCAACCTTAATTATTAATTAGGAAATCGGCTGAACCCAAGATTAATTATAGAGCAGCTGCTGCTACGGATCCACAATCAAGTGCCTCCTCTCAAGTGAGCAAGGTTACTTACTATGGGATCTACGGCTTATAAATTCTTCCATGCTATTGAGTTTAATTGTTTGAAGTCTTGCATAGAGAATACACTACAATATGTCAAATGAAGGCCTTAGTGAGAATACATTTTTGACAATTTAAGACTTGATAAAGAAAAAGAGTTGCAAATACAAAAAAGAGGCACCTGTATAGTAGAAAAGAACATGTACCTCTACAAACATAAAAATAGAATAATAGAACCATAGAGAAGTAGGGCTGGAAGGGCCCTCCAGAGGTTATTTAGTTCAGCCCCCCTGCTTGAGGCAAAATCATCCCTATCCAAGCCATACCCTACAAAATATAATCTAAACCCTACATGAGATTACTGTCAACTGTGACACAACAACCTGCCACAGGTAAAGCAGGGGAACCACAACAGCCAATATCCTGCTTCTAATATTAAATTGAATACTACTGTGCAATATATGCATGATGGTATTTTTTTCTGGTAGCAGACAAGAGTCATTTGAACTGATTAGAAGTAATTGTAGCGTCTCCAACATCTTCAGCAAAAGCCACAGAAGCAATGCAAAGTGGTTGTAGGGTTGGGTTTTTTTTTTGCATTTTATGGTTTACCAAAGTGATATCTAGTAACAGACCACACAGTTCAGTGCAGGAGAATGGCAGCAGCTAATGAAACACAAGAGGAAGAAATTCACATAGGCTGTGCTTTCCTGTCTTATATAGAACTTCTGTAAAGCAGAGCAGGCTGAGTGGAGTAGCTGTACCACTTGCAAAATAAGTGGTAGGTGCCAAGAATAATTAAAGAAATACACAAATAAATAAATCAACACAAGCATATCATGTATATGTGTTTTTATTATATTATTTCATTATCTGAGGTTTGTGTTTGTCAGATTGTGAAAAATGTTTTATTCATGTACCAATGCATGCTACATACATTTTCTGGAAATTAACATGCTGAATATATACAAAATTTAGAAGCGGCTATAAAGAAACATGTTTATTTTCTTTAAAACTCATTTGTTTTCTCCCTTGAGAATGCTTTTAACAAGAGCAAGAGAAAGTCCAGTATGGTGCAGATTATTTTAAACTTGCTAAATGAAAAGAATCAGTTAAAAAGCATATCCATTTGAGGGATTAGAAGGCTGTGGAAATCAGATGCCATTTAGAAACTCAGGCCATTTTGTATATTTGATTCAGATTGGATCTAAAACAAACCAAATACACAACTATGTTTATTACCATCTCATGGAAAAAAACCCCAAAACTAGTTGAAATCTGAACATAAATAGGAATTGATTTTATTCCTCAGAAAGGAAAAGCACGTCAGCAAACAACGAGACAAACAACATTCAATGTGACGAGTTCAGCTTCCCACTGAAATGGACTGAAGTTAGTGAACATACTTTACAAACCAGAACAAAACAATCCTCCTTTTACACTTTCAAATTCAGTGCCATTTTCCACTTACCTACACAGAAGGATTGTAAATTGTTATAATATACTGTATTTTAAACTTATTAATTTGTTACAATCTTTTTATAAGATCTAGGCACATAGCATACATGCAGATGTTACATTTACACTGAACCAACTAGGGTTAGGTAGATCTAAATGCCCATCTGTGAGGGTCTTTGCAGGGGTTAACCTGGGCCAGCAATGGCAGGCCCAACGTAAGTTAACCTGAATATGTGAACTAACAGATCAGGAATAGGTAAGCCTGAATCAGTGAATGTCTACACACATTTGGTGCACAGCCTCAGGGTTGGGAAAGCCCAGCTGCTTGACCTAGCCCTCTGGCTGTGCTCTTCCAACCCATCACCCTGACTGAATTATTTGTAGCCCTATAACTCCCCACACCTCCAGACAAACAAGCCCTGTCCCACAAACTCAGCAACACCCCTCCCTTCACTCCCCCGGCAGACCTGCCAGCTTCCTATGATCCCACCAACCTGCCCCACCTCCCAGACCTGCTAGCTCTCCCTGATCTGGCCTGCTCCTGAATTACTTACATAGATTCGCAGTGCAGCTCTCTGGTAAATGCCTGTATACACCGTTCCTGATCTATGATCATAGCTTAAAGTTAGCTACATAATCACACACCGGGTGCAGCAAGCATGTAGACATGCCCATTGGGTCTCATTCTAACCACAAATTAAATTGACATTACTGCTTGTTTAGGACAGGCGCTTCTAATTTACATAAGAATCAGGCATGCTCTGAATGTCTTCCCTTGGTGGTTTGTAGAGAAGAAAGAATGGTTTCATGGTTCAATCACCAGACTTAGAATCAGAAAGATGGGCTCAGTTCCCTGTCTCATAAAAAATGGTAAGTTCCAAACCTTAAAAAAAACAAACAAAAAAAACCTGTATGAAAAAACAAGGCTGCTCTGTGCCAATAAATAAATAAATCCTGAGCTGGCTCTTTCATTTGTTTCTAGTACCTACCTCATTCTTCATGATAATGTTGGTTATATGAGTGCATGTCCTAGACTGGAACAAAAGTGTCCTCTGGCACTTAATACATTCATTGATACCTAGCTGACTATTGGGCATGTTAGTGAACATTTCTTTTCACAAGCCTGCTGGAGCAATCATCCTCTTAGCAAACTATTGGCTCTCTCATAACATCTCCATTTAAGGAAACATGCAAAAAACATTGAAGCACAGAATCGCTTACTTTAGAAGCTTGTACAGCTGTGGGGCTCAGCATCTCAGCCGGTGTAAATTGTCATAGCTCAATTAATTTCAATGGTGCCTAGATTTTATGCCAGATGAGGGATCTTCAACTGATGTAAATTTTTATAACTCCAGCGAAGTAAATGGGAGTCTCACCACTGGCTTAAGAGGTGCTGGATTTCACACACAGAGACCTTTGAAACAGAAATAGCAATCCCAGAAATCAAATAGAGAAGTACTGTTTCTTGACACTTTTTATGCACTTTAGCATTTCACTGAGATAGCAATCCACAATGTTATCATAATTCTTGGTTTGGATTTTTTTAATATAGTGAATTCAATAATATTGTGTAGTGCATTTTATGTGTTATTTTATTTATTTTTGAGTGCTTTATTTCCCTCTTGCATGTTTTGTGTATTGTGTCAGTTACTTGAGAATGTACTTGGCCTCACTACAATATAGATACATAAAGTTTTGTAATAAAAATCTGTGAACTTAGATGAGATAGCTGCTATCAATTTGGACTGTAAAAATCAAATATAAGATCAGATAAAAAAATTTGATCATTTCAATTTTCAGACTGTCACTACTTCCAACTGACTTATCTTTCTGTAATTTACATATCTGCTTCTAGCACTGGAGGCCACATCACCAAGGCACTATCTTAAAATATAGCTATGTGAGACTTTCAGCAAATTTAGTCTAGTGTGGAAACACTGTAAGCAGGGGCTGATCAGTTAAGCGAACATTTCTTTTCACAAGCCTGATAGCTTGATAACATTTCAAAGACAGAACCATATATCTCCAAAACAGCAATTATTTATATCATATTTAACATAAAATAATTTAAGTTCTCCATACACAAAGAACAGAACCTTTCAGAAGAGTTTATAAGCCAGACTCACAAGAGGGCACAGACACCTAATTTGAGTCCTCTGGAATATGGACACCTAAAAGTGTCAGAACTGTTTGTTTGTTTTTTTTCCTGAAGACTCCCAGATCAGCTGTCATCAAAGCCCAGGAAAACCACAATCTATTGGCACACACACTTTTGACCATGTTGCCCGGAAGCCCACAGATATGTTTCTTAGAAGTCTTTAGTTTTGACAAGGCTGAGCAGATCAGTGAAGCCCTGTTGGAATTCAGAAATTAGGCATTCCTCTCCCAATCTGAGGAACTGGTGCCTATATGTATTTTCAGAGCATACTCAGTGCACTACCTAGAATAGGGCCCAGCACAAAAATTAGTGCTGGCTGCTGCTTTTGATTAAATTGTCTTGTAAGAATCTTTCCCATGCAAGGTTGGTACACATGTGCAAGATGAGGTTCACTTGGCTTCAATTGCCTCCTCCTTCAAATGGGATTCAACGCCACATTTTCCACTTCCAAGAGTGCCCTCACAATTACATAATACATTTTCCTGGGTTCAGGGTGCTGTCAGCCCATTATTTTGAAGAAATCCCATATGTGAAATAACATATTAAAGGTTGACCAAAAGGATATGGGTACACGATAAACTTATGTCCAACAGCAGTGACCTTACATATACTCATGGTGCTCCTAGAAGGATGCCTCCAGAAGCAAGTCTGGCAACATCGGTGCAGTGCCACAGGTGGACTAAATAGCACAGGGATGGGCTAATCAGAAAGCCTAGCTGCTTGGAGCTGTAGCAGGATTTCCAAAAAAGCATTTTTCCACTGAATATGGCTGCCAGGCAGCAGCTGTGTTCTGAGCACATGTAGCAGAAGAGATCTTGAACAAAAGATTGTTGTGGGTAAGATTTGGGGTCTGCCTGTTTCCTATACCCAATATTTGCCTTGATGGGACACTTGCTTCTGAGGTCTGTTTGCAAATCTACAGACCACCTGATTGGATCCAGGTCCCCAGTGTTACATGACAAAGCTCAAACCACCAGTCCTTCTGCTATGAATCTCCCTTAGTCTGTCTTCCCATAGAGATCTTGTTTCATATAAGCAATTCAGACATAAGGTTGAACCCAAGTCTTCTACTTCTGTGGTGAGTGCTCCAACCAGTAAACTCAATCTTCTGCTTTCTTTCTCTCCCAGGAACTCAGGGATGGTAAATGGAGACCAGTATAATAAGCAAATGCACTTGGAAAGTAAAATAATTGCATATGAGAAATGGGATGAGGATAAGAAATGAGTATAGAAGGTTTTTGAGGATTTAGAACTTAAAATTCTCCAAATGAACCACTTGCCCCAGGGACATTTTGCTTGGGGAGCTGCACAAGAACCAGAGATGCTGGTAAAAATGAAGTCACAACCTGACACTGGTCCCTCAGGTAGCAGGCAACCAAGGAGTTGAGATGGCAAGTAAACAGGCTTGATTTTTTGGTAGAATTTAATCAAATTGAACTGTCTCCTTGAACCAAATCCACAAATTCTGATGAGAAAACCATTTAATCAGATGGCCACAATAGATGAGCGCTTGCTTTATAAAGAGCACTGCACAGGTATCTGCAATTGTGTGACAGGTAGTCTGTAGCACCACATAAAATGAAAACCACTCATTTCAAGCCATGCATTAGGCAGGTATAAGAAAGTATGTACTATATTGCTGCATGTGGAACACAGACACAAAAATTCCCTGAACCCACTGACCAGAACCCTAGCACAAAGCTGATTAAAATGAGCCAAACTAGAATCTAATAACAGCTTTCACAACAAGGACCGCACACTTTCATGGACACAATTACTTGGTGTGAATGTGTCAAGAAAAAAATGAATCTAAGTCTTCCAGAGAGCCAGTACATCTGGCTTTTATCCTTCTTTCTCACTCTATTTTCTCACTCAGGAAGGAGTATGTTATTTTTAAATCTGGGGTCCATGTGTGAAGCTAAATAAATATAATGGTTTTTTCTTGTTCAAAGAGGATTGGAATAGATTTTAAATGCCCTAAAACTCTATAGTACTGTTTATCTTCTCCTGTCAATCTTTTCCTAAACTACATCCTCTCCCTAAAGGAATCAATGTTTCAATGATTTCTTCAGGCACTCCTGACAGCTCTGGCCATCCAATTGCATGTGAATTCAGGTACCAGTCACAGCACAAATAATGCATCACAAATGCTCTCAGTGATCCATCCATGGAGAGGTCATGGGTTAACATTTATTGGTACTTATGACCTCTGAAACGATTGCAAAATGCTAACAATTTAATAGAATTCATAGCTTGTTTGTATGAATAAACCATGACCAGAAAAGTGGGCTAAGGAAACAAAATAAATTACTCATTGCTAGTTGGTCACTCAGCTTTCTCAGAATTCACATTTTTTCTTAGGTTATTGCTCTGCAATATCTTAATATTTCTAATGTTTTTTGAAATGTAAATTATTTGTTACATGGAGTTAGTAGTCAAATTAACCTCTTAAATTGAGCTTGTAAAATGTGCATGAGAAAATGTGGGTCTGTGGAAGTAAATTTTAAAGCGGTAACTGTCAACTCTTTTTTTTTTTTTGAGTGAGGTCTATTTATGCCAATAAAACATCCCTTTCCCCTCTCTCAGTTTCCTAATGTCCTAATGTTTTATAACTCTCCCTGATGAGTGGCAATTAAGTGTCTTATAAGCTCTTACCCTACCATCTCTAAATATGCTTCTTCTAACATGCATCTTCTCTATATAGTTTGTGTGCAGCTGACTACACATTGTCTAACTCATCTGGAAACATGTTGTAGTACTTTTACATGAATGATACTAAAGTGAAATAAATGGTATTGTTTTCTTCTTCTTGTTTCAAATTATACAATTTCTGCTGTCTTATCAATGTTTTGTACATTTAGAAAAATGTGTTTTGATCACTGTTTTGAATGAAAGATGGAAACATGTTATTAGCCAAAGTTTTGCATAATTACCTTAAATATATACACTTTAGAAAATTCCAGTACTTAAGTATACACTATTGCCGGTTTTTCCAATTTGGTTTGAGCTCTGCTTTCATTTAGTGTCAACTATGTAATTAACTTTAGCAGGTCTATTAGGAAGGTCTCATACTTTAGTAAGTAAAGATCTTCTTTAAACATCATTTTAGCAAAGTAAACCCAGACAATTATGTTCTTATTTAAATGGTTGTAACTTTTAGTATATATTACAATTCTTTCTAGATCTGCCCAGACAAGATTTTCAAATATAAAACAGATGAAGGCAACCAACAATCCAAAATCAAAAATTCAAGGTAGAAACAAGTATCCCCAGCTCAGAGCTGTAATGAGATCTCTTCTTGTGGTGAAAGTATGTTTCCAATAACTTTATTGTTACTGTCTGCTTCAAAGCTTGAAATCAGAAGCAGTTTCTCTTTAATATGAAATTGTAGAAAGAAGCTCAGATATGTAAATCTTTATACTCTACAGTTTCAGGATAGGATTCTATGGCAACTTGCCTCTTAAACACTATGTAAGTTAACTGTATATTTTGAAATCCCATTAACCTGTCTTTAATTTACTACACCTGTATCAGACCTTTCCAACAATGGTTATCAAAATGTGTTAGTTGTAATCAACCTTTCCTCTATCCTTTTATGCCTTTATCTCTTCCTCTACTTTCAGTATTTAGTTAACTTTTTGATCATTTATTTGATAATTTACCTTATTAATCTGAAACCTAGGGCCATATATATTAGGGCTGTGTTATGCATCAGTGCCTGATTCGATCTGGCGGCGATTTGGCTTGATTCAGTGGCTGAATTGCCAAATCTGTATCAAATCAGAGAGATTCAGAAAGATTAAGCAATTCAGACATAGAGACAGCTTTAAATGATTTTTCTACACACATCAAGGTACCAGGTGGCTCATGAATGCTGCCATGCTGGGGTAGATGAAACATCCCACAGGAGTACAGGGGGTCCCTAGCATGCTTGGCAGCAGATATGTAAGTGGACCAGAAGCACTTCTGGTCCACTTCCAGGTCCACTGGGGAGCATGCTGGGGGCTCCCCAGTTCCCTCCTGGCTCAGCATCTGGTGCCTCCTGGATCTGGAGGGATACCCAGGGTCTCCCCGTAACTGATTGCCGACCCAGAGGGGTGTGGGGGATACGCATACTCCCTAGTAGACCTGGAGCTCCCTAGTTTGCCGTTGAGCATGCAGGGCCCCCCCGCTCCTCCACACTCATGTGGGATGCTCCACCTGACCCACCATCTCAGCGTTCATGAGCTGTGCCTGGTACCTTGAGGTATGAAGAAAAAACATTTCAATCTGTGTCTATGGCTGAGTTGCTGAGTCTCTGAATCATCATTAAATCTTCAGATTCAGATTCGGCTGAATCGAATTGGGGACAGTGATCTGAATCAACAAATTGAATCTCTGTCCCTGATTCAGGCTGAATCCGAATCAAATGTGCCCCATTTTACACACCCCTAACACACACACACACACACACACACACACACACACACACACACACACACACACATATCTATATTAGCAGCCCATCCTGCTACTGCTTTCAAGGAGCAGGGCTGGGGGGGAGGAGGGTGAGAAGCAGGGCGTGCTCTGTCCCATCCCTCCCTGCCATCATGGTGGCACTCTGCTGTGCCAGTCTGTCCTTGCCATCACTCTGTCCCCCTCTGCTGGGGAAGGAGGGCCACCATAACAGTCGGGATGGAGGGGACAGAGCAGGGGGTCAAGGCCAGCAGTGCCGGCCTTGTCCCCACCTTGGCTGTGCTCCTTGGAGGTGGCAGCGGCCTTGACCCCCTTGAAGGCAGTGGCAGCCTGGGTCCCACAAGGAGCTGAGCCAGGAGGAATGAAGCCAGTGGCACTGGCCTCGCCCCCCGACTCCATCCCACTGACGTGGCAGCACTCCGATTAGTTTTTCAGTAAGCCAATCAGAGTACTCCAAGAGCATTACAGACACACAGACAGATGGGGCAAGCCCTTTATGTATATATAGAATCATCCTGTTTTACATTAAGGACCCTAGTCATCTAAATGACAACTGGCAGAATTTCTCATAAAAGAAGGAGAGGAGGAGGAGAAACAACAAAAGAGAAGTGTTGTGATTGTGAGCAAAAACTAAAAAAGTTCCCTGGAAAAGTTTTCTTTGCATTTGGATATGTTACTAATTTTCTATAGCCTAAGGGCTGGGTTCAGAGCCAAGTTTAAATCCTATTTGTGCTCCTCCAGCTGTTCAAAGACTACTCATTATTGCCCTCCCAAAGCATCTGGAAATTCCTCTTTCTTAAGGGAATTCCTCTTGGATTCCCCACACACCAGTGTACCCAACTGTGTCAACTTGTATCTTCACCTCCCATAAGGGGCTGGTCAGGGAAAGAAAGGTTCAAGAAGACTTAAAAATCTCTGTTTGGATGATCTGTAGTAGCTGGTATAAGTAACAGAGCAATTCTTATGAGGCCACTAATTCCTGATCAGACCAAAAATCAATGACTCATATTACTTTTGCTTCTCATCACCCAGATGTTCAGAGAAGGCAGATGGGATTGTTTCAAATACTTCCAGCCTGTCATCATATGACACAAGATAGCTACCTTGCTAATTTTAGGAGAAAATGCATGAATGTATATGAGAGAAATGATATGATGTTGTGGTAATTTGTTTCCCTTCACATGCAAGGGCCATCTCGGTTCATTAAGAGTGCCCCTGAATGACAGATTATAATGACTAACACATTTAAAGCCTCTAAAAAGGGACCCAAATTAGCTGTTGCATACAGAACGATGACACGGTTATAAAGACTGATAATTTAGCAACATTGTGGCATATGATTCTTAGAAACATTACAATAATGTAATGCCATTCTGGCATATGAAGCCAATGAATATTTGGGAAGCTCCTCTTCCACTGTTACAAAATCCCTAAGTTTTGTGGGTCCCAGTCCAAGACTGAACATTGTTAATCCTGGACTTCTGTTTAGAGTAACTGTGGAGGGTGAGAGAAACATTTCTCTGGTACATTATTTTAAAACCAAAAATGGCAGTGATTTGAAACCTCTCAGAGGGTTGGAATGAGAACAGAAGCCATGGAGAGAAAGATTAAATTGTCAGAGAGGTTCAGACAGGCATAATGCAATTCACCACATGGACAGCACTGTCACTTATACAGCTTAAATCTGTATGTGTGTGTTTATTATATGTTATCCTTTCCAAATCTGGGTACATTTCAGTATATACAAGTTCCTTCACAGCTGCTTAATATGAGCTTGCTGCCTGCATATAAAGTACTCATATATTTTCCTTTCTGCATGGCTGTTTTACAATCTGAGGGTCAGCATTAGGTGTCTAAATGTCTGAGTTATGTCAAGTAAGCTGGATATATTCTGCAAATAGAATGTGTCAGTGTCTCATCTTGCTTTACTTAAATACATACTATTGTACTGTAAGTAATAACCAATAAGACATTTGCAGTCTCCCCCTGTTTTTATGTCACATTGGAGGTGCCATAATAAAAAAGGAAGCTTACAGTGTAAGAAAAGGAGATGTATACTATTGTTAAAACGAAAAATAGTCAGGAAATTGTTATAAACCAAGATTATTTCATAGAGCATCTTTTTGTGACAATGGGTGAAATCCCAGCTCTGTTGAAGTAAATGGAAAAACTCCCACTGGTTTTAATGGCAACAGGCTGTAACAGAAGTTGGCTAAAATCTGGGAAGTGTTCAAAGTGAAGGTCAATCCTGATTCCTCTCCATTTTGTGCAGTTTCTCCTACTTAGAAAACTAAACACTGATTAAGAGAATTTTTGTAAATCCATCTGACTCTATCCTTAAGCCCACTTACACTAAAAGGGTAAAGCTTGAGTCTTTAAGGAATAACCTGTCTTTTCACTTTTATTCAGTTTTCTTCTTCCGAGACTTAGGCATGTTTATGTTTTCTTGTACAATTGTTGATTCTCTATGCATGCTGGTTTTCTCATTTCTGGCTCATAGATGCTGTTCATATTTATAACTTGCAGATGATATCGTCAAACTTCATGCTCCAGACATCCTTTGGCAGGACCTTTTTGACAGGTGACTTTTCCATTAAGAAGAAATGTTCAGATTTTCTCATCTGGTTCCACTCCTAAGCTCCCCATACATTCTGTCTCAGAGGCACTCAGAGTGCCTGTCTTCCAGACTCTGACAAAAATCAATTTGATACTCAGAAACATCACAACATTTTCTAATGCAAACATAAATATGTCAAGGGCCAAGCTGGCACATTTCTTTATTGGCCAGGAAGGTTACTATGTGAAATGTAAAGTGAATTTAAGCTTAGGAGCATGGTGGTGGGGGGTACCAAAATCCTGTTGCTGTGAAATTACTGGGGGAGGGGTAGTGTTTTGTTTTTTATGATGGTGGGATGGGAATGGGATTCTTTTCAGCTTCAAGATTTCCACTTAGCTTCTCCCAAGCTCAGACGTAACAAATCTAGTTATTAGATGTATATGTTGTCTTTTCTAGCAAAGTTTTACAAGAAGAGACAAAATAACTTATACATTATTAAAAAAAAACAAACCTTAAAAAGTATAAAGTAAATTCCTGCTGCTGAAATTAAGTAATACATTGCTTTAAGAATGCTACCTTGCCATTATATTCACCTCTGGTCAGAGATTAGCTATTCAAGTACCATAGATGCTGAATCCTGGAACTCTTCTGGTAAATCTAGTAGATGTACAAAGTCTTATAGTCCAAGTTCTGGCCTAAGAATGAAAGAATCAAGTGGCTTCACCAGAGTACTAGTAAAACCAAAAGATCTGACACCTAAAGGTATGTCCCAGGGAATTAATCATGCACGTATGTAATGTTGCATGTAAAACACATGACTGTATAATCGCATAATATTGCATAATTCCCTGGGATGTAGGTACTGAATGGGAAGGGGAACTCCTGCCTGAAGGAGGTGTGGGGGGGGCGGGGTTTGGGTGGATGTGGGCCACCCTGCCACCTCCCTCCCCAACCCCATGGTGCACAGCCTTCTGCCACTGGTGGCAGAAACTAGTGGCAGACCCTCAGGGTGCTCCTGGCTGGGGCAGGCAGAGCCTATGGCAGTACATGGCTGCAGCTGTCTGCCTGGGGCTGTACATGGTTCCTGCCTGCAGTGCTATGAGTCCCACATGCCAGCACAGAGCCAGCCCAGTCTGGCCTGAACATGCTTGCCAGTAAGTTGAACCAGGCCAGCTCTCTGCTACCATGTGCAGCCCCCAGGATTCATCATAGCCATGCACCACTAGGGACTCTGCCTGCTGTGACCAGGAGCATCCTGAGGGCATGCCAGTGGTGGGGACAGTGCTGGGGAGGTGTGTGGCAATGGGGGCTGTGCACGGGGAGGAGGGTATGGTGGCAGAGGCTGTGCATAGGGGGAGCACATGGCAGGTAGGTTGTGCATTAGGGCTGTGCAAAGCTTTGGGTGCTGATTTAATTTGAAGGAGATTTGGCCTGGTTTGGCGGCTGAACCTTGGAATCCAAATCCAATCAGGAGAGCAATTAAAAGGTCCAAATCGATATAAAGCTCTCTAAATTGATTTGGAAAAGATTCAGAGAGCTTCAGAGATTTGAGCAGTCCCTGCTCACTGCTTCAGGGAGCTGGACCCGGACTCCATGCTGGTAAGTAAAGGGCGAGGGAGGGGCTGGAGGAGTGGGGAAGAGGACCAAGGGAGGATCCCACCAGGTTCCATCCCTGCCTGGTCCCACAGCCTCCCTAAGCACCCCTCAACCCTTACCTGCTGTGCCAGCCTCCTCCATGGATGCCCCACCCAGCCCCAGCTCCTGGCTCTTTAAAAAAAAGTCCCCACTCACTAGCTGCTTCCAGGCCTTGAGGCTTCTGGGGGCTTGTGGTAGGGCCTCCTGTCTGGCAGGAGCTGGTGAGTTGGTGATTTTTTTATTTTTAAAGATCCAGGAGCTGGGCCAGGTGGGGCAGCCTGGGGGAGGTAGGGGGCTGGAGAGTGGGAGGGGATCAGGGGGCTCATGGCAGAGCCCTGTACATGGCATGGGGCAGTGGGGATTGCCCCCCGCCACCTGGCAGCAGACAGTGAATCGGGGGCTGTTTTTTTGGGGGGGGGCGGTGGTTAAGAGCCAGGAGCTATGGCTGCAGGAGTGGGCAAGGAATAGGAGCTCATGACAAAGCACCTGACACAGCACAGGGCAGTGGAGGCACCAGAGCCAGGAGCAGGGGCCAGGTGGGGTAGCCATTAATGGGGCTGAGAGTGGGGAGGGGATGGGGCCAATGCAGAGATCTGGCTGACTCCATTCAGGACTGTGATTCAAATCACCAAATCATATTACTGTCCTCTAAATTGGCCAAATCTGAATACAAAGCAAATAACCACTTTGCACAGGCCTACCATGCATGGGGGTGGTGTGTGACAGCAGGGTACTGTAATGGGGGGGCATGTGGCAGCAGGGGGCTGTACTGGGGGGGCATGTGGTTGGGCCATTCACAAACTCCACACACTCCCAGACCCATGCACAACCCCCCCACATGCCCACTCCCTCCCCAACAGCCCTTCACAACCTTGCACAAACCCTACCCACACACTTCACATCTTCACAACCCTCCACACACAGCTGACACCCACATCCCCAACCACACCCCCATCATAAAAAGTACCTGCATATATTTCTAAAGAAGGTTCAAATAGTATCATAGTATCATAGTATCATAGTGTCTAGAGTCGGAAGGGACCTGGGCAGATCATCTAGTCCGACCCCCTGCCTTGGCAGGAAAGAGCACCG
>JAGPOW010000304.1:32259998-32271828 GCA_030014935.1 Caiman crocodilus
AGGAGGAAAAATGATGAATGAATGTTTCAGATGAAATTTGGGAGGAGATACAGGATGAAGTCCCTGTTGAAGTCAAAGTGAGTGAAATCAGTCACAGAGAAGGAAAGATTGTTCAATTATACAGTATCATTACAGCGTAAGTTTCTAGGACAAGCAGTTTCCAGACTGGTGTCAGGCCAGAGGGAAGTTCAAAGCTAAATGATAGTTGAGAAATGGAGAAAGAAAACTGGTCTTTGATTTGTAACTTTGACAATCAGCTTACACAGCTTCAGTAAAAAAAATGTCTTCCAAAACATAGTCCTTAATGTTGTCTCAGCACCAACACTCCCTGTTACATTAGTCCTTTCATGTCCATCTGCCACTGGAGAATTAATTACACATCAGTTTAGATACCAGTGACACTTTTCTTCTGATTTTCACACTGCCTGCTTATACTTAGAGTGTGATTATTTGACCTTCCAATCCTTATCCAGTCTTGTCACAGTTGAATGCAGACATCTGTAAGATTAGGTTAAGGAAATGGAGTCTTAGCAGAATATAGAAAGAGCACTCAAAGATGCTTCTCCCTAAAAGGTGATTGGAAAAGTAAAGCTGGTAATGCTCTGAATGAATAAAAGGAGCTTACCTTGCATTCCAGTTACTTCAACTCTTTCTTATAAAATGATATATCACTGTTTATGCTTTAGGATGACAACACAGCTAGGGGTCATGTTAAATGCAGTAGGCATAGAAGAAGTTTCTACAAAATAGAAAAGTTTGCTGTCCTGCATATTGGTCATGAACAACACATGCCCCCCGTGGCTGGGGGCGGGTGAGGCATGGCGGCGGCAAGAGCACGGTGGTGGTAAGCAGAGGAGCTTCTGCACACATTGCAGGCACTGTTGGGGGGTGGGGGTGGGAAGGGGAGTGGCACCAAGCAGGGGTCAGTGACTACCCACAGCCACTGCTGGTGGTGTTGGCAGTGGGGTGGAGGCTAGTGGCGATTGCCAGAAGGCAGTGCTAACTTTGTCAGCAGTCCCTTTTGGTAGGGGGTGCACTGCCAAGCTCAGGGGGTGCATGTGCACCCACGTACACCCCCTACACGTTACCCCTGATATTGGTAATGTCCAGGAAGTAACAGTATCTACAGAAATATGTTTAACAGAGCTGTGCCGTAGGTAGGGTATCTGCAGAGATGTCTTCCTTTCAAATATGTAAGAATCCAGTAGGATTCCTCTCACTTTCTTCAGTTCCTCCTCTCTCACTGACCTCATTTCAGTTTATCTAACTCCTCAGCCCACTACAATACAACCCAGTACCACAAACTGTTGCTATATGTTCACTTACTTCTTGCAGTCATCTTTGGACTTAGGTCCCTGGTCTATGAGCACCCATGATGCTTTAGAATTACCACAAACCAATGAAGTCATGTCTGTTTAAGAATTATTAGATCAGATAACTTTGATTGCTCAAGCATCTTGGTGCAGGTACTTTCAAAAATAGAAAATGTGAAGTGATCAACACTTCCATATATTATCGGTTTCTAGATCTCACTCCTAAAAAGCAGTGTGCTCAGAACACATGGAAGACCTACACATATGTTGGTGTTTAGCATTAGTTGCCTGTTTTCCTACATTTATTTAATCTATTGGCCAAATGTGGTAGCTGCCTTTCCAATGCAAACATTAAATTTGACACCTAAGAATGAACCATCTTATACAATCAATCATGGATAATGAATCTGTGTGCAATTTCTAGAATGGTTTTGCCTCATGAATCTTCTGGAACTATTAATGCAACTTGTTCTATAATTACTATCATTCTTAGATTTCCAAATCTCTACAAAGTAATGTCAACCTATTGCAAATTTTTAGAGAGCATTACAGTGCAATGGCCATTAGTCAGTGACTAAAGATCTTCCATCAGATTTTGGTTTTTGCTCCTATATGTACAATGGTGAAAATTTTTCCACTAAACCTAATATAGTGATATATACTAGTAATGACAGGTAATAGAAAGTCTAACAAAGAAGCAAGTACAAGAATATGCCCACAGCCTATATACACATACATCCACACAGGTACACCCGCAGCCCAACAGTGCCCATACCTACACACACCCACACCCTGCCCACAAACCCCCACACACATCCACACACTTACCTACACCCTCCCCCACATCCCATGCATGCATGCACGCGCACACACACACACACACACATACCCACAAACCCCATACCCATCCATGCCCCTACATCCCCCACAATATACAAGAGTAAGACTTTATTTTGAGCTATTATGCAATTACATCTATATACACAATGCAAACACACACAAATCAGGACAAAAATGTTTGTCAGAATAAAAATGAACTCCCACTAATGAAATACATTAATGTGTGAACAGTTTTAAATGTATGAATAATCCCAGATTGTTTAATTTCATACATGTTTCAGTTCTTTGCATGATTGTAGTCTAATTTGGTACCTATATTTTATTCAGGATAGGTACAGTAAATGTATATAATTAGTAGTTACATATTTTCTATTTAATAGCTATTTGTGTGTTTCAGTTTAAACAGTAGATTTAGACTTACATTTGTAAACTAATTATGGGCAATATTCTGCATACAACACTTTACTTCAATTGGGTAGTAGTGGAAAGCTTTGGAAATCATTCCACTGAAATCAGGGAGGATTACCAAAGAAGTGAACATTTAATATGTGAGAGTCAGGTTGTCAGAGTCTGGTGCTTTGCATTTTTTTAAAATGATGACAGCAACGTGAACAACTGTATAAGACATTTATAAAAACAATGTAAAAAAAAAAGATATGGTGCTGTAAAACAGAACATAAAAATGATTGCAGTAAATTATAAGGAGATTACCCAGGAGAAAAAAGTCAGTACAGATAAATGTAGAATTGGATAGTAATGAGTTTTGTGTTAGCTAATGTTTTTCTTATAATTAAAGGAGAATGCAGTGTAAGTCATTTTAAAACAGTTCTATGTGAAGATGTTTATTCAGTTTTCTGAGACACAAAGCTTCCTAGGAAGGGAGTGGGGAGTTTGTATTGGCTTGTCTGGCATGGGAATCCAGATGCTCCAATCTTACTTCAGACTTCCCCTGAGTGCTCCTCATGGTCTGAAATGAACCCTCTGGTTTTGAAATCACGGACAGTTTTATAGCCATCAGCCAGACATCAGTGGAATGTTTGGAGTAAAGGTCTTAAGTATACAAGGATTTGTATTTCTAGTTTCTTGTTTCCCTCTTCCTCTGCATAGCATTTTTTCAGTTATCTGAGGAAGTTAATCAATGGCTATTATTAATATTCTTAGACTGATGACTGAGTGGAGACAAATAAAGGAATACATGATCGAGGTATATAAAATAATGAATGGTATAAAGAATGTCACTCATCAGCTCTTATTTAGTTTTTTCCCATAATACAAGGCCAAGGAAAATGAAATCAAATTGAAAGGTAAACACTTTAAATAGACAAAATTAAATGTTTGCTGTACATACTACATAGTTAATCTGTGGAACTCACTTCAGGGACATATTGAAGTCAAGAGCGTTATACAATTTGGAAAAAGAGACTATATTTCCATGGGTAATTAAAAATATTCGGAATTGCATTAAGATAAAAATGTGAGGAGGAAAAACAATACTTGTCTGGAAATACATTAGGAGTGGTTTTTTTCATAATTGCCTTTAGAGGTATCTTGCATCATCTTCTAGCACATCACCCAGATGCGTCAGACTACATAGACTGCATACACCAGACTACGTAAATCAGGATCTTTTTTCTCTTTACTCCACTGAGATTATGTAGGTTACTGTCCACATTGTAGTTTTTGTTCCTTTCTTTGAAAAAAAGAACTTGGCCCAGGAGCAGTCCTTTATCTACTCTTATTTTGCTGGTTCTGTCTATGTGCATATTGGCATTCCACTTATGTTTGTCACATACTCAAAAATAATGCATTAAAAATGAAACACCCCAATCAGTAGCCATCTCAAATTATATATTATAAAATTACATTCTAATAAATGGGTTTTTTACATGCCATGTTGTACTCAGGATGATTTCAAAATGTTTCACAAGTTTAAACAGAAATGCTATTTATACCTAAGTTGCACTTCACTTCCTAGTGAAATGCACATGCTCCCATACTGGGACACAATAGCTATATACCAGCACACCACAAATTGATGTAACAGACAGTAGCTATACATAGACAAACTGTGAAAATCAAATTCAGGGTCATTAAGATCTAAGGACTATACAAAGATGCTGAAATTAATAGAAAATATTAGGGCTGTGCAAAATTTCAGCAGCCGTTTCATTTTGGAGTTGTTTCTGGCTGTTTCAGTGCCTGAAACACTGAATCCAAATCAAAATGGAAGGCTCTGAAACATCTCCAAAACTAAACAGAAGGCTCCAAAACATTTAGGAAATGTTTCAGGGGATTTTGGAGTTTTGGAGCAAGGCTTGCAGGGAAACAAAAACTAAGAAGAAGGAGGTGGAAGAGGGCAGGAAGCACTGCTCTGATTTTGACATCTAGCTCCCGGTTTAATTCCTCAGCTCTCTGACAATTTTCCCAGCGGACATGGACTCCTGGATCTGTACACAGGGTTTCAGCAGGCTGCCTCTTCAGTCTGGGACCAGTGGCAGCCGGTCGGCACAGCCCCCACTGAGCGTCGAGAAGACTGCAGTGCTGCCACTGGCCCCAGCCTGCAGTGGCAGCCTGCTGAAACCCGGCATGCAGATTCTGAAACAGATTCAGCTGAATTCAACAGGACAGTGATCTGAAACACCAAAACAAATCACTGTTCCTCCAAAATGCCAAATCTGAAAACAAAACAAAACATAGCCATTTCGCACAGCCCTAGAAAATATCCTCCACAGACTCTGACTTATAAATCAATCCCTAGAGTGCAGCTTTTTTCACAAAAGGTAAAGGAGCAACTTAATTAGTTGCATGGATAGCACAATCTCTCTAATGACACAGATGACTAGGAAACATGATCTTACAGATTAATTAAACCAGTAGAGAAATTTAGAACAGCAGAAGTGTTGGACAGGATATCCCTTTTAAATGACTGGAGTAATTAGTAGACCAAAACTGGAGTGTAGGCAGACACTGAATTTTGTAATTAGTAGACCAAAACTGGAGTGTAGGTAGACGCTGAATTTTGTACTTTTTTCCTGTGAAAAAAATAGCTGTCTTCTTTAGTGACCAGAAATAATTATGCTGCACGCAAAAACATACTATTTCATAAGTTTCGACTCAATAAGGATTATTGAGAAATAGTCTGTTATAAATCAACAGTACAACTTCTTATGGTACCTGCTTCTTCCTTGGAGGTCTCTTACCTAAACACAAGCCAGACCTGATAAAACTTAGCTAATAAGAGCTAATGGCACAGTTAGTCTTTAGGATCATTGGTGAGACTGAGGGAAGGGAAATGTTTTTATCATTGTTCACACATGAATGAACTGCTTTGAGCAAAGATAGAAGATAAAAATGGTGGACCACACCAGCTGTTTTAACTCAGAACTCATTACTTCACACACATATCTCAGAACCTTACATTTCAAAGATGGTGAATTCTCACACTTTGATTATGATTTTATCTGTGCTGAAATATTACTGTCCTAGAGCATGCCTAGAGCATTCCAATTGATCTTATCACAAAACTCAAATCCAGGAAGGAAAATACAGGGGGGGAGAAAACAATGGCAACACTTACACTTTGAGAGGGTCCGAATTTTATCACAATGTTCAGTCTCTGCAATGCTACATGATGCAAAGACACACACACATCCACACATCCCTTCATATGCATTTTCCTCTGTTCCTCCTAGGCTTGATTCTAATCATGCTGAAGCCTACAGAAGTGTTTCACTGACTTCAAATGGACTTTGAATCAGGCTGTGTCCATTGAGTGAATGGAAAGGTCCCTCTGTCTGCAAACCTATACATGCACATGTACACGCAGACTAAGGCGGGGCATGATTTTCTGCAAGTGGCATAGTTTAGATTGGTAGTAAACAGGACACATTCACCCTTTGATGAGAGATCAAATCTTAGACTAGGTTCCACCATTTTAAAAGTAGTCTATGTGTACTGAACCTCTGTTCTGTTATGGGTATGGCCCAGTTTCCAGTCACTTATACTGGTAAAAGTGTAATATCTGTTCTTAGCCAAAGTGCCTTGGAATGATGATCTTCATATGTAGACTGTGCATGATCTGATCATTTTTAGACAGCATAGCATAACAAATGTCTTAGCTGTTATCAAAATTCCACAGCAATCACTTATCAGATATGGTACAGCTTAACTAGTAAGGAATCAGAATTGTTCAAGGTCATTGGCTCTGTACTCAGACAAATCCCATAAACCCCAGAGATCTTTAGAGTCTGTAACTTTTCCACTTTGATCACAAAACTCATGGAATGTCAACAAATGGCCTGAGAGTTGACAAATAGCATATGTTTTTCTACCAAGGGAACCTGCTATCACAATGTAATTCTAGATAAATCAGTATTTTTACATCCCCATGGAGAGAAAAACTCATGTTGCTTGAATCCCTGTGAATTAACATGTAGAAAATGTGCAATGCAGTGCAATGGGATAACCCCACACTTGCTGGAAAAGAATGGAAAACAAAGGATAACATCTAATTCAGTGCTGTCAAGCATGGAGACACTACAGCTGTCTTAAAATGCACTCCAGAGTCTGGAGTATCCTTTCACTTATGCTAGTAATAATAAAATATATCCCTTTTACAAAGCTTTTCATTTAAGTGTTAAAGAACTTACCATTATCCCCATTTACAAATGAATAAACTACAGCATAGAGAGGTGAACCAACTTGTATCTAGTCACTCGGCCGACCAGTTGCAGAGCCAGGAACAGAACTCATTCTAGTTCCCTATGCATTAGGCTTTAGTAACTGAAGGTCCAGTGATATAAATGAGAAGACAATTGTACCCAAGATATGTAACTATCGCCTATCCCCTCTACTGAAACCCAACCTGTGCACTTCACTTTGACCTTGCTATAACCCTGGCTAAGGAACCAATAAATAAAGTGGATTTGTTTTCTGATTTTTTTTTTTTACCATAACCAAACATTTTAGTGGAAGTTCACCATATTTTTCAGGGTTATTTCTGCATTAGGTTTCAAAATTAGGCAGCTGACAGTCTGGCAAACTCTATCCTCTCTAGTACACCTTTTTGTGGTGTATATGTTCTCTAGTTACAGTGGACAAAGTGAATGTTTCTCAGGAAACTGAACTATAGCAACATCCCTGAGCTTTTCTCTACAGGCAAGGAAGGAAGCCTGCCACCTTCAACAGGTTGGATTTTAAAGAGAATCATAAATGCATTGGGAATCATGACTTTTCTTAATTTTTATTATTTTTATTTACATTGTAATCAGAGATCTAGCATCACTTGCTGTAACAATTTGCCACAGTAGAAAAGGTACCAGTGGCTTCTGTGAAATGGGTTATTACCAGGGAAATACACATATCCCAAACAGGCAGAGATGATTTTTTTATATGGCCAATGTACTTGTATAAATACTGTCTTTGGCTAGAAAGAGACATTGCAAGATGAAGTGGATCGGCTGCGCTGGATGTGATCTGTTTCATTGGGCAAAACACGTCATCCATTGTCCTGCCCGTTCATTATTAAGGACAATGGTTTTCCGTTTGTAGAGACGTGCCTTATAGATTCTTGAGGGTGCATCTCTGTCAGCATTAAAAGCTGGTCAGACACTCACAGAGCTTGAGGGGGCCTGATCCGGCATGGCAATTCCTGAGGCAGTCAGGACTAGGCTCTTCAAGCTCCAGGAGTGCCTGCCTGTGCACCTCCCACCATAAAGCAAATAGATATTTCCTGCAAAAAAGATGCACAAATTATTACTGCCTCTTGTGGCCACAAACAAAGGGACTGGCATGAAAAAGGGCATGGATATCTATTTGCATTTGTTTGGTGCTGCATAAAAATTGTTATGGCAGCACAGAGTTAACATCTGTTTGCAGCCTTAGTCCCATATTTATTTAGCCCAATGTAGACAGCAATGTCTATGCTTAGCCAGGTTTTCATAAGACTTTACTGTCACTGGGTGTGTCTACGTGTTCATTGATTAGTGTATTAGCATGGGTTGCCCAGCAGGCTGATGTGCAGTGTTATTAGGCTACTGTGCAGTTAGCGTCTTTTGTAGACACAGCCACAATTACTTTTATTTCCTTGATTATTCCATTAAAAATGTCTTTGATGCTGCTTCATGAGCTGTACAATGGAGACTTCCTACACATCTTATCAAACTCTTTGACCTTGAGAATTATAGCTTAACCATCATGTTAGATATTTTAGATCCTTGAACAACTTTCTCCACATTCCTAATTTTAGTCTCACTTTTTGCAGGCGTTTAAAGTGGCTCTTTAGTGTGGAAAGTGTCAGACAGTCTTTTCACTGAGTCTCTCCACTTGTATCTATTCAGTCTCACCATATCTTTTATACTGATACATTAAACAGGTTTATAACCAAATATAATTGGATGAATCTCTTTCCCATTATTAGTTTTCAGGTCCTCGACACCTAATAGTGCCTTTTCAGTGTCAGTGGTGAATATCATTCTAGCTAAGAAGTACACTGACTCTCCTCATATCATACTGAATTTGCCTGGAGAGAATTACTGTTCACTGGTATGAGTTGCTCTTTCAGTCTAAGAACTCTAGTTCATTCACAATGTTTCCAGCCCCAGGAACAGAGTCAGGTTCCACATGATCCTTTTTGACATTCTCTTTTCACAATGGCCTGCCCTGAATTGTCAAGGGGAAAAACAACAACAACAATAAAAAAACCCATGATTTTTTTTTCCCTTTAAAATTTGAGAAAAAGACAACATTGATATAGCTTGGAAAGAGCTACAGAACAATGGTTTGTCCAGCTTTACTAAGGCAGTATCAAATTCTTTTTTTAAGGATCTGAGGATATACATGGTTCAGGGGAACAGTTTTAAACCCTGAAGCCTTGTTTCTTTGAGCAGATAGCTGAAATCCAGCAAAGGCTGTCAGTGAGCAAAAATCCATTACCACTTTGAAAGCTGTGCATTGGCCTAAATTAAAGTAGTTTTTAGAATGTAGGTGTCCCTATCTCAGAAAGTTTACAGTAATGAATCTTATTAAAAATCTCAGCAGAGAGGTCAAGAGGTGAATGAACTTGAAAAAGAACTACTTTCTCTTAGTACTGGTGTGTTGATGATTTGGAGGACATTCTTAGAAACAGTGAGAGTAAGTTTCCATTGACAATGCCTGTGCGGTACCGACTGTTGTCCCTGTATTTTCATTATTTGTTCCTGAAAAATTTGCTTTTTTTGGGATGCGGCCTCTCTCCTTGAAGTGGCAAGCCTTTAGTTTAGTAACTAGGTTGGAGCCCTTCTTCTGCGCTAACATCCATTACTGTTTTATTTACAAGGAACACTTATTAGTAATGAAACAGAGGACTCGTTAATGTGACTCAGATTTCATTTTTTCTTCATAAAAGGAATTTTCACTGAGCTTAGCAGGATAGTTCACTTTCTATAAAGTCTATTAAGTACTGTTTTTGTTTGTAGGACCCCTTTTTCCCTGGATGACTTCTTGATTTACTTTGTGGTCTTTAGATATAAAGCAATATTTGTCCACCTTGAAGCAAAGTCCAGTTTTTCCAAGAACAGAAAAGCATTTTGGAAAGATGCCCTTCATTTCATCCTCAGTTTTTTCAAAAGCTTTCTGTTTTATTTTTAAAATTGAAATGAAGTTTGACAAGTAGAGCATAGCATAAACATCCATTTAATCATAAAGTGATTAATTTGTCATACTATGTAGTTTTGTCCAGTTGTTAACAGAGAAAAAAATATCCGTTTCTTGTTTTAGAAACAAAATAATGAAGTCCTTGCTCTTGGTTCACAGATTGCCTAAAAGGTAACCTGTCCCCTTTGAATTCCCTGACCTTGGTTGAGGGTGAATATTATTTCTTACAGGTATGACATATTGTAATGACATAAAGGCATATCCTGAAGCTCAGTTATTTGTGGTTGACTTTAATACGCACAGTCCTTTGACTGTCTTCAGTTGCTTTGGGACTAAGCATTCATTTTCAGTGCTTAATGTTTACCAAGGTAATAGCTTTTAGTTTATAGAAGTAATATGTTTTTTGATAGTGAAGGGGACGATAAATTCTAAGGAAGGAGTCTAGCTCCTTTTATTGACACAATTTTATCACTTACAGTATTGTCTTTAGGGAGAATAATACATACACACACATATATAATGTGTATAATAGTGAGTCTGTGTGTATATATTATACACATGGATACCTACACATATTTTATATATAGCCACTGCAAGTATTTGAAATGAATCAGAATTAAGATCAAGTTATTTGTTACAAAGCTCTTGATAATTTAACCATAGGTATATCTCGGCTCAGTCTCTATCCATCCATCCATCCATCCATCCATTTTTGCTTGCCCTTGTGGAACATCCCATCATCATTCATCACTTCAGGCTTTAGATGCAATCCAGCAAAGCACTTAGGCACACAGTAAACTTCAAGCATGTTGGTAGTTCCATTGATTTCAATCAAGCACTTGGCTAGTTTGGGGCCATGGCACTTATTTTCATGCTGTACAAAGTGCTTCTAAAAGCTTCCAAGCAATAATATTGCACAGCAACACTGCTTCAGTCTTAAAAGAGAAAATATTCCAACACCAACTAAGTCCAAGAAGCATGCCAGACATAATTTAAAATCCTATGATTGTTCATTGCTATGTGTGCCTTCTACTCATTTTCCCTTTAGATTATAAAATGTTATAATCAGGGACATGTTATTTGTTTTGAATTGATTCTACATTCTACAGGATGCTGCATAAATTATAAGTGTTAATAATCAAAATCATGCATTGCTTGAAGACAGCTCTTCTCCATCCTGAACTACTAACAAATGAAATAGCTTGTATTTTCTTGATGAACACCAGAAAAAAAAAATCTTGTTTTGTCACTCTATCATAGGCACTAAGCTAGCTGCACCATGGTCACTGAAAACACTCACTTAGGCTAAGTACAAACAGTCAAAAAACTTGAGGCTGAATCGATTCAATCATTGCAGATTAGTCTAAACTGTGTACATTAAACTGATAAGCAAGTGAACAGACACTCACTTTTGATTCCAGAAATGCAGCCACATGCCTTCAGTGGCCTAGGCCACAAGTCAAGGGGCACTAGAGCATGCCTCTCTGCTTGGCTGGAGCAGACAGGAAGCCTGCTGTCCCTGCAAGGTGGAAGTTTGCAAGGGAGGCTCAAAGCATCCTGGGATATGGGTGGCCTGTGAGTTTACTTGAATCTGGAGGGAATCTGGGACAGAAGTTGAATAAACTGATTTAACCTAAATCAATTAAGTCTGATTCTACATCCATCCAAGTTTATCTTAAACTGGTTTTGGTCATTTTGAAAGCAGTTTATGTGCACAGCACTTCTGTTGTATTATAGATTTGAACTGGTTTCTACAAATCTATACCAGTTTATATGTAACTTCTGTCCCTAGCCTGAAGGTCATATGTCTCTTCCCTTATCTATGTTGGGGTGGATTCTTAGAATTAACTCACTTCTAGGTGGGTCTCAGTACAATATTGCATGTATATCAACTGCTTTTTACTCTGTAGTTTGGGTTGATTTTCCTCCCTTTAGAAACCTGAGATCAATTATATTGACCTCCAGCCTTGTTAAAACAAACTGATTTTATTTAGCAATTGGAACAAAGTTTTGGAGGAAAAAGTTTCTATATTTAGACTTATATA
>JAGPOW010000304.1:32279644-32289913 GCA_030014935.1 Caiman crocodilus
GCCCTTAACAAACCCGTGCTGGTTGCCCTCCAGCATAAAGTCCCCTGCCGGTCCCTCACAGATGTGGGACTTGAGAATTTTCTCAAAGATCTTCCCCAGGACTGAGGTGAGACTGATAAGCCTGTAGTTCTCCAGGTCTTCCTTCCTCCCCTTCTTAAAGATGGGAACCACATTGGCCACCTTCCAGTCCTCCAGCACCTGTCCAGAGCTCCAAGAGCACTCGTATAACTGAGCCAAGGGCTCAGCAATCACCCCCGCCAGCTCCCTCAACACCCTTTGGTGTAGGTCATCCGGGCCCACTGACTTAAAGACATCCAGCCCTTCCAGAAGCCCTTTCACCAGGTCAACCCTCACCCATGGCCTAGCAGTGATTCCCAAGGAGGAATATAGGCTTCCAATGGGAGGGAAGTCCCAGTCCCGCCTCAGGAAGACTGAGGCAAAGAACCCATTGAAGATCTCCGCCTTCCCATTGGCTGCAAGCATCAGGTTGCCCAACGAGTCCTTCAGGGGCCCGACATTGCCCAGGGCTCTCTTTTTACTCCTCACATACTTTAAAAAGGACTTCCTGTTGTCCTTGATCCTAGCCGCCAGGCAGAGCTCTACTCCTGCCTTGGCCTTCCTAATAGCCCTCCTATACTCCCGAGCACAAGAGTCTCCTCTTTGGAGACTGCTCCTCTCTTCCAAAGATAGTAAGCCTCCTGCTTTGCCCTCAGGGTCCCCCGAATATTCCTATTAAGCCATGGGGGCTTCCCAGCACTTTTGCCCATCTTGCATCGGTCAGGAACGGTTGCCCCTTGGGCTCGGAGGATTGTCTCCTTAAGGAACGTCCACCCTTCATGGATGCTCATGTCCTCAACCCTACAGTCCCGCAGCGCCTCCTCAACTAGCTGCCTGAGCTCTCTGAAATTGGCCCTTTTGAAATCTGGGACCCTAGTCATAGTGTGGGTCCTAGCTACACTGCGCTGGACAGCAAATTCTATCAGGCGATAATCGCTATCTCTCAGGGAGTCTCATACCTGGAGCCCTTCAACCAGATCGTCCCCCGAGGCCAGGACCAGATCCAGCAGCACATCCCCCCTGGTGATAAATAAATCTAAGATTAGGAAAATGAGAGCAAATGACAAATAAGATCCATATCCAAAACTTGAGTCGGAAATGAAATTGGATAATGGTTATGGATATTCTAAGCATATGCACTTGTTCATTAAATTTCCTCCACTACGCCACTCATTTGACATGAAAACAGAACAACAGAAAAACAAGACGATTCTCTCCTCAAATACAGAGGTTCAGTTGCCATGTATTTAGTAAAAGCTGCAGTTGTATATTTGAGGGCAGCATTGCTTCCAGAGCATTACCAAACCAGCAGAAACCCTGAAGTGGTAGAATTTCAAGGGACACTTTGTTCTTAAAATTTCCAGAGAAACTTCAAGTATTAAATTCCAGATAAACTTAGATGAACTCCAGGATAAGCTTATTCATAATTTGTTTTCCTTTTTGTGTATGCATAGACATAAAATGAACCATAAAGACTTAAGCAATGTCAAGATTCTGCAAGATTGAACTTAAATTTATCAAGACAAACACTCACAGCGCCTGAACTAGAAACTAAAAAATTATATGCGGCCACCAACTGTGACCAACTGTCCCAATTGTCTGAAAGTATGGAGCAGTGTGTATTTGTAGTTCCTTCAAAAGGGGAGGAGAAGCTGCTTCTCCAGAGTTCAGGGCAGCTGTCACACTGTAACTGTTATACCTGCATGAACTTGTAGCAACACAAATGAGCTAACCACTATCAGCTGGAATTATAACCTTAGATGAAGCAGGGTTAAAGGCAGTGTAATTTTTGCTACATGTGTATCACTACAGAATCATTCAGACCTAACAGTTGCATTGTAACAGCCTATATCTGTATCCTTTGCTAGCAGTACAATAACGGCTAACTATACCGATAGGATAGGTAGGGTGGGGCAAGTGGACACCTGCCATGATTTGTGGGGGCGGGGGTGCCAAAATCATCTCCCTATGCTGGGAGCCTTTGCTGTGGCAGGTGCAGCCCCATGGTGCCAAGATAGATACTGGCTGCACCATGCCCATGGCATAGGCTCCTCAGGGGCTGTACCTGGTGACTTGTTCTCTTCCCTACCCCAGATATTTTCCTAGGTGCAGAATTATGCTCCTGTGGCAAAAATCCTAGCAAGGGGCATCATTCTGTTCAACCCCTCTTCCCCATAAAGTACAGGATAAAGAGCTGCCCAGTTCCACTGGCTGTGTGGCACAGGGCTGTGACTGCTGTACCAAGGCTTCTGAGGGAATTAGACATTCTGGTACCCCCTGATGAGCCTGATCCTAAACTGCAGCAGGTTGAGCACTTGCTACCACAGCAAAACACAGTAATGGAGGGAGAACATTTACTAACTTAATTTTACTTCAGACTAACATTTGCTAACTTCACTGTGAAACCTAAATAATATCCTTTTCATATAGTCTTTTTTAATATTGCTGGATACAATAATATAAAACAGCTAAGTTTTGGGAACAGAACAGTCATTTTTTACAGGGCAACAAGAAGAATACCTTCACAAATGGGCACAGAGATCTGAAAATATATTAAACAAAGAATAAGCAAAAGAGAGTGACTCCAGTCTAAAAGGGTACGTTATAACTAGTATTTGTGGCCACCATGATTGTAAGCCTATTCACTAGACTAGAAATGATATCTTAATTATAAAGGTTGTTGGGAAAGAAGGTTGAAATTATTTCAGAGTTATTTTACTGCAGGTTTTTTAAAAATTTCAGAAAACTCTTTTCTAATTTTCTGGGTTAATATATTCTCCTAATGATGGACTGAAAATGAGATTTTGAAAAAAACTGCAGCCTGCAGCAAAATTATTTCCCAAAATGATTTATATTTGCAAAAGAGAACACTTACTAATAATTTCCTCATGAAAAACAAATACTTTAGTGCTCTCATATTTTTAGTGGGATGATGTTTCAAAAGTATGTTTTGAATTTTTAAAGGCCCTGTTCAAATCAAAGCAAACATTGATTTCCAGGATTTCAGGCTGCACCAATCTTAATCTTAATTTATAAGCAACATTTCCACCACATTGGGTGTGCCTACAAGAGATGCTTTACTGAAAAGTAAAGCATCATCATGTAACTGTGCGCAGCAGCTACGGCTCAGTAAATTAGTCTACTATGCAGTTATCTAGTAATTGTAAATACGCTTACTAGATTATCTGTGCAGTAGTTACTGTGCAGTAGAGCTCATATAGATGCTGATCAGGAGCATCAAAGTGCAGGTGTACTCTGAAAAGGAGGCCTAAAACTGGATAGGAACTGTATATTTATCTTCTCCCAAGGTCCTTCACATCATCAAGGTAAAAAACTGCCTTTCTGAAGATGGCTGTCCCACCATCTCAACTTGCTCTTTCTCAATCATAAATCCAAGCCAAATTCTGCTATCTTTGACACTGGAAACAATAGGAGTGCGCACACTTCTAGGCAAGTATGGGGGGGCAGGTGCCCCCCAGATCTTTGCACAGGGCAAGGGTCAGCTGCCACTGTGAACTTTGCCCCAGATGCCAAAGTTTGTTGCTATGGCACTGAATGTAAACTGATCATTCTAATAATATAAAAGCCTTAGTCTGTCTGTCACAGGGCACTAAGGTGCCTGCTCCTTTAAGGGCTGAAACTGCTAGAGAGGAGAGCCCTAACAGTCAGTCTGGAACCCCTCAGCTGCAAGTTACCAGGGCAGCAGGAATGAGGCATTAGCCCGCACTTGCAGGTGGTCAGCTGACAGGAAGAGGCAGGGCCTGGGGCATATGTAAACCCCAGGGCTGAGAGCAGAGGGTCAGTTCTCTGCCAGCAGCTAATGGGGAAGGAGCTCTCCTAGACAGAGTCTAAGTGAAGAGACCTGACAGCCCATCTCCTTCTTCTGGTAAGGTTAAGGGATTTCAGGAGCTCACTAGACCCTGGCCTTCCAAATATCCAGATCTGTACCCCATACAAAAATAAAGAACATTATTCATCAATAATAATATGGCTTAAACTCTGGGAAGAGCTTGGTCTGGTCAACTGATCTACAATGAAATGCAGCTACATTACAATTGCATATTATCAACAGATTAATCTAATCATCCTCTTCCTTCTGAATGTATAGATATCTCAAATGAGATGGGAATCAAAGAAGATGTTAAAAAAAAGAATGGAGAATGACAGTTGAAGCCTTAAAACTAATGAGCAACGCTCTCAGAGAACTCAATGAGCTTAGCTAAGGGCTTTGAAAAGATGAATACAAAATGTGTATAACTAAGGAGAGATAGGGTTGTCTCCTGAAAAGTGCTTCTCCCTCCTACATTCACTTGACATTTATAACATGAAAAGTAATTGAAACCACACTCAGGGGCAGTTTAGTTAATTCCAGGCATAGTAATAATTCAGCAGGAGGTAACAACACTAATTTGGACAGGAACAAACCTGACCACTTCATTTTTTTCCTCACCTAAGGACTTATCTTGTTTGAGAAGGAAAAAGGCCTACAGGATACTTTGAGAAATTTAGGATTAATTCTCATTTGCCCATACACAACTTTTTGTTTGTTTTTTTAAGTAACAAGTCCATTAGAAATATCCAGATAAAGATTAGCTTATTATCTATCTGAGACACTGATTTATGTATCTTAGATACACAATTCAGGGACTGTAATAATAAAAAATCCTAACAATTAGTTTTAAAGAATCTCATAGTAATTATTTTTTATTATAATGGAAGTGGTCCTGATACAGAATATTAAATCTTTTTCCTCCAACAAAAAATACACGTTGAATCCATATATCAAACGTACCATTTTGATTATAGGCCTGATTCTAGCATCTAGCTATAACCTAGTTATATCCTAAAATGCTAAAATATAAACAGACATCATCTTATGAGATTTCAGCAATATATTCATATCAGCAATATCAAGTTTTGGAAAATTTCTGTTGCTTCAGGCCCCAGATCCAGTGAGTCTTTGGTATCAAACTTGAGTTTGTGTAAACCTTTGCTTACTTACAAATTTATCCAATGGCACTTATACCCATATGGTATATACAGACATTACATTTACCTTGATCTGGCTAGAATAAGATCTATCTAAGTGCCCACTGGTGCAGATGCTTGGGGCTTTAAAATCAAGCTGAAAATGGTGGGCCCAATCTAAGTTAGTTCACCTGATTAGGTGAACTAACTTAGATCAGGAACTGGTTAATCCTCTTGGCAGGCTCAAGAGGCTAGTTGAAGAGGCCCTCTGCAACCAGCAACTAGAAGATTTGGGTGTCCAGGAAAGGTGATGCTTCCCTAAGAAAGCAATTCTCACAGCTCAAAAATAGGCTATGCCCATGAAGACAAAAAGTGGGAAAGGAGCCAAGAGACCTGCTTGGTTCAACAATGATATTAGGGAGCTATTGAAAAAGAAAGAAGAAGCATATAATCAGTGGATGAATGGATCAGCTACCAGAGAAAAATACATCTATATTGCCAGGGCCTGCAGATATGAGAGACACAAAGCTAAGGTAGGCATGGAGATTAAGCTGGTAACCAGCATAAAAGACAACAAAAAGTCCTTCTACAGATACATAGGAAGCAAGAAAAAATTGGGATCCACTGTGGAACCCCTCCTGAATGCTCAGGGGCAGCCCACAGTCAAAACCCATGAAAATGCAGAACTCCTAAATACATATTTCACGTTAGTATTCCCAAAACCAAATGGGAGTTGTTCACCTCACCAGAGGCCAAGGGAACATGGGGAAGACAACAGATTACATGAAATGAGTTTTGAACAGGTGAGGGGTCTCCTACAACATCTGGATGCTTTCAAGTTTGCTGAGTCAGACAACCTGCACCCGAGAATCCTGAAAGAACTGGCAGCACCACTGGCCAAGCTGTTTGAAGAATCATGGAACTCAGGAGCAGTCTCAGACAACTGGAAGAGGTCCAATGTGATGCCCATCTTAAGAAAGATAAGAGGAATGACCCAGCAAACTGCAGAATGGTCAGCCTGACTTCAGTCCTGGGTAAAATCTTTGAAAAATGTGTTAAGGAGGCCATCAGTCATGAGCTGGAAACTGAAAGGGTATTGCAAAACAAACATTATTGCTTTGTCAAGGGTAGATCATGACTGAATAACCTAGTGTCCTTCTACAACCAGATAACCAGCCAGCTGGATGAGGGACATGAGGTTGATGCCATGTACTTAGATTTCAGTAAAGCCTTTGACTCTGTTTCCCATGAAACCTTCTCAGTCAAACTGGAGGGCACTGAGCTGGATCTGTCTACAGTGAGGTGGGTAGACAACTAAGCTTAGAGGCTATTCCCAGACAGTTGTAACTGATGGGATGGCTTCATCCTGCAGGCCCATCTCCCATGGTGTCCCCCAGGGATCAATGCTGGGATCCGTGCTCTTTAATATATTTTTTAAGAACTTGGATGATGGGGTGAACAGCTCAGTGATTAAGTTCATAGATGATACCAAGCTGTGGGGAAACTCAGGCAAACCAGAGGATAGGGCAAAGATTCAGGATGACCTTGACAGACTGGATTCATGGGTAGAACAAAATCATTAAGGTTTAACAAGGAGAAGTTCAGGGGGGTCTCCATCTGGATAGGAAGAACCTTCACCATAACTACATGATGGGTGGTAGTCTATTGGCTGGCACCTGAACACTACCTGAATGAGACCTGGGGGTCATGATCAATTGGAAGATGAACATGAGCCAACAGTGCAATGAGGTTGTCAGAAAGGCAAATATAGCTCTGGTATGCATCAGCCAATATGAGGCCAACAGATCCAGGGAGGTGCTCTTCCCTTTCTATTTAGTGTTGGTGAGGCCTCAGTTGGAGAACTGTGTGCAGTTCTTGGCACTGCACTTCAAGAAGGATGGATAAGCTTGAGAGGGAACAAAGAAGGGCTACCTGTATTGTCCAGGGCATGGAGGGTAGGCCCTATGAGGAGAGACACTGGGAGTTCAGTCTGAGTAAGAGAAGGCTGAGAGGTAACTTGATAAATGCCTACAAGTATGTCAGGGGTGAGTATCAAGAACTAGGGGGAACAACTCTTCAGGAAGGAACCTCAAGGGAGAACTAAGACCAATGGGCATAAACTAATAGAGGGTAAATTCAGGCTGGACAAAAAAAAAAAACTCTCTCTCTGTAAGGGTTGCCAGAATTTGGAACACACTCCCAGCAGAGGTGGCGCAGTCACCCTCTTTGGAGGTGTTCAAGAAGAGTCTAGACAGGCAGCTTGTCGAGCTTGTCTAAACCCAATAAATTCCTGCCCACAGCAGAGGACCAGACTTGACGATCTTACAGGTTCCTTCTGGTTCTATGGTTCTATGATTTTAATCCAATCCAGCAAATATCTGCCTGTGTTTGGAGTGTAGTCCCAAGACTGGGAAAGCCCAATCACTTGCTCCAGCCATGGGAATCCACTCTTTCTATCCTCCCCAACTCTGACCAAGTCAGTTTTAGGCCTCTGACACCTGGAGGAACAAGCCCCGGCCTGCGGATCCACTAGCTACCCCTTGCCTCCTTTGTTCTCACCCGCTGTTATTCCCACCCTGGGTTAATTGCACTGAGTTCTCTATGTGGCTCCTGGCACTGAAGAACACCTGTACATGCTGCTCCCAGTCTATGATCACATGGTTTAAAGCTGTATGATAATAGACCATGTGTGACAAACTTCTGTATGTACCCTAGTGTCTGAGGACCTCACCAGGAATTAAGCCTCATAACATTAAAAAGATAAAAAAAAAGTAATGTCACTACCAATTCACAGGTAAGGAAATCAAATCCAAAGAAGTAGGTAAATTTGCCTGGTACAAACAGAGTACCATCCAAGAGTTGCAAAGAAAATATTTCTTTTTGTTCTCCTTTTACCTATGTGCAAATGTAAAGCCTCACCTTAAATTGGTATTTATATACCTCTTTCTCAGCTTACTTACAGATTTTTTTTAAATCTCATACATAACTCACTGTTGACTATTATACAAGTGGGAAGAAGATATGTTTCACATGCAACTTTACACAACATTATCGTGTTTTAGTTTGTATTACTGCCTTTCTTTCTGTTGATTTTCTTATCATTTCCTTTTTCATGGCATTTGTATTGATTTCCTTTTTTCTCTCTTCTTGTGTTCCCACAACGAACCATTTTTCCTATTGCCTATAAAGTACATAATGCTCATTTGTGTTAATGAGTTTATAGTCTTCTGGTTTAACTTTTATATTCTTAGGTATCAGTGAAATCCAGATGTATGGTTTACAAGGCTTGAGAACAATATAGAAAAAAGACCCTCTATTTATCCCCAACTCCAGTCATAAATCTCTATTTGTGATATCATAAGCCTTTCTACAGTAACAAACTGTGATATCAGAAATAGAAGTAATATTGTTTGCCTATGAAAGCTTGGAATAAAGCTCTAGCTTCAAAGGAGCATTTAGTTTGACTTGGACAGTTTAAGGAACTGTTACTTTTCCTGTGATAACTTGTTTGACTAACACCAATATAAGTAGGAAAAGCAAAGTGATTTCCATTGACTTGGAGGTGGGAGAGAGGAAATTTTATCTAACATTTACAACATTTTATATTTGTGACCAGCTGTGTTATTTAAAACTATAAATAATCAAAAAATTGGCATGATTAGTGCAGTTTGCCCAGTGTTGTTCAATTATACAAGCATTGGATATGCATCTTTATTGGTTTGTGTAAATCTTTATTAGAACACTATAAAAGGTTTATACTTTTGTAACAATATGCAAATGGATGCATTTAGTTTGCTTTACAGCATACATAAAAATAAAAACTCTAATGGATAGGTAGTCAGCAGCAAATATAGGTATTCTAGCAGTTTTTCTATTAGCTCCTCAATAACTAGTGGACTTGCAAGTGTTAGGGCATATAGCATATAGTTGCAAAGTGTTGTTAGTAGATATTTTATCTTCAACAACAAATGAAGATAAAATATTGTCTTCGAGGAAAGCTTAAGTTGTGCCTCTGTATTCCCCATGTCGTACCTCATTTCAAAATAATCTAGCAGTGTCATGGGGACTCTTTTCTACTGTCATAAGACTAGGGTCGATAAAAAACTAGGAACTGAGATGAACAAACCCAAAACCAGCACCCAAAAAAGTATCATTTAGCAGCTGACTAATTCCTAATATCTCTCCCTATTTAACTTTAAAGTTCTCTAAATGCCTTGAGTTCAGCTTCTACCACTGCACAGAAATGTCCCAGTCAAAACAACCTGGGACTTGATCCTATTCCTCCTATTGGGCACTTAAGATGACTTGGTTTGGTTATCCTAGTCTATCCTATTTTTGTCTCTGAAAATCCATTAATGAATCAACTTTTATAACAAGGAAAAAGAATAAGTAGAGCAGAAGAAGATGGAGGAGAAGGTGGCCATGAAGAAGACTGGCCACAAACACCCTCTGAGAGCTACCTGGAAGAAGGTAGTCTCCAGATCTAGAGCATGCAGAGCTAGGGCTACTCCTTCCCTGACACTGCATAACAGGTGCACTCCCTTCATCATGCAAGAGGAAACTCTGACAGAGATACCAGAGAAGGAGGTAAATACTCAGGAGGTAAGTATTCTCACCCCTAGGAGGGGATGCTGGATGATGGCGGGGGACTCTCCTGAGGAGCACGGAGGAACCTATTTGCCATCTGGCCCTAGAGGTCAGCTGCCTTCCTGGGGCTCATATCCAGGACATTGCAGAGAGGATCCCCAGTGTTGTCCATCCCTCTGACTACTACCCCGTGCTCTTCATCCCAGTGGGCACAAACAACATGGCAGGAGTAATCATGTGCCCCCTTACCTGACTGGAGGTGGAGGTGGATGCAGCAGCGGAGCCAGCAGCGGGGGCAGCAACAGCTGATTCCCCAAAGGTAAGTGGGGCAGAGGGAGCTGGCACAGCTGAGCTGGATCTGGAGGGGAAGCCCCCCCCAGAACCCTTTTAGTTGAGCCACTAGGAAGCTATGCTCCCAAGCCATGCCGTGTGAGCAGAACACACCGACAGGCTAGCAGGAGGGGTCAGGTTGGAAATTCCAGCAAGGGTAGGGTGAAGGCACTACACAAAAATATAAATAAAAAACAATTTATAAAATGGTGTCAACGCGGAGTGCTGCTAGGGCCCCTGCCCGGGGGGTGCTGCCTACCTGGGACTTGTTTGAGGCCTCCATCCAGACAGAGCCCACGGGGGAGCTGGCATCTCCCTGCCCCCCCC
>JAGPOW010000304.1:32297245-32320241 GCA_030014935.1 Caiman crocodilus
ATCAATGGCATTTTGTCTTGTTTTTTTTTTTCTTTTTAAAGCACATTAAAATTTTCCCCTGAGAAATAAAGTGATTTAGAGTCCAAACCTCTTCCTATTGAATTCATACACATTTTACCACTGAGGACATGAGCAGACCCATAAATAGGCCTGCTTACACAAAGTAAAGGGATAACTCAGAAAAGTTTGTATCACAGATAATTTGTAATGTGTGAGAGAGATGGGGTACTGCAATCTGCCAGCACTGAAAAAATAAAATAGCTTTTAGTCAATAGCTTAATCCATGTGTTTTACAGCTTTAGACTATCTCCTTTTTATGTCTGATATAGGATGTCATCACTCAGCAAAGCACTTTGCAATAGTCTTATAATGATTTGGGGTATTTGTCATCAGAAATTCCTTGATGGTTGAGTCATGAAATTATAGGGTTTTTTTTAAAAGGGGTTAATTAAATTCAGTAATTTTGAAATAGAATGGTTCTCTTTGATCTATGAACATAAGATCCAACTTCCCAAATAATGCTAAAGTCAGATCTAGCATTAGCAGCTGCAAATCCTGTTAATCTCATAAGGGAACTAATCAGTGTGGGATGAGATGAACTGGATAGACCCAGTACTAAAACCATTCTATATAAGTGCTTGTTAGTGGTATACATATCATTAATACAGAAACAAAATATGGCTTTAAAACACTCAACAAATAAGATAAATAGTATTTTCTTTACAGTGTAAGCAATAGACACTGTAGATCATAAGAGGAACAAACTACAAATCTCAATGGTGCTTAACTCCCTGCATGCACTGTACAGGAAGCCTACATGTCTCACTCTAGGTTCTTAACTCCGCTGTGGGGACCAGGTACCTAAAAGGTATAGTGGAATCCAACTTATAGGTGCCTGAAGTCCTTAATTGGACCTATGCCCTAGTTATTTCTATTTCATAGTATTGATATATGTAAACCAAGTTTGAGAAGAGAAAACACATGACTATTTTCCTTTGCTGACTGCAGAGAAAGGAGTTACAATTTATACTACAAAAAATTATATGAAATATGTATGATAAAGATGTTGAACTAGACACTGGCAAAGTCCCTATTACAACTGCAACAGTAAGTCCATTCAGGTTCCATTTAACCCTGGAAACTTTTAGGCTAGGGACAGAAGTTACACATAAACTAGTTTAAGTAATCAGAAACTGGTTTAAACCAGTAATAGAGCAGAAGATCAGTGCACATACACCAATTTCAAAATGGCTGAAACTGGTTTAAGAGAAACTTGATTGTATGTAGTATCAGACTTAAATGATTTAGGTCAAACTGGTTTATGAAAATTATGTCCCAACCCCCTTCCTGGTTCAAGTTAAATCAGAGCCCTCCAAAATCCCACCATTTTGTAGCCCTGAGCTCAGCTGTGCTGTCTGCTCTAGAGAGCAGGGGAGGTCTTGCCTCTCTGCTCCCCTAGCTGGAGCAGTCAGGGTAGGCTAACTGCCCCCCCGCCCCCCGTTCACCCCCCAAGGAAACCCCTGCTGGGGTCTGATGTGTGGAGCCAGGGAGAGAGGTTAAATTTCCCTTCCCCCGAGTACAGAGCTGCCCTGCCCTGCTTACTTAGTGCTGGCCGCAATTGTGGACTACCAATCTGAGAGGCACCTGGAAGCAGGAAGAGGGACTGATGAGCAACTCTGCAGTCTTGCTGATGTAAGTCTGGACTACAAATCCCAGAGACCTCTGAGGAAGCAGGAAGAGGAAGTGAGCATGCAGTCCATGTTGGCTACATTCCAGAGAGCCGTGCTTTAGCACCCCTTGGCTTTTGCCTTGAGCCACGGCAGACACGTGGCTGCATTTCTTGAATCAAAAGTGAATGACTGTTCATTTGCTTATTGGTTCAATCTTTGCATCTTAGATTAACCTGCAAAGGTTGAATCAAGTCAGCCTCAGGCTTTTTGACACTTTGTACCTATCCTTAAACACCAGCTGTTTGTGCTCTTAAATTTGACTGCCAGCTTGGAAGTTCTACTATTGCATTATTATGCTCTTTGTTTCCAATGACCACTTCTTACCAAATACAAAAGCAGTACCTGAAGGAGGGACCAGCACCCAGGTCTTATTTCCTGGTGAGCATGCTATGAAAGTCATGCTTTCTTTCTCATCCAATGAATCTTGATTCCCTTCCTTCCCAAACATGCACATGCTTTGGCACAGTCTAAACACTGAGAGCAACCCATATTTAGGTGGCTAACTCATACTTGTGGAAGACGTGCATTTGAGCCCCTTTGGCAAAGGAGGTAATTGAACTTGGGTTAACCACAAGTTGAGTACATACTCCAAAAAAAGATATTCTATCAATGGTGACATCAGTATTTTGAAAGAAAATAAAGAACTGCCCTCAGTTCATTGGGGAGAAAAACACTATAAAGTTCCTTTTTTCTAGGGAGAATCGATGGGTATGAGGTAGGCATTTACGATGTCTATACGCGTGCTCAGTTTCACATGTATTCAGCATCACACACTTCAGAATGGCAGCAGGGACACTTGAACTAAAGCTACTGCCTCCATTTTGAAGTGCAGGGATGTTCAACAGATGTGACAAGGCTTCTGGAGTGCATTATTTAATACACTCCAGCAGACTGAATTGATCTAATTAGCATACATCAGAGTAGACGTTCAGCACATGTACAGGTATTGGTAAGGTTTACCCCCAAACATTTTTGCTGTTGGCAGCTTTAGGCTCTGTGATGTCGTTTCTGATTTTATGGAACTTTCTGACAATTAGAATGGATCCCATTGTGATGCACCTAATTATGGGGAGCCTAGGTGCCTCAGTCAGGTTTTGAGATTTCACCCTATTTTTTAGGTAATGCAGCACCTAATGTTTAGGTGCTATGATCCTTACTCTGGCCGAACAATTCTGGAGACTTTTCAGTCATCTGGGCAATCACTGTCTGTCAGTACAAAAATAGTTCTATATTTTTCTGTCCTTTCTTTCTAATTTAGGTACTTCATCCCAGAATCAGTCAAACACAGTCTGCCTTATTGTATAAGATAGGTAGAGTAAATCAGTACTTAATAAAGTAAGGAAAATTAAAATCTGATCACTATGGTGTCTTTCGTTCTTTTGCTTGTGATATATAGGATGAAATTCACTCTATGGCAGATCCCCACTTAACCTTTAACCAAGGCAAAATTCACCTGTGAGCTAAAGGACCAAGACAAGACATACATTTCTGCTTAAAGCTTACTTTGAAAAGAGGTCATGGGTTTCCCCCCATGCCTTGCACAGATCTTTTGATCTGGTGTGAGCAACAGGGGTTGTTTTTCTTTTTTATCTTTTTTTTTTAATTCTTAAGGAAAATGTTCTAACCTGATTTTTCAAGCATTTAATCAAAGATGTATTTCTGTAGTAAACAAAACAAAAGTTTGACAGCAGTGCCTTTTGGCATACTGTGCAGGAAGGATTCACCTCCAAGGATTAATCCCAAACTTAGATGGGAAATGAGTAGTAGCATTCAAAACATGATATTAAAACCCTGCTTTGACTTGAAAACAAGAGCAGGCACATTTGTAAAACTTGTTCATTGGCAGAATGAGTCTTTCACAACACCACTTTGCAATGGCCAGGCAAAGTAACCATACAAAACTGGAAAGGCTAATCAAGGAGAGAGAGAACAGTAGGCAGGACAGAGTGTAGGCAGACAGCATAAGTGAACACTTTCGTGCATAAGGAATTGAAGCTGGTGCCTGCCACTGCTGAAATGAATGGGAGTTGTGCCACTACATTCAAAGGAATGAGGATACAACCACTGATCTCAGACTCTTATAAAATAAATCTGGACAACACAGGAGTGAATGTTGTATATATATGTAGGGATCACTGCAATTTGGACTTCAGGGGATTTCAGGGAAAAGCCTGAAATTTGGTGTTTTCTCCCAAAGCCCCAGAAAACTGCAATTCAGCTAGAAATGGCCTGAAACTGTGCAGGGAGAGGAAGGGCAGGGGAAAAAGTTTAAAAAAAAAAAAAACTTAGCTGAAGCACAGAAAAGAAATGCACCAGAGCCCTGGAAACACTGCAGAAACCCCATGTGTTTCCAGGGGCAGCCTAGTAAAGGCTGAGCCCCTATGGTATTCAGTCAATCAGGTTGTTCAATTCCCCACTTTGGCTGGGAGTTTAAAAGCCTTGCCCAGATTAGAGCAAGGAAGTACCCCTTGCCCCAGGGGCTGCTGGCATAAGCATACTGGGTGCCTGTCCCCACAGCTGGGTGTGGGGTGCAGGGTGCTCCAACTGCAGGGGCTTCACTCCACTGGCACAGCTCTCTCAAGCCCCATTTAGTTTTGCTGCCATACAGGAGCAGAGGGAATTTCCCCCTCCTCTCCTGTGTGCTGTGGGGCAGAAGTGGTCCTCTCAGCCAATCATGTGTGGGAGAGCCCACACCTGAAATTGGCTCCAACAAGCCTGCAGGGATCCCACTTTTGTAGAGCCCAAATTACGATGGTCCCTATATATATATATGTGCAAAGATTATATATAGCCTTTTTTGCCATGCCATTATATTATTATAATGCACATTACAGTGTCTATATGGGGCAACTGCTATGTGAAGAATGAATAAACACTGATTTGATATGAATTCCAGAAAGACAAAGACGCTTGTGACAAAACATTTTAACCTTCTTCCACCGCTGACCTGACAGTAGTTATTCTTAAATAACAAAACTTTAAAACCCAGCTTGAATGGGAAACTGCAGAACAAGAAAACATCCACAGATTGGATTATGTTAAATATAAGCTGAATTGAGACTGGATCCTTATTCCATTTACCTGGATTCGTTATTTTTTCCATCAGTAGGTTAACTGCTTTGTTTTTTTCTCTTTGTTCTACCCACCTTGCCTCTATCAGCAGTGCACACTCCTTTTTCCTCCCCTTTCTCTACCCTGTATATTCTAAAGACTGCTTTCTATTAAGAAGTTCTGCTTCCTGCAGTCCTTTCTTAGCAACTGATAAAGTAAAGCTGCTTCTTACAAAAGCTTTTCTGATTTAGTCTATAAGACAATAAATCTATCTGTTTTTTCTACAATATTACAGAATCATACTGTGAGCTTCTCTTTGTTGTTTGTGCACTAGGACTCGTAAATTCTTACAGGATCCTTTCCTGCTACCCAGCACTTAGAGGCCCATTATGTAGATCTAAGGAACCCTGAATTCCATGAATTCCTTGTTCAGAGAGAGATGATGTATTTATTTATATTCTAATGCATTCTAATGGCACCAATAGCATTGTCTGAACAACCTGTCCTTGGCCTTCCTGGAGGGGTAGGGGTGAAGGGGAGGGCAGCCAAATGCTACACAGTCCATATTTTAATTAGCTTTTAAGTTCTGACAGTATCATAGCCCAAGTTGCTAGTGATTGCAGCTTTGGAAGGAACTCACGCCTATTGTGCTCCCCTTCTGCATAGCCTAGAATAAGATCTTGCATGTCCTTACCTATTCCATAGGACTGCTTGTATGGAAAGACAACTGGTGACACTATGTTTTAGTTAAATAAAAGCTGTGCTTAATTGTGATTTTAAAGCAATATGATGCAAAGTAAACTCCAGTGTAGATTTTATTTTCTAGTTTATACCAGATCTAGTTTGTTTTAACTTAAACTGATTAGAAATTGGTTTAAGATAAACTTGCAGCAAGCTGCCCATAAGCCCAAATACATGTCTACATAGAGGGTGTAAGATCTTCTCCTTTTATCTTTGGGAAGGGTAAATTCCCAGCAGACTATCTCTTTTTAGTGCCATAGAACAAAGACCACTATTGAGAAAATAAATATATACTACTACTAACACCCTGATACCAGAATATGTTTTTTCTTAAAAAGCACCAGAACAAAATTAGGTAATAGATGTGAGCAAGCCTGTTAAACATGGTTTCTCTGCCAACAATGGTGAATTCTCTGGAACACATGCATTATGAATTATAGAGCATCAGCTGGTTTACAAATGCAAGAAATAAGGAATGTGTAAAAAATGCACCAAGGTATCTAAAAAGGACTACTAAACAGAAAGAAAAATATAAAAGTAGCTCATAACTTCTGACCATCTTGTTGTCATAGAAATCTAACTCCTGTAATAAATATTGGTCGTGTTAACTCAGTAACAATAAAAAACAGAACTACAATAAAATTTCTGTTATCCGGCGTCCTTGGGGTAAGGGGATTACTGGTTATGTAAAAGCTCCAGTTATCTGAAATAATCTTGCAGGGTTTTCAGATAACATGGAGTGGGGAGGCATGGCAGCGGCTGCTGTACACAGAGCAGCAGCAGTGCTGGCTGGTGGCTGCCGCGTGCAAGCTTTCCCTGCCTCTCCATGTCCGGCTGGTGAAGCGCAAGGGTGGGGGGGAAGTGTGGCAGTAGCCACAAGTGGAGCAACAGGAGTGCAGGTTGGTGGGTGGCGGTAGCCACCACTGCATGCAAGCTTTCACCTGCCCTCCCCCGCATATGGCCAGAAACTCCAGTTAATAGAGTATTCACATTGGTGAAGTACCAGATAACATCGATTTTACTGTATTTAAAATTTTAGAAAATAAATTTTGATCTCCTGCCTCAATCACTTGTTAAGGTGAGTGGTAGACAAGGATCAATCAGCCTAGGGAATCAGGAACAATTTGTCTAAAATATTCAGATCCTTGATTCAAACCAGAACAATTATTAAGACCTGTCAGTTACTTAATATAATTTCTGTAATGTACTGGCAGCTGTACTCTTGTCTGATCACAACAAAAGCCATCACCCATAAATGGCACTCATATTAGTAATCCTTGTTGATGGTCATAGCAAAGAGTACTGGGAAGAAATGGGACTGGACACTGAAAGACCATTTTCTTTCTCAGACTGTGTACAGATGTTCAGGGAGGTTAAGGGAAGGTTAGATTGAGTTAAAAATGTCCATCCAACTTAGTTTGCTCAGCTGTGGACCTTACATTTAGATCCTAGTTAGGTGGTTCTAAGTGCAAACTCTACAGAGGAAGGTTAGATCAGTCTAAAATGGATGACCAAATCTAAGTTAAATGTATCTCAGAGGTAGTTTAACTTAGCTCCCCAAACCCACCAAATCCCCCATCCTGCAAGCCACTCCCAGGTCCCGTTTCACCAGAATTTGTAGGTGCCAGGAACTGATGGAACTAAGTTTGTGTGGAGGAAGGGGCAGGTGGGACTGGGGAGCTGGGGTCACCAGGTGCATGGGTGTTCTTCTGGAGGTGGTGGGGCAAGGGCTAAAAATACTCAAGCAGGCACTCAGGACTGGTGAACGCTGGCCCCATAGATCCTGCTTTCCCTCAGTCCTGCCAAACCCTCCCAGCCTCCACCTCCCTGGCAGACCCCATTTGTTCCTCCAATCCCTCTAAGATCCATATTACCCCCACTTAAGCCCCCAATCTTGCCAAAACCTCATGGTCCTCACCAAGCTCCCAGCAGACCCCACTAGCTCCTCTAATCCTAGATTATTTTAAATCAGATGGTCATTTTTAATTTGGTCTAATCTCCCTACATGTCTGTACATACCCTTAGAGGTGGGGCCTTTTGTTCAGAGTTTAGGGACTATGGAAGAACCCTATATTATCATCTCTGTCATCAGAGATGACAACAGCGGTTATAGTAGAGATAATATTAAATGTTGCACCATTATATTTCCTAAGCATGGAAGAATCTCCCACTAAAAAGATGGGTGGAAGAGAGGAACAGGCACTAAGGGGACAGCAGAAGCCAGGTTTTAAAAACAGAATCACTGCACTGGCGTCATTCTGTGGATCAGATGAAGCAGTCCTGAAACAGCAAGGATAATCACATTGATTTGGAAGGAATGTCTGGTTAATTTTTCACAAGGCGTAGATTCCTCAAAAATCAATAACTTTCTGCTGTAGCTTTATTCTTCAGAATAAACTGTGTCTGTCTAAGAAACTTGATTCCTAAGCTCAATTAGATTCATAAAACATTCACAGACATACACAGCACAAAAGAAATGCAAGCTTTTCCAGGCAGCAGTAAGCATTTAACCCCAAGGTAAGACAAAGAGAATTATTCTTCCTTGATATATTGTTGTCCTTGGACAGATGTGATTTCTTTTTTCTGTAGTGCTATAATTTTCTTTGTTTTTGTTGGCAATGCACAGCCATATACTCAGAAATTCTTTTAAAAGTTTTTCTTCCCCCCCATGAATAGAACACCTATTACATTCTACACATTGAATGCATGAAAGAAACTGAACTAGTCTTACATTGGTACAACCACTGGTCTAACTTAAGAATACACATGGCATTCCAACTATATTGGATTGGTAACAACTCCTTGAAGGAATAGATGACACACTTTGAACAACAACAAAGGGCAGATTTTGAAACAGAATGATATAAAGTCAGGAGATTGTACCAAAGGAACTATTTGTCTCTGGGACAAACTCCACCTTGAATTCACATTCAACACAACCTGATTCCAGTCTGTTTGTATGGGACGTACATCAGCACATAAGCTGACTCTCTGTGTTTGGTAGCTGACCCATGTCTGAACTACATAAATGTAAGTTTAGTTAGCACATTTCATACAGAAAAGCACTGACCAAGACTGCAAAGTAAAGAAGCAATAGGACTCTTCTAAATTTAAACAGAGTTTTGTTATTTTTACTTCTGAGGGTAATGAAAGAGAGCATAGCTCCTAAGAAACTCCCACAACAATTTCTCACCAAAAAAGTGAGTCTCTGAAGAAAACATTTGTAGCAATGAATAAGGGTAGCCTTAGGGGCCAGTTACCTACTTGGCAGACTTCATTTCCCATGCTTTAACCATGACCAAACTCTTAGCCACAAAAAGCTCCTGAGTAGTGTTATGCTATATTGGATTAACAAAAACAACTATTTTAAACAAAGAGCATTTGCTGCTTAACAAAAAATATTTTAAAAGAAACTTCCTGTTCTCCCAGGATTTGAAGACTTTTGTGAACTTCGGTGCTCTGGGTAGTTCCAAATGCAGTACAGTTAAACATCCAAAGTACCTGTACTTTTTTTTTTTAATATTTCTTCTTCCTTTTTGAACTCTAACCATTCAATTTTTACTTGATTCAAGTTTGTCCAACTTCTAAGTGGCCAGGGGCTGCACCCCATATGGGCTGTATCAGTAGTGCATCAATAGTGAGGCATGGGGGTGACGGCCACCATGCAGGCACGACCCACCCTCTCCCTCCACTGCCTCTTCCCTACTCCACCACATACGGAGCACCCCTCACCATCACAAGAATGGGTAGTGTGGGTGCCTGTGCCCTGATCAGCTCTCCAGCCACAGGTACCCTTGCTGTACCATGCTGCAGGCTTCCACAGCTGTGTGCGCTGTGTCGCACTGCACTATCCCTTAGGGAAGGTGCAGGAAGCTGAACTCAGAGGAGGGAGGGGAAGCCTAGAGACCTTGGCTGCACCAGCAGCCAGAACAACTTGGGGAATGGGAGCCTTTTGAGACCCCAGGGGCTGCAGATTAACCTCTTGTAGGCCCCAGGCAGTCTCCTGACTCAATTGAAAGCCCTGACTTAATTTATTACATTTAAAAAAAAAATCTCCATGGAGGGTGAAATGTATATCATCCTCCTAATATTTAGTACTAACAACTCCTAAGTATATCTTGAGTTAACACCTCAAGTATTTTCATACTGCAGTTTACTTTGGATGTTTAACTGTACTGCATTTGGAACTACCCAGAGCACTGGAGTTCACAAAAGTCATCAAATCCTGGGAGAATAGGCTTTCCTATGAGATCCTTGTATTTCCTAAATTTGATCATACTAAAAATACATTGTTATAGCTTCTTACAGAATAGTGCATTCACATTATCCCAACATATTTTTTACTTAACTGGATAAACAACACAGTAAAATAGCTTTGCATCCTCTTGCAATCATTAGACAATTAGCCTTCCTATGTGCCTATCTGGTATAGTTTTGCTACATTGTTCAGAAGCCAGATGCTATAACTCTTTTCACAGTTGGTCATTTCTAATGCTCCAATGAAACCATCACACCTATAGTACAAAATAAGAAAGGAAAAGTTTTCACTTTAGAGGAAGACTCTATTGTCCTTATTTTCAAAAGTACTCATCACCCACTGGATCTTCATTAGGAGTTCTGAGTGCTCTGCACTTGGAAATCAAATCAAAGTGGTCTAATTTATCCCATATATTAGATCTCCATATTAATTGGACCTACACTATGAACTTGGCCCTGAAAGTAGAGCTGTGGTGACAAGTTGCTCTTTAATTGTCTAGATGGAATGAATCCAAACACAATCAAAACCACAATGTTTCTACAGGTTTTATGTCAAGCCTATAAATTTCACATGGCTTTCATGCAAAATCATATATTAGCCCAAGTTTATGCAAAACAGAGCCCACATTTGTAATTGCTGAGGACTTTGGCTGAATTTTGAGCTTGGAATAAAACTGAAATACAGGTGACCTTAAGGTTATATTATGAATATTTTGCAAAGCTCCGTTGGAAAGAAAAATAATCTATGGAAAGTATATAGTATAGTATTTTTATTACTATATGTATATTTCTAAAGCTCTTCTAAATGCCATTTAAAAACTCATTGTATGAAAGATTGTGGCTCTGGATTCAGAATAAAAGACAAATAATGCATTTTGAACTATAATTGCACATTACCATTGTCACTGAACAAAGGGAAAGCTAGATTTTAAGCCATGTTTCACAATAACAATAGGAACAGGAATAATAAATTCTTAATGCATAACCAAAATCCCAAAGACTCGAAGATTAAGGCTTTCTCTTGACTTCACAAAGAACACTTCACTTCCTGAATTTCAGCAGAAACATGCTCCATGCATAACCTTATTGAAAAGAAAAATGTTTCATTTTAACGGATGTTCTCTCTTTATCAGGTGTTTGTTTCAGAGTATGCAAGAGTGTACACAGAAAGTTTTGTTTTTCAATGAAGGAAGAAGAAAACCAGTTTCTTTAATAAATCTATTTGATTCTCTCTCTTCTCCACCAAACAGCTTTTATTTTCCCTTCCATGCACTAGAGTTCTTTGGTTGCAGGGTTAAAGGACATTGAAAAAAACAGCTTTTTTTACTAACGAGGTAACTCAGCCACTATAATCTTACACTATGTTTGGAAGAAAATCTTTTTTTTTAGATAGAAAATAAAACATTTGGTACAACTATCACAAACCTATTGCATTACTATGGCTGAGTGCCTTTGATCTTCATCATCCAGAGTGAAGGTGGCTTTAACTTTGCCTGTTCTTGGATGTGAATTCTGCAAATTAAAACTACGGCTTTTGTGAAAGTGCAGTGTAAGATTAGGACTGCTTTTCATTGGCTACAGAAAGACCAAACAACACATCATTTTAAAAGGGGAAGGGAAGGACACTTCAGAGTTGAATTAATGTAGCTGCTTAGCTAGTCCACTCCTACACCAATATAAACAAACTAAACTGCCATAAACCTGGGTGAGACAAGCTTAAAGTTTCACCAGTTTAGGCTATTTTATAGCAGTATACTTAGGAGTAGGTAAAACCATTAAAGCGGCTCCATGACCTACAGTAAATAGGTATAATTTAAAACCAGTTCTAGTCTCCAAGATGCTTAAAGCTAGCCTTTCTGCCAAACTTGAACAGTCTCAAGGGCCAGACCTGGACCTAGCAGCATCAGCAGGCTGAGTGAGTTAACTAAGCTGTTGTTTGCCCACACATGTCACCACCTCAGTGCTCCATGTGCAGGAATTCAGGGGTAGACCCCACCCTTCTTGCCCTGCCCCCAAATTTCAGGCCCTTACAGGAGCCCGGCTGGCTTGGTGAGATGGCTCTGGGAGCTAGCTCTGGCCTGTGGACTGGAATTTTGACACCCCTGTTTTACACGATGCTTTAGCATAACATTAATGAATTGACTGACGTCCAGCTTTCAGACTAATGAGTAATTTATCAATGGCCAGAGCTGGCCAGGATTTAACTCTTAATGACTTTAACAGAGCTCAAGATTTTATCTGGAATCTCGGGCTACATATTGAAGACCTCATGATATTTTTCCCCCCTTGCTCATGGTTGAGGAGCATGAAAAATCAAGTCATATCTTTTCTAGTGAACATTCAAGATAATGTTATTTTTGGGGAAAAAAAACTACTATGTTTAAGATTTCAGGGACAGATTAATTCTGGATTTATGCAGGTTTAACTCCTTTGCATGGTCACTGGTAGTAGGAACTCCAGAAGGTGGAGGATCCAGTAGTGAAAAGTTTTTACATTTTCCCCTATAATTTGCTCTGTGTAAGTGAACAAGGGTGCTGCAGCCTCTGGGGTGCTGTGAGATCATTTTAAAGGTATCAGGAACTGCTGTGTAATATTATTAATGTCAGGAGTGCAAATTTATTTGTCCATAGTAAAAACACAAAACCAAAACAAGCCAGTCAAACCTAAAAACTGGTGTTTTCTGAGGGCTGCGTCCTGAGGTTAAGAATTATTGTTAAAACAATTATCCCCAACCATTGCTGGCTCGCTTTGTCAACTGGAGCTCTAACTTTTTAATATCCAGTGGCTGCAAGCAATGTCAGAGGTTTTCATTGGTAACATGTTGCCCATGAGCTATGGGTTGGGAACCATTGTATTAGAAATGTCAAATGCTGGGAATTCTGATAGTTACATGAATAATTGGATCATCTCTTTACAATTAAGAGGATCCCAGGTGCAATGGAGGTTATTACAGTTGAGGAGAAGGGCAGAAGTAATAAGACAATCTAAAAAATAATAGGAATAGCCTATGGCAGCAAGGGAGCTAGAATAGGGAAGTTAAACTTGAACTGAATGCCAAATTAGAACAAAGGAAATAAATGTTCTAAAAAAGCCTTGTGATGTACGTAGCTTAATAACCAAAAGCGCTTCTCTAAAAGTGCTTCCAATATTGCATCTGATAAATCAAGTTGGTCCTCATGTCCCTAAGCTTCAGTTTTGGCACAACTACCATAACATTCCTTGCATCTGCGAGTAAACCCTGCAAACTATTTTAGTTTATTATTATTACTACACTCTTTGTAATATAGAGCTCAATTATATGGTTTCTTAGAAAAACATTTGAACCTTTATACTATTTATTGGAAACACAGACCTTTTAAGCTATAAACTGGCTCAGCCCTCTGTTGTTTTATTAATTATATGTTCATACATATATTAATTGAATATTATTTATAATTGTACTAATACAGATAATGATCATGAATATTAACACAAGGAGAGTTAAAGAGTTCTTCATATCTCTGTGCCTCTCCAAACACATGCACCCCACTTTTTACTTGCCACTCCCCTATTTTCAAATTGTGCTCATCACACACTGCTCTGTCAGTTATGAGAGTCCCTGTTGTTCTGCCACTATGCCTTTCCTGAGCAAAAAAAAAAATGCTTATTGTTTTTAATGGCAATGTACTCATTAATATCATTCACTAGAGATCAGGATAAAGCCCTGGGTCCTAATACAAGATTTGAGCACTAATCTCCAGAGGTGACAGGCTAAGGAATATAACCATTTTTCCACTTTAAACTCTGGTTTTTAGTTTTGATGTTGGTATTTGATTGCTTTTTCCCTTTCATCCATTTCCCCAGCTCCCAGCATTCAGAAGGAACAGGCCTTAACAACACATTTGCATTCAAAAGGCACTTTATGTGCTTCATAGCTCAGGAGCGTTCAGCACATACCTTTATTGGTAAGACTGGAATTAAGCTACTGTTCGTAGCACAAATTATATTGATCTAAAATGAACCCTGTGTATACTGGGAATATGGCAATTGTCTGCATCAAAAAACCTTGGGGAAAGGATATGATGCTTACCAGTTTCCCACTGATTTTTCCAAGCAGGAATTATGATCAAGAACTAATCTCAAGCCAAGTTCAATTTCTCTACGATTGAATAAACCATTCTGTTAGTTCACTTACTGCACATCAAACATGAAGATAACATTCAAAGAACTCCAATTTGTTCACAGTAATTTCTAGATCACAATACTTCACTGAGTAGCAGCTGGATAAAACTTATAGACAGACTTCTAAGAAAACTTCAGTGCTTCGCACATGAGTTTAAAATCAGCCCTTTGTTATTCATAAATTGAAAACTTTACTTCTGTTTAGTGGTAATGAAGGCTATAAACATTATCTGTGCTTCTTTGCACATCTAGAATTCTCATTCAGAACTCGGAATAGTGAATAATGTGACATGAAACACCTAGTTAAAGAGGTAAATCATGGGAAAAAAGCAGAGGGTTTTATATTGTAAGAAATAGTTCAAACCTAGAAAGGAATTAAATCATTTCATAATTGATATAATGGGTGAAGAGCAAAACACCTTTGGAGGTAGACCAGGATGTATGCAAGACTTCATAGCCTATCTAAATAATGGTTATGTGCTGTTTTGATGGTTCATCAAAAAAATAAATAAATAGAGATTTGGCACTACAGATGTTGCTTTCTTCCCTTTCTATTTGCCATGGATAGAACATGTGAGGACCAAAAAATGTATTAATTGGTTTGGGGGACAAAGCAAAATACAAAAGAAAACATATCAAGGGGACTGCAGTTTTTTTCTCAGTCATCCCAGGAGATAGCATATGATACCTTTAGTTTTGACATTTTACCACAAAACCTTTGCAGAAGTTTGAAACTTCAAGGTCTCATTAACAAGGTTCAGAGCTGACACAAAATATAGCATGTGGTTATGGTAACAAAGCTTGTAATGAATGACTACACTTCATTGAGCTTAGTACAAGAATGCTGGCAGGGGAGTTGGAGGAGGAGGGGAACTCACAAGTCCATCATTTTAATTGTATTACTAAAGGCACATCAAGCACGATGTTCATGTCATGGAACTTTCACCTATGGACCAAAATAACTTCTTCCTCTTATTTATGTGTAGTATAAATTTTGTCCTGAATGTCATTTTACACTAAATTATAGTTAGTCAGGATATGCTGATGTTCCATCGGTGTTACCCTAATTAATTGAATGATTGAATAAATCAATACAATTCACAAGCAAAACTCAAATTATTACATGAGTCCAGAATTGTATGCAATAATTCAGCCTTGGTGAGGCTACAGCTGGAGAAAGCAGGAGAATGACATCTTGGGTCTTGTTTGAGATGCATTGGTAGATGCAAGCCAGGGTTTTATTTGCTTTGCTGGCAATGAACAGCAATAAACTCTAGCAACTCTACAGAAAACATCTCACATAGACATGCCCAATGGGCTTATATGACATAGTTGACTGCAATGACAGGGGACTGGGCTTGCTGACCACGGAGGTGCCCTTCAGGTCATATTCATCCTGACTGCCTCTCACAGACAACAGAAAGATGTTTAGGACCACTTATAGCTCCCCACTTTCCCTGCAGCTATTCTGAGCTAATGATCTCTCTATCACTTGAATTTTTTCCTGTTTCCCTGAAATTTACCACCCTGCCCCTTTGAAAATTTCTCAACTCTATTTTTTACCCTATACTTAATTGAATTTCCTTCCTATCTTTTCCTTGTTTTACATACACACTCATTTGAGTCAAACTTTTCAATTCACAGTGACAAAAGGGGTTCAAATTTAGGCACAGTGGGTGAATACCCATTTCTGTTTCAAACAAATATAGTCCTGTTTCAAACAAATGTAGTCTATTCTCATGTTCCCCAAAAGTTATTCTGTCCATTACAAGAACTTCACACAGCAGTCATGTACATTTTAAGTGAGTCTGAAAAACATAACTAGTACAATATAGTAAATTGTTGTACAGTGTAGCATTGCTTTGTCATATTGTTAGCAGAGCATATAAGTAAACATGAATCTTTAACAGTGTGCTGAAAGAGCATTGTATATCAAATTAATGGCCCCATTTATAACTTGCATTAAATTTTCCATCGTATTGTTTTAACACCAGAGGCATTTTTTAAAGTTGATGAAGATTTTTTTTTTCTTTTCCCCTCTCCTTCTATTAGCCTTGATATTATAGGCCTGATCCTTAGCTGGTGCAACTATTGAAACCAATGAATCCATACCAGTTTATGCTAGGTTTAGATATGACTGTTGAGAAATAAAGCCTAGATCCTCAAAGAAATTTAGGCATTTATCCTTCATGGACATCAAAGGATGATCCTAAGTACTTTTTAGGATCTGGGTTTACTCAATCAACCTGCATAGCAGAGAAATAAGCTTTAAGGTATCACTACTTGAACAAATTGCCCTGAGCTAACCTACAGTGTGAACTGTAATTGTCTATGTGCATAGTAAATGTGAGGTAGCTTGTTTCTTAGTGAAAGTTGGGTAAGTGGGGTTATGTATGCACATGTGGGCTGTTAAACATGAAACATATTCATTGTAAATGCTCACACTAACTTTACTTGCAGTAATTGGTTTGTGTCGTTGTATCATTACTCCACATATTTGTCAAAGGTATATCTAGTGATCACTGAGTTCAATGAAACACAGGCATACAATGAATGAGAAGAACAGTAATGAACGTGAATCACAGAGCAGAAAGCAACCTCTGCACATCCTTCATCTGGTTCTAACTAACTGATTACTCCCTTACTGGGGGATCATCTCCGAATTCCCATATCTTCTAAATTAGGAAGTCTCTCTAAATTGTAACTTTTGTCATGACTTTTTTCTCTCCTAATAATAAGTACAAAAATCTATTAATATAACATTCCACTAATATCCATCTACAGAGGAAAGGTTACTAGCACAGCATTCTGGAGTCGTCACCACTCTTTCCTGTCCCCCTTTCTGCAGCTCTTTAGCAAATCTCTGTGAATCTTTCAAGAAGTTTTACTTTCTTCTCAAACCAAAAAAGAGTCTGATGCAGTTTCTGATTTGTTTTTTGGAGGGAAGCCTTCTTTCCAAGTCCTGATAGAGTTGAGTCATTACACTGGGATCTGACTTGCACTTTTGGTAGCTCTGAGTCTGCACATAGCACAAAGCTCATCAGTTACATAAAGACCATTGAGGCTGACTTCCTCTTTCTGCATAGCAATATTTGTATGTGTTCATAGGTACATTTCTTCCCATATGGACATGTTTGTATCTGGTATTCTGGAACAGTTGGTTCTTCCTAAGAAGACTGTCCAGATATGGGCTATGACAGCCAAGAAGATCATCAGCTGACATGGAAATCATGTCTTCTTGTACTGAAAGTACATAATTAACTAAATTAATTTTCTCAAGCTTCCAGACCCAAAATAGGCATCACCTCCCTAGGTACCACAACAGATATGAGTCTGAATACTCTGTTTTTATACTGAGTGCTAGCAATGCTCCTCTCTTTCCCCCATATGCACATTCCTGAATACCTAGTTATTCTGATGTCTGTTGGACTCACTTTCAGTGTAATTTTTAATTTTCTCTATTCATCCTCTGGTAAAATGAGTTCCAGAGTCTGATTTACATGAAACCATTGATCCTTGCAGTTCTGCTGGCAAAATCCAGTCCCTCTCATTGATTTTGCTTGATTCTACCATGCCTATATAACATTTTTTTTTGGTATGTTGTCAAACATCACCTGAAGTTTTTGTTTCGGATCTGCAGGATCTGGCAAAATGGTTTCTCTTGTTACAGGTAAAACAGAGCTTTCTAAATGAAGCACATCTCTCTAGGATATGTCTCCTTCAACACTTGGTACAGGTCAGCTTATTTGCTCTCTTTCTTGTAGTATCCTCCTTGGGAGCCACTGTGTGAGGTAGCCTCTTACAAGCACAAAATTCCACCCTGTAAAATGGCTTTTTCTGGCGATATTCTTTCATTCCTATTGCAACCTCTTTTGGTGCATTCAGCTCTGCAGCCTGGAACTTCAGTTTTTGCTGCCCTGCACATTTAGAAAGTCTTTTCTAGTGGTAAGTTTCCCATATATAATAGCCTTTCTTGTAAAGTCTGAAATGTTTCAAATAATCGTATGTCTAATCAAAGATTCTGTCAAGTCCCCCAAACCACAGTTTTCACTCGGGCTCCTTAGTTCAGTGTCATACTAATCTATACTTTCTCTACTTGTTTGTCTGAACATTAAAAAAAGAAAATCTGTCTTTCAGGAGTCTCAGGGCCTTGTTTATACAGTAATTTTGGGTGGCTCCTGGAGCTCTTACTCCCTGGGTTGTCTGCACATTAACACCTTAGAGTGGTTTTAAGCACTCATTATGTAGCTCAGAGTTATGCCACTCCAGGGCAAGATTACCTCTGATCTGCACTACCCAGCGCCTGTTCCATTAAGCACCACTCCTCACAGATGTGCCACCCAAGTTGAAGTCCTCCAGTATCCCAGGATCTCTCACAAACTGGCCCACAAAGATAGAAGCCTGTCCTGGTTCAACAGTCCTCCTGTGGCAACTCACAGCTACAGCTCCTAGTCCTGTCCCTGCTCACTAGACCTCTAGTGGTAAATCACAGCTGTGCAGGAGGAGGACGGTGAAAGGTTTCTAGACTAAGGGTGTGACTGCTCCAAACTCCAAGCTACCACTAGCAACAATCAATCAACATCTCACAGAACAAGGTGTAACAAGGCCCTCATTCTTTTTTTGGCATGTTGTACTTCTCATTTTGGACAGTATTATACTTAACTGCATTTTGGAATTCTGCAAAGGTAAAGTGCTTCCCTCCCCACAATCTAAAAGAAGAGAATTTGACTTTGTTAGTGTTTTCTTCTACTCCTGTGGCTACTAGGTACCACTTGAGCCTCTGTCTGAACATCCTCCAGTTCTCTGCTATATTGCCTGACAGTAGAGGAGCAATATACAGGTTGCAACATTTCCATGACTGTCTTTTACTTAACTGTGCTTACAGTGCTTACACTTACAGAAGCCCTTGTCCTTCTACCTGGCTACATTGTTTCACTTGCTCTCAGTTTCCAATCTCTTTTACAGTTTGGAACTCAAATTCTTTCTAGGTCTCTCTCATTTGCCACTTTTGACACCGTGCAGTAATCATTGGGTTCAATAAAATACAGGCATGCAATGAACGAGAAGAATTATAAACTTTAATCATGGAGCAGAAAGCAAAATTTGCAGGCCCTTTATTTGGCTCTAACTAACTGGTTACTCTCTAAGTGACCATTTTGCAATGCCCATATTTTCTAAATTAGGGAATGTCTCTAAATGTTGATATCCAAAGTATCAAACTATAAATATAAAAGACTATCTGCAAAAAGATATGGTAGTGATTAGAAAAATTAAGACAAAGAAATTAATGGTTAATTATACCAATTAGGTCACCCTAGTCCATTCTTAGAGCTGTCCTACATTTTTTAGCATTTTGATAAAACATTTATCTAAAATAAAGTTGTGATGAAAAATTCACAACGTTTTAAACATTTCCTGTATTTTGTAAAATAATTACTTTTATTAATATTTTCTTTGAAATATTATTGAGGCCACGATCAAAATATTATCATTTAAATTTAGAAAGGAATATAGGAAAAAAGGTTAAAGGTATAGACAATTAAACAAAAAGAGAAAATTATGACTACCTTGAAATTAAAACTCAAATATGTGTACAAATAGATTTTCATTTTGTAAATTGTCCTGTATATTATCCTTAATTTTTTTAACCCTAGGCCAAAATTGCAAAAATTGCAAAATTGCTTCAGAATTATACCCATGAAAATAATGCAAGCAACATAGATATATTTTTATGTTCTCACCAGGTAACTGAGTGCAAAGAATTAATTAAATGCATAGTTTTGAGCATGAAAAATTTCCCAGGACATTTTTGGAAGTTCCTTTTGAAATGTCTACTTCAAAATCTGAAGTATAAAGGACCATGTTTGTTTGTTTTTTTAAATAAGGGAATTATATGGACATGAAGCGTGTCTTTACACATGCTCTGGAGTGGGGGGGCAGTGCTTTAATTAGAGCAGCTCTCAGAAGTCATTTTAATTAAAGCACCTACAGCATCGTGTGTATTCAGCTTTAGTTAATGCACTCCCACCACCATTTTGAAGAGCAGGGATATGGAATACACATGGTGCCAAGGCTGCTGGAGTGTGCTAATTAGCTCTGATGCATGCTAATTAGCATGTGTCAGAGCAGGCATCGGGTACATGCGTAGGTGCCTGAGGTGCTTAGGTTCCAACCCTATCCTACCCCAGCTGCTCATAGCTACCTGATGCTTTAAGTGCTTGAACACATTAGGCACTTCCCTTTTGGAACTGAAAGTTCCAGCAATTCTGTTTCTGTGCACATTCTGAATTGCACCAGTCCAACTTCTACCTCAGTCTCACTGAGATCCAAAAACTAGGCAGAGAAAGGCTAAAATCCCTTTAATCTGTTAGGAATGCTTAGAGTACATCTAGTACATACCAAGACTTGTGGGCCCATAACAATAAGCAGTTGTATCTACTTCAAAAAATACTGCTGGAGAAACTCTTGCCTACCATTTACATAATGGCCTAATGGTTAGTGAATGTTCCTGGAAATACAATTTCTCAGGTTCAATTCCCACCTCAGGCTAGGCAGAGGAAGATCATTTAATACACTTTACAAAGCTCTTTTTTGTCTGAGTACTTGCAAATAACATGGACATTGGAAAATCAACACTGCAGCACAAATGTATAAGGAAAGACTGAATTCATAAGGGCATTTGTCTACAGCAAATAATATGACCAGTTTTACTTCACATGAAACTGAAGTCCTATTAGCCATAATTATTGTAGATCAGTTCACAGTGTTGCTGTTCCATAGCAGCAGATGTTTGCAATTGTACTTGTTCCACCACCTCCTTAATGATGTGCAATTGTCTTGAGGGAGAAGCAAAAAGCCAACATAATTTAAGAAACAAAAAACTGTTTGTTTGAATAAATTAAGAGAAGACAGACAGAGCAGACAGTGCGAAAACTCTAAATAGGACAATCCCCTAGGGACAAATTATTTTGACTATATCGCTCACTACACTTAAAAAACTAGAGCTGCCAAAAGCATATAATAATATGAATTAGTGCATCTATTAATGTTCTGGCCACTGATCTAAATCAATATTAACTTAGTATCAAGTCAACATAAATCTGGCTGTTATACTCAAATACGTTTCATAGCCACTTCCTCACAGTAAAGGATTTCGTTTTATGCTTGACACAGCACAAAGAGATTCATTTGCATTGCACCTTTCTCATTTCACCTCACCTCCAAATACTGTTATCATTTTGATGATTTTTTCCCCCATTCCAGGTGATACATAGCCTATGATTGTGCTTAAGCACTGTAGGGAAAAATAATGCATCACACTAACAGCAACTTTCTGTTACTGATTTTCAAGAAAGGAAAAGAATGAAAAAAGAAGATTAATAAAGCATTCTGCATATCCCTGAATAATTCCATTATCACATTTTCTAATTAAAGGTTACAGAAAGGTTGCTTGATCAAAATGCTGTTTGTTTCATAATACAGTAAAGTACTTGTTTATAGTATCTGTATGAGACAGAACAGTATCCTAGTATAATTCAAACCAATGTTTTTGGTTTGTATTTCATTTATTCTTCCCTTGCTAGCAATGCTCCTCCAATTCTCTCCATTAACTTATTAAGGCTTATTGGAAGGAAGAGTCATAAGTCTACATATTTTCCTGCTTTGATTTCCCTTTATCCTGTAAACTCAACTTTATAGACCTGATTTTATTCCTCAATTATGTGGATATTTATTAAAAAAAAAATGCTTATCTTTTGTAATTTAAACTACGAAGACGAGCAGCAATGGAGATATTTAAAACAGTAAAACTTTTACAAGACACTTTTTAATTGAAAATTGTCAATTCATTTAAATAGTCTTTGACAAAAGTATTGACTTGGAAAAAAAAGGTGGACTGTTATAAAATGTTTGAAAGATCCATTTAACACTGTTAAAAAGGAGAAACATATTTTAGATATATTTTTTAAATGCAGATGCAGAGTTGCCTGATAAAACCACTTTAAAACAAATTAAAAACCCACTTTTCCCCCTCAAAAATATATAAACAAGATATTTCAACTGACCTGGCCCAAATGGGATATTTTTGGACTGATGGCAAAAATTCAAAATATTGACTTTTAATTCCAATTTAAGACAGAAAACATTGTAAAATCTCAAAATGTTCATGGGACAGAACGTTAATTCCTTGTTCTGATCTACCTTTTATATTAGGAGCAGGTTTCTCCAATAGTCATCAACAACATTAATCCTTTATTAGTAGAACAGACTTCTTCCTTTAGTTAAGTGTATATCAATCCCTAGCTACTAATAAGGGAATTCCAGTACAACCAATCCCTAGCTACCAATAAAGCACCTCCAAAATATTTAATAGTTTGTCTAGGCCAGGCTGAAACAGATCCCTATAATACAAACCTACAGATACCTACAGTGTTTTCAAAGCTTTTGAAAAATGCAACAGAAATTTTAAATAACCCCACAGTCCACACCAAATGCAGTAAGGTCCCACTTCAACAAAGCTCTTAAACATGTGTTTAATTCCAGCAGCTGGGTAGGCTCTTTGAAGTGATGTTCTGCAGGGCAGATCAGAGGAGACAATTTCCCAGTCTGTGCCACTGACTACAATTGCACCACCTCAGGAAAGTATGATACAATGCACAACTACAATAAGCAGAGAAGATCCTACTGCTGCATAGACTACTTCACTTCTTGTGGGGTGTTTTAATGTTCTTCCCATTTAAAGGCAACAAATCATTCAAAGTCCATATTCTTGTCAGCTTGATCTAATCTCAGCACTTTAGACTCCTGGCTGCTGCTATGTCAAAAAAATTCCTCTTTTGGCTCAAGGTGCTCATCAGCCATCTGGAACTGCTTCCCCAGTCTCATCCATTATGTAAATGAGATGTAGTATCCGTTATGTTTCATCTACTGATACTAATACATTAATGTGGAAGTTACAGCTTGAGCCCCTGAGAAGGAATTGGTTTCACATCACTCACTGGGTTGAGATCACACCCCATTACTTTTAATAGTCCTATGGCATTTAAGGTCACTTGATC
>JAGPOW010000304.1:32352890-32363277 GCA_030014935.1 Caiman crocodilus
CAACTGTGGCCTGACCAAAGTTGCATAGAGGGGGAGTATCACCTCTCTGGACTGGCTTGAGATGCACCTTTGGATGCATGACAAGGTATGGCTGGCCTTTCTGGCTGCTGTCTGGCATTGGTGGCTCATGTTCATCTTGGAGTCAATAATGACTCCAAGATCCCTTTCCGCCTCTGTGCTTTCAAAAGGAAAACTCTCTAGCCTGTATGTATGCTGTGGATTCCTTCTCCCAAGGTGCAGCACCCTTCATTTGTCTATGTCGAACCTCATCCTATTCTTATCTGCCCACTTTTGTAGTCTGTCTAAATCTAGTTGTCTAAATCTCCCTTCAAGTGTGTCCACCTCGCCCCGCATCTTAGTGTCATCAGCAAACTTGGACAGCGTGCTTTCCACCCCTTCGTCCAAGTCGCTGATGAAGATGTTAAACAGTGTGGGCCTGAAGACCGAGCCCTGGGCTACCCCACTGCTCACGTCTCTCCAGTTTGAGTACAACCCATTCACCTCTTCTCTTTGGGTGCACCCCATCAGCCAATTTTTTACCCATACAACTATGCAGGCATCAATGCCACAGTCACTTAATTTATTGATGAGGATGGGGTGAGAGACAGCATCAAAAGTCTTCTTAAAGTCTAGAAAGATTATGTCCATGGGAACACCATCATCCAAGGATGTAGTTACTTGGTTATAAAAGGCAATCAGGTTGGTCTGGCAGGACCTGCCTTTGATGAACCCATGATGATTGCCCCTGAGCATGATCTCCGCTGAAGGCTCCCCACAGATATGCTCCTTGATGATTCTCTCCAAGGTCTTCCCGAGCACTGAGGTGAGGCTTACAGGCCCATAATTACTTGGGTCCTCCTTACTCCCTTTCTTGAAAATTGGGACCACATTAGCCAGTTTGCAATCCCCCAGCACCAGGCAGGTGATCACGAATGCCCATACAGCCAGGCCAAGGGTTCCGCGATGATCCCTGCCAGTTCCCTCAACACGCTTAGGTGGAGGGCATCTGGGCCTGGGGATTTAAAAATGTCTCCTTCCAGGAGATCCCTCACTACATCTGCACTGACTGAAGGCCTGACAGAGCTATTCCCAAGATTGTCCTTACCTCTGGTAGGTGGGATATCCCAATTCCTATTAAAAAAAACAGAGGCAAAGAAACTGTTAAAAATATTAGCTTTCTTGTCTGGTGTAGCCACAAGATTACCGTTCGTGTCTTGCAGGGGCCCTATGTTGTCTCCTCCAGCCCCTGGTGCCCTTTTCTTGATCCCAATGTACTTGAAAAAAGACTTTATTGTCCTTAATCCTGGATACTAGCCTGAGTTCCATCTCTGCCTTGGTCTTCTTAATAGTCATCCTACACTCCTGGGCTGAGGAGGAGTACAGTGTGTGGGCTGGGGAGCATAGGGCCAGACATGGGGGGGTGGAGGCAATGTAGGGGGTGTGGGAGGCACACAGGGCTGGAGGTGGAGTGACAGCACTGTGGGGTGCTGGTGCTTTCTGCCTGCCTGCCCCCTCTCCCCCCTGTCATTCATGATGGCAATGCTAGTGTGTTTGTATATATATTTATATTTATACACACACACACGATATACACATACACATCTGGACAATTAATATTGCAATAAGTAATATACATCAATTTCAAAAACTAAATTATCTGTAAAATATTTAATTTACTCATACCTGTACCATTTCTCTATTAAATGCATGAAGAAATGGATGAGATTTATGCACAAACACACACCAGACCACTGAAGGAAGGGAATTCCAGAGCTTATAGGTTTCCTACCTAAATTTTGATTCAGGTGTTGATATCCCAGTTAATTCAACATTCTGTTCAGTAGTGACACCAGAAATATACAGGACAAGATCAACAGAGTGAACAAAACCCTAAACACAAACAGGCCACTTGTGTAGCTTATGGAATCCTTAATGTTTTACATTTCCTGGGAAGGATAATAATACATGCTAATAATTGGTCACTGATACCACAAAGTAAGTGTGTTACTCTATGCTGCAGTATCTACAGCTTATTCTGCAGAATATAGTAGAGAAGCTACAGAACAGAGCTTTATTTCAAGCACCTTTGCCACCATTTTTAAGTGTGGGGGCACTGATACATGAGAATCAGGACACTGCTAGAGTATGGTAATGAGCAGTCTCCACAGGCACCCTTAAACTTTAGGCACTGCAACCTAGGTAACGAAGCAAAATTTGATCCTTGGATCTGTAAAACAGACATTATGGTGTGGTATGGGTATAACACCTTTCTAATTTAGTGAGGAGGGCTTTAAATTAGGTTTTAGAAAAAGCTTTAGTTCAAATGCCCCCACCAACATTTTTAAGTGTGAGAGCGCTGATGCATAAGATGCTGCAGCACTTTTATGAAGGCACTACCTCCCCCCTACCTCTGGAGCACATGTGAAAGGTGCTGGTGGCCTGGAAAGTGTTCCAAATAGACAGAATTAGTTGCATATTATCCCAATCATTCAATTTGGGTATTTAGTCACTTTGGACATGCTTAAGAGCAATTCAGGGTTAGGTTTGTAGGACTAACTAGGTAGACTGGGAAGAAGCATGTGAGATCCACAGATCCCAGAGGAAACTTGAAGTAGCCAATAGAAAATGTGAAATACAATGGTTTATCTGAACAACTGATCACCTTCAGAGCAGAGGCACCCCCATTCACTTAGATTATAGGAAGTCTTGTCCATCTTCTCAAGATAAGCACATAAATGACAGCTGATGCCTTACTTTTGCATAATAGCCTAATCACAGGAACGTTCATCAAAGTAGTAAGGGACCTATCTTCTAGGCTCTCCTCCTAGTAGTAGATTCAGATTCCCATTACCCACCTTCTGGGAGAGTGTCCTAGCATCTTCCTTTAGAATAGACTGATGGGGGTATTCTCTGTTCCTCCTGCAGAAGCGTGATGGAGTAGAAAGCTATGCAGTCATCCACAGCCAAAAAAGAGCCAAAAAAGAGAATGCAAGAAGGAGTAGGACTCTAGCCCAGTGATGAAGATATTTGTTTCTCAATGTATTTATGCATTTCCTGACAATTATTTGTTCAAAAACTGAAAGAATGCCAAGTTAATCACTGAAACCTAGATCTCTTCCCTAAAATGGAGATATCAAATAAATTATGGCTGTCAATTAATCTCCATTCATGTGCATGATTAACAAATTAATTGGTTCTTGTGCTTTTCTAATGCCTTAATTGTGCATGTGGTTTTGGAGCCTGGGCTCCCCTCCACTGTAACCACCACTTCCTCTGGGCCACTCAACAGGGCAGTAGTGGCAGAGTAGAGGAGCCACAGGGCAGTCCGGGCATGGGCTCAGGACAGATGCAGCAGGAAGACAGGGGAGAAGAAGCACACACACAGACACAAAAACACAGAAGCAGCTGCAGCCTACACACAGCCAGGAATGCAGCCCACCAGTGTGTAGAGCAGCACCCAGCAGGCAAGTCTGTGGAAGGGAAGGGGCAGAGAGAGGGGGAAGGGAGATCATATCAAGGCCCCCATGGTGACATAGCAAAGGCAACAGGGCACAGAGCCCCAGCCCACAGGGGGAAGCTCACCTCTGCCCTGTGCACAAATCCAGGGGGCACATGTCCCCTATGCCTCCACTGGGGGTGTGTACAATGGCAGCCCCTGCACTCATAGATGATCCTTCCTTGGTTCTGTCCCAAGATCTGCCCCAGCCCTAGTGTCCCATTCACCTCAGCCCCTTCCCCTGGCCCTGCTCCACTCCCTCCCTCACTGTGGAGGCCTCAATCTACCCCCCACCCCTTCCCTATCCCCCTAATCCCTTCCCCTCCACAGACTTACTTGCTGAGCACTGCTGTACATGGCACTGGGCTATGTTCCTGTAGGGTTACCGTATTTCCAGTTTCAAAAAAGAAGACACCTGTGGAAGGAGTGGGTAATATGATTGTGTGTAGGGGGAAGGAGTGATATGCCTGTGCTTTGCTCCTGCACCTCCCTGCTCCTCGCTGCTGACCCACAGTACCCCACATCCTGCCAGGGCACGTAGAACCCCCTCTCCATGCTCCAATACTCCCCACACATACAGCCCCCAAACCTTCACATATGCCCCCCCGTCACAGGGCACTCCGGTGCCCTGTGTCTGAAGAGGGGAAAACTGCTAGGGCAGGAGCTCTAACAGTGACTAAGCAGCACAGCTAGGGGTTGATGGAGCAACCAATGAGAGCCAGCTGACTAGAGGGGCATCTCTCTCTCTCTCTCTCTCTCTCTCTGGCTTTATAAGGGCCGGGCCCTTAGCTCAAACATGCAATTTTATAGCTAAACTAACCATAAGTCCCAGATTGGCTGGGATAGACCTGGATTTCAGAGGTCAGTCCTAGCCAGCCAGTGAAAATTAAAATAAGTACCTCAGGTGCAGGAACAGGGAGGGGAGGCAGAGTGGCAGGAGCTATCAAATAGGAGGCCATAGCAGATAGCAAAATTGCCTTAAAATAGGTAAATAGATTAATGAGTGGAATGACCATTGACACTATTTGATACTTCACAGGTGATTGTTAACACCTGTGAAGTAAAGAACAATGGGTCATTAACAGGTCATTGACCCCCCCCTGCAGCTTGCAGCAGGGAGATGGGGGTGGGAGGGGTAACCTGGATTTCACATTGTCTAATATGGTCACTCTATTTGTGGCCATTTAAAATATTGCTCAAAGATATTTTTTATGGCTCAGAACTTTGACCATGGCACTGCTCGCCTCACATCACCTTTCTGGTTCCCTTTCTGTCATTCCATCAAGGCCTTAAATTGCCTATTTCTGCCCTAAAACACCATGGCAAATGGGCCATACCTGCCACTGCAGAAGGTGCTGTGGCGTTGTTTCCCTATCTTTGCCATAGCAGTAGTTGGAGTCTTCATTACCCACTGTCAAATTTTCAAACCAACTTCTGTGTTCTGTCCGAATTTGCTTCCATTTGTCAGGGGAACTCCATCAGCTACATCTTTTTCTTTCACATATCAGCTTAATTCTTCTCTGCAGCGATGTCTGCAGGGAAAAAAAGGTAAGGTTAACGTAGCTGCTGTGATGTGACTACTGCTTTTAAGGCAGACAAGTGTCTCACTGTCAATTAGTGACATTACTTCTTTATTACTAAAAATGTAGGCATTATTAGTTTATCTTTTTTTATTATTATTCAGCTTGTTTCTGCTTAAGTTGTAAGCAGTCTGTGGTGAGGAACATCTTTTTCCTTTGCACAATAGAAGTAGCACTTACGGCCTTCACATAATAAATAATGAAAATAAGTTATATTTTATTTCAATATGTGGAAGAGACGACAGGACACATTGTAGAATGAAAACCTTAAAGTTAAGTTAAAACAAACCCAATCAACAAAGTGACTAAAATACTGCTTGAGATACTGTTGTAAAATTCATTCTGCATGGAAAGGGCGGGGGGGAGGTGGAAAGAGGGAAACAATCTCTTTTAAGCTATTTCAGTTTATAAAATGAAAAAAAAATAGGGAGAGAGGACTCTCCCTCCCCCTCTCCAATTATCATTATTTAGGTCTTAATCTTTTTTCATAGGATCATAAGAAACGTAAGGCTGGAAAGGACCTCTGGAGGTCATCTGTCACACAACCACAAAGCATAGCACCATAACAGATGTCCTGCTGTTGCAAAGGTTGCTGAAATACATCTGAGAGATCCAAGGAGGAAGTTTATTTTTTCTACCACAGAAGAATGAAAATTCCCCCCCATAATCCATACCAATCTGACTGCAGGGATGGTTCCAGAGGGTGTGCAGTGGCATAGCCAAACTCCCCTTTCTGACCATAGGACAGAAGCAGCAGTTGAGGTTTTTAAGCTTCCCCCACTTCCCCCCGACCAAAATTCCCCTTTCCTTCCCCTCCGTGCACATCCCCTCCTCTCCAGATATCCTCCCTTCTCTTGCCTGCCACAGTATCTGCTGTACTAGAGGAGAGGAAAGCTCATGCCCCACCAGGCTGTACAGACACTGGACTCAGCATGACATGGTAGCATCAGCAGTGGCAGCAGCAGGTGGGTTCTCCTTTGCTATCTGGTCCCCCTGGGTGTTCCCCACCAGCAAAGATTGGAAATGATCCAACAACATGGTTGTAACCAGCAGGTGTCCTATTTGGGCCAGTGGCATAACAAGCCGACTTGGTACCTAGGGCAAACCCCAGGGCATGTGGTTCTGAGAGCAGGGGGGTCAGGCAGGTAGCAGCATACCTGACAGGAACTTCTAAACAGTCCCAGCTGAGCTGCTGCCACATGTGCTCTGTCTTCCCTGGCTCTGTTGCTCTTAAAGCAATAGCAGCAAGGGACTTTCAAAGTTCCCAGAATGGCCATGCTGCTGGGGCTTAGACACTGTAAAGGGAGGCAGGAGAAGAGCAATCCAAGTGCTCCTCCTAACTTTCTGCCTGGAGAAGGTGCCCCTATCATCCATCCCACTCTGACCCAATGGGGAAAGATGCTGGCTATATTTTAAAGCAGTTCCTTCAAAGCAAGTCTTAAGAATGTCAAAGCACCAGTCCATTAACATTTATACCATGGCACTGTGATTCTGGGAATGACCAAAATAAGACACTGGTATTGAGAGGAGATGAACATATGCATAAATGGACAATATTTTTTTAAACTCGCTGTATGTGGCATCCTACTAGTGTACCTATTGCATTTGTGGTTCCCTCTATACTCTACCAGTCAGTGGTGGTTTGTTCAGTTTGGACATTAGTCTGAAAATCTTCTGACCCAACAGCATCCTAAAAATCCAATTGACTGATTTTCTTATGAACCAACACAACACTTATATTGTGGAACATATATCCAGAGAATACCCATGTTCTTTCCTTATCTTTGTGTAGATAATATGCTGGATCAGAAACTATGGGTTATGCCAGATAAAATTCTGTTAAAGAGCTGAAAGAGTAGATCCCTGAGGACTGACTTGTACCCCTTCTGCAAAACTAGCTTGAATTTTGATTAAGGTAAAGCTGGTATTCCTAGTGCCTCAAAGCATTTAAGGAGTTTTTGTAAGAAATAATTTGGAACTGTCATTAATTCTGACACTTAATTGCATTTCAGTTTATTTCATACTTTCTCGTCTTGAATGATTTATAATTTCAGTCTCCTATCTAAAGGGAGAATATATCATTCTTTTTGAGACACTGTTGTTTCAATTAACCCATGGTAATAGTTTCATATTTAAAAAGAACTTGTTCCTTTTCATCAGAATTTCTGTAACTTCCTCAAGAAAAAGGGACAAAAGTATGATATAGCTGCAAGCACTGGGATGTTTTCACCTCTACCATGAGTTCTGATTCCTTTTTCCTCTAGACCAATATGGCTACAACCTGGATACCCTGTACAGTTTTGGAATTTCATTCTGTATTACTCCTTGATCTTAGCAACTATGGGTGGGCAAGGTAGGAGAACATGCACAAATAAATTGTGATTTAAGATTTTGATTGTAATAAATGACTGACTCAATCAAGGGAGAGGCTAATAAGTAGAAGAAAATGCCTGCAGTACAAATGCTTTTGGCATATAGTTTTTGGGTTTTGATTCTAGTACGTGGACAATTCCATTAAGTGAGATTTTAATAACTGATGGACACTGAGCGTTTTAAAGTAGTGGGAAGCCTCTTATTTAACTTCAGTCAGTCTTGGATAAAGATTATCATCCCCAACTATCCTATCATTTATTTTTTTCAGGAATAAAAACACTGTCCAGTTCCTACTCCTAAAAGCCAGGAGAGGAGAGGCTGGGACTCCCTCTCTCAATACCTGATGAAGAAAGCCTTGCATTCAACAGAAACTAGCTTTATACCAAACAAGTATTTGGGTCCAATAAAAGGTATCACCCACAAAAATCCTTATCTTTTGCAAGCCTCTGATGTTCACACTCTGATATTGTGTGTGTGTGTGTAGCAAGCTAGATGAACACTTTGTATCTCCATTAGACTGGCAGGGTACAAAAAATGAAAATCATCATATATAAAGCAATGACCCATTCTTGCTCCTTTACTTCCAAGGGATAGTCCTATTGAAGCAATTGGACTACTCCCTTGAGTGAGAAGGTCAAATGAATTAGTTGAAGTCAAAGTAATGTGGTTGTGCTAAATCTATTAAAATATAGTAATAAAAAAATTACTATGTGTAAGAAACTTAATTAACATTTATTCTTAAAACAAGTAACAATGGTGAAAACAGATTAAGTAGTCCCTAACCAATAAACTGATCTGCTGAGATCTGGAGAGGTCCATCACTAGACAAACCAATCAGTGACTGAAATATTTAGTCTAATGTCTATTTTGTGGTACATATAACATTTGTGCACAATTCAAAAGCAACTGATATCCTAACTGGCAACATCAGCAGACATGGTGGTAACTACATAGTAATGTAAGGGGAATTATCTTTTTTTTCCTACACAGTCTTAGGGCAATTGAGCAGACTTTTGGATAGCCAAGGTCTTGAAAACTTGCCAATAGTATGTGTTTTCTGTTGGTATAAATAGGTGTTACATCAATGAAATCTAGCCCATGTACATTCTGAGAGATAGCAGACCAAAATTTCTGAAAGGTAGAAACAATAATAAATGAGTCAGTACGCTGCCTAATATATATTTTTAGAGAGTGAACAAGTGAAACACCCTTCTTGGAAGCTAGCAAGTAACATACAGCATTTTAATCCTCATAGCATTCTCTTTCTATCAGAAATTGTTAGTATTGCTGCCCTGATTCCTAATCAACACTAAACTTTATCAAAGACTTGCATCTTGTTTTTCTACTTCCTTTTATGCTAGAGTGGGTAAAAAACATATCAGGTAACATAACAAAATAAGAAAAGAAAGTTTTTAAAAGTCCCATCAGTTCAGTTTACTTTACAGTTTACAGACTTGAATGAACAAGAGACATGTATTTTTAGTTAACTCTAGTGAAAATCTGTACTTTGCGTCAATTCAGATTAAATTTTAAAATCTAATCTGTGGATGAATAGAAATGCTTTCTAAGACAATTCTCTATACCCCCTCTTAATTACAGAATTGGTATGAAACACTACTAAAATGGCATTATTGACTGCATTTCAAATAATAACATCAATTGCTTGATGATGGCAAGATCTTTTAAAGTGCTCCTCAAAGTACATAATCTATCGAGTGTCCTTAGATTCTTTTTGTTAGTGCTCCATCACCAGTTTGTCTTCTTCTGCTATTATATTTCATCTGTACATGGTAAAGGTAGAGCTAAAAGTATATTTATGCCATAAAGTGCCTGTACTTAAGCAATATTGTCCTAAAATGGGGCATTCATTCTCCTCTTTATATTGATTTCTTTTAGGATAAACTAATGTAGTGCTGTATAGCTGCATTCACTAAAGATAGGCAAAAAAATCAAACCTCCCCCCACCCCAAAACAATAACAAAAAAACCCAAACCCTCTGCAGTGTCCTGGATTTATTTTCTATGCAGGTGAGACAAACTTGGGCATTGACTGATACGTTTGATGTTTTTTGTAACTAATCTGACGATTCCATTATCTCATTTTTTAATCCTGCTGTATTAAATGGGCAATTTCACATAGATACCCTCTAAACATTACATTTATGCTGTGATTAATATGCTAATCATGGCACAATTAGAAAAGGTACTATACAAGCACTCAATTAAGGTGTCATAAAACAGGAAATGAGCCACAGAAATGTTCCATGTGTAATGTAGAACATTTTTATGGCTGGTTTGTATGGTGGCTCATATATAATGTGTGGCTTAGGCTGATCACCTGATTGGAAGGGCTCTAAGACCAATAATCAGCTAATTGTCAACCCCAGCCTGAAGTTTGGGTGAGGGCAGCAAAAACTGAAAGTGTTCCATGGAAGGAGACAACTGTCGGGATCAGTGACAGGATCCCATGGCACCATTAAATGAATGTGGCAAAGACATTGCCAAGAAGTAGAAATCCAATTACCTGCTAAGGAGAAGCGCTGAAAGATAAACTGTTTCTGACTGTTCATGGTGGTGAGGAGGAATGTACGACAGAGTTATTTCCCAAAGACTTGTGTGGCCATCTATCTGTCAGAAGAAAAAAAAAAGAAAGAGCATATATGAGTGGAAGAAGGTGCAAGTCATCTGCACGTTGACTTGATCTTTTGCCATTCAGTGCAGTGCTGTCTCTAAGCTGTCCTAGGGCCATAAGACTTTATTAGGACTAGGAAAACATCGGGAACCTGCAATTCATAGTATCATAGTATCATAGTGTCTAGAGTCGGAAGGGACCTGGGCAAATCATCTAGTCCGACCCCCTGCCTGGGCAGGAAAGAGCACCGGGGTCAGATGACCCCGGCAAGGTGCTCATCTAACTTCCTCTTAAAAATCCCCAGGCT
>JAGPOW010000304.1:32369675-32413373 GCA_030014935.1 Caiman crocodilus
TCCTCCCCTTCTTAAAGATGGGAACCACATTGGCCACCTTCCAGTCCTCCGGCACTTGTCCAGAGCTCCAAGAGAGCTCATATAACCGAGCCAAGGGCTTAGCGATCACCCCTCAGCAGTCCACCCTGCCCCTCACAGTGGGGCCTGGCCTGGCCTTCACCAAGACCAAAGCCAGAAAGCTAAGGAGGGCTGGCAGGGAACGTTCCCTTTTCACCCTCCTGGCACAGCTCCTAGCATATGTGATGTGTAAAGCGGTATGGAAGGGCATAACCCTCTCCCCCCGAGACTGGCCCTTGCAGGCCAGGGAGTTTGGGGATGCCAAGAGAAGTGCCAGAAGTTCTTCTGGGTTTGCTACTGGCACTTCTGGTTTGTTGACATTTCTGGTTGGCGATTGGTCTCTGGTGCCCCCCAGGATCAGGAGGCACCATTTACCCATGGCTCCCAGCATAGCTAAAAGCAGCACTTGGCTGCAGCTCTTGGCAGGCCAGGTTGCAGTTCACAGTTAGCCGGAGGAAGGATGCAGGGCTAGGATCAGAAGCTGTCACTGACTCAGGTGTACCAATGGCCCCACTCAAGCCAGTGACAGCCAAAGCAGCAGGGCTGGCCCTATGCTTGGGCATAGGTTAGTTCTTCCCTAGATGAACACAAAGCCAGCAAATTCAACCTAGTTTAATGCCCAATGGGATGTGACATGGACGTTAAAAAAAACCCCCAACACTCTAACGTAAAGAGCTTTTGTCTGATAGCACATCCATTGAGGGTCAGCTTACAGTGTGATCCACCATTTTAAAAAACCTCTATGATCCACGAATGTCTGTTCTGTTATAGCTTTAGACCACTTTCTGTGTGCTTATAGTACAATAGGTGTAATATCTATACCTAGCCTTAATGATTTAATTTGGCTTCAAAATTTCCTTTGAGGACAAATGGTTTTGAATATTCCAGGAAAATAGTTATTATACTGCAAGAGAATGTAATCTATGAAGCTCTGGTGCATGCTGAGCTTTTAGTAAACAAAGGGTTCAGTTAAGGACGGCTAAGTTGCACAATCTTAGCTGCACAGTAAAATTTGTATCACAACCTGTTGGTTTGAAGCAAGCACCCCACAGAAGATACTACTTCGATATCTTAAGATCCCTGAAAAAATGTCCCTTTCTAGTTTCCTTAGGCATCTATACACATGCTCTGGGGTGGAGGTGTGGGCACTTTAATTAGAGCAGCCTGCAGCATCATGTATATTTGGTGTCCCATGCTTCAAAATGGTGGTGGGGGTGCTTGAACTAAAACGTGTTCAATGAGCTTTAGTTAAAGTGCCCCCGCTGCCATTTTGAAGTGTGGGGAAACTAAATACATGTGACGTGGAGGCTGCTGGAATGCACTAATTAGCACACTTTGGAGCAGATGTCTGGCACCCATGTAGGTGCTCTAGGGTTGTAATGTACACTGGTGAGGGAATCTCTCAAGGAGAACTTAAATTGAGTTGTTTAGGAGTGGGTGGGCAAGTTGGTCACAAACTAAGGGGGAGGAAGGCAGGGAGATAGCACAGAACAGAATGAAATGGACTTCACCTTCCCGTCTCCAAGCCCTCCTCTTGTACTTTCCATACAACTTGAGCCCCTGGCAGTAAACAGAATGAGAACAGGTTTGTTGCTGCTGAGTTGAGTTAACACTCCATTTTTTGCTGTCAAGAACAAGAGGGTTTTTTTGCTTGGTCAATGGGAGCATCTCCAGCAAACATCTTCTCTCAGCAGCAATAAACTTTAAACTATTGCTCCTGTGCTCTGCCTGCTGCCAGGGGCTCTAGAGCCACAAGGTATAGGAGAAAGGTGGAGGGAAGAATGACCCCAGGTGCAGATATGCCTCTGTCTAAGGCATATAGTGAAAAATATTCTGGTAGGCTTTAGTCAAATGAAGGCATATTATGGGACTCTCAAACATTGTTATCCCAATATAAAGCCAAAATGATTTCCATAATCTTAGAAAAAATAATGTCTTCTTTATTTATGCCTATATAAAGAGGTTATAAAGTAATCAGACAGGAAACCCAAGTTAACACTGCAGACATCATCTGTAAAGGTACTTTCCATACTACTTTTCAACCCAGAGAAAACTCCGGAATAACTTCCATCTCATAGTAAAATCTTCCCAGGGGCTTTAAGTAGTGTAAAGTCACCTCAGTATGTGGATGAACATCACCAAAGGAAAAGGATCCATAAACCAGCTTTTCTTAAAACCTACCTCCTTCACAAATGGGTTTAGTGTTCTTTCTCTACCAGATGAAATTGTAATGATCCAAAAAACAAAACAAAAACAAAACAAAACAAAACAAAATCACACAACAAAAAAAGCAAGCTTCACAAGAAATCCCTTGAGAAAGCCAGGAAATGGAGGGAGATAGTATACAATGTCAGTTGTTTCCCTTTCTATGATGTTTAATTATCATTAAAATAATATTTGGGGGAAGGTATATCTATTGTTGACTCTATGGATTGTTAATTGCCTATTAATATATGCTGCCTAATTTTAAATATTACTGTCAGTGTGCATATTTCATTTTGTTCTCCCTTCTTTGTCCACTTTCTGTCACTCCCACATGCTCTTTGCTCTATACCATTAAAGCTGTCAAGATGGAAGCTACCCACAGACAGAATGTGGAATATAATAAAAGTACATTAATGAAAACAGTAAGTCTGGGGAGGCAGAAGTCAAGGTCTGAGACTTGGAGTTGAGTGTTTACCACACATACCCTTGCATAGTGTGAATATAACCCTCAGCAACACTTAACAGAAATCATTTCTCATTCAAAATTCATTGAATTGTAACTGCAGATTTAGTAACATGCTGGCAGTTTCTATTGATTAACTTGAGGATGTTGTGGAAACCTGAAACACACTGAAAGTGCCTTTAAGAGGAGATACTGATTTTAGAAGGGAATAATAGTACATAAACCTGCTGGAAAGGGCTGAATGGTGCGTTTCCTATGTGAGCACTAAAGAATAAAAGTGTGCAAGTCTGAACTACTGAAAGCATTTACATAACACCAGGAAAATGTATAAACAATGACAGACGGTGTCAGCTTTTGTAACCGAGTGGTTAAGACATTGATACAGATTGGGGGGAGGCAGAGGGGTTGTTGGCTCCAACCTCTACTTGCAGCACGTTTAAGTACTTTACATTGCATTGTCATTGGTTGCAAAAAAAAAAAAAAAAGAAAGCACTCCAGCTGTAGTACCAGAACACGCACGTCCCCACCGACCTACAAAGACAAATTCTTTCTTGTTCTCCTCCAACTCTTTGACTGTGGCATTCTGGTCTACCCGGTGATCAACGGATCAACAGATGAGATAACACATAACCTCACTGAGCCTATTCTAGAGCCTGGTTTTTACAGTTTTCATTCAAGTTTTCTGGGAAGTAAGGGACTAGCATTCAAATCCCTGCAGGATCAGCAGGTCAAAAACCTGTCTCCATATCATGCATTGGCAAGGTCCTTAATTGCTATGCAAATGGGTAACAGACCAGTAACGCTCTTTCATTCAATTTTAGGTTTGCATGCTCATTGTTGTGGCTGTCTCCAAGCAGGTTAGCCACCTCCTACAAGGTGTTTATATTACTCCTAGGCTGAGGAGATAGTTAGCCATTGAAGTGTGCATTCTCATTTGCTTTTGTTAGGACTAAGATGGATATCTCCTGCTTCAGCTCTTAGAGATGGCATCAGTGAGATCTAAGTATTTCTGACATGCTTTTTTAATTTAGGCCTACTGCAGAATAAAGCATCACTATGAAATTCTGTAATTGGTCAGATATGTGCATTTTCCTCCTCATTACTTTACATAGATGCTGCATTTATGAACAGTGTGTGAGGTTTGATGCATGTTTAGAAGATATTTTATTAAATTGCTATGTTAGAAAGTTGTGAAGAACTTGAAGTTCTTTAAAAAAGTTGTTTTAGGTTAACTGAAAAATGATTTCTTTTTTGATGATGAGCTGAAAAAAACATTCGTTTAATGGAAAAGTTACAAAATAATTTGCTGTTTTTATAAGGTTTTCTTTGTGTCAAGATAAATTTGAATGTGGGTTTTAAAACTTTAAGCCACTTTTAAAGTGTCCCAGTACAACAACCCCCCTCAAAATAACCAAAAAACAATCTTTAAAAAAATAATTTCAAAATGCATTTGTGAAACATTTTAATCAACCGACCTGCATTTCTTTGTATTCTTTCTTTTTCTTAAACAAAGTGTTACCCAGCTTTACTTGTAGTCATGCTGACATTCCAAGGATATGTTCTGAGTCTATACTTCCATATTAATATGGCTCCCACTAGTGTACTATTTTTAAACAACCAGAATCTTTAATATATTTGCTTTCCACAAGGAATCGGAGGTAGTGGAATATTATTATTTCCATTTTACAGACTTTACCTCAGTGCCCAAAGAGACTGACTGACCTACTTGGGGTCATAAAGGAAATCTGGGGTAGAGCAAAGATAGATGCTCCCCGAATCCCCTATCACCTGAATCATCATTTCTTTCCACCATTAATACCATGTATTATCCAATTCTAACATGCATAACTTTTATTAGCCCTTTAAAAAGTATACCTGCATCCCTTTATAAGATTGCAACTGTTAGTCCTGCAGGCATATGAAAACTGTTAAAACATGCTCTCTCTGATACTTGCAACATAATTCACAACAAATTTCTACATTTTTGCCTGATTCAAAATGTTTTGAACTACAATTCTTTTCTTCCAGTTTGCTACACCTCAAGAATGCTGTTTCTCTTCTCCCCTTATTTTATTCTCTGATCTAATCTTGTCATTCATTTTATTACTTCTCACAGTTGCTCTAGTGTTGGTATGTGACTCTTGCTGTCCCTCAGGCATCTGGAAAATCGTCAAGTATCACTGTAACATAGATTCCTCTTTCTCTCTCCTTCACTGACTTTCCTTATGCCTTTTCATTTCCTTTTTTTTTTTACCTTTCTGAAGTATTTTAGGGTCCAAGCTATATTACCTTCACCAGACAGAATAAAGCCCTGGGACTGTAGAAAGGTGTATGTGGCTGGACTCTCCTTTTGCTTGGAGCTCCTTTGACTTTGAACTCCAGTGTCATGTAGCTTATTGCAGGATCTGCATTCAGCATTGTCTGTGGCAGTTGTGGTTTTGAAAGTTTCTCAATATTAACCTAACTCTGCTCCCACTGAAACCAATGAGAATTTGACCACTGTAACTCAATAAACCAAGAGCTACATTATTCTATATTATCCTTTGAAAGACTCAAGCTTTTTATGCAATATTATTTATATAATTAGTACAGTTATCGTTCATGTAAGAAAATAATGTAATCCAATTCACTATATTGAGCTTGGTCCTATAAATTAGCTTATGAACTGTTTAATTAGAAACAAATAAGGTATTGCTCTATCAAGCCCCTTTCTTTCTAGAGGAACTATAAAGTGATTTATTATTATTATTGTTTAAAGCCTTACACCCACATTGAAATAAAAAGCTTTGATTCAAGGTCAATCACCATAGACAAATTAAACTTTAACATGACAAAATCTGCAGTTATTTACAAGATATTTTTACTGGTTTAAAAAAAGGAGGTTAAAAAAAGAATTTTAAATAAACATGTCCTTGATTATTTAAGGTAAGAAGAGATTCAAGTTTGTGGCATAGGCTGGCATTATTTAACAAGACTTTCCCCTCCCACCCTTAATGTGGTTTGGTAATTTCATGCCTTCAGAATGTCAACAAGGGTAATAAAATAGCAATTTAAGGCTGCATTAAAAGCTGAACTAAATGGCACCATTCTTCTGAAGCTATTAAAAGAAAAATCACATCAAGTCCTCTTACTGTGCAATACCTCTGAAACTAGTACAATGAAAAAAAGTTGTATGTGGCTTATGTGATTCCAAAAGAGATGGTGGGGTCTATTCAGATTTCAAGGACTGATAAATTCAAAACCTAGAAATCTAGTATTATGGCCAGAGATGCAAGCCATAGCTTGCATTTCTCTGGTCTGCCATACTGATTTGGAAGCGTTACAAGAGCAAGAAAGAAAATTCTTGGAGGACTGAGCCCAAATATTGCCAGTTCTTGAGAACTTTCAATACTGGGGCTGACCAGATAAGTAAGAAAATAGAAAATAATTGTACTTCTGGTACTTGAGAAGTGTTTGGTAAGTTTTTATAAATCAAGAATTTTTTTTTAAATACATGGTTTTAAGAAGGTGCTACAACATGTTCCAGGGAAGAATTACCATATTTACACAAATATAAGATGAGGTTCCTCCCTCACAATCAGCACAGGGAAAACAGCCTGTCTTATATTCACATACAGGAAAACCTCCTCATAATTTGTCTCTCATTAAACTGCTGCCAGAAGCATCACATACTCAGTAATAGAAATCAACTATGAAGCTGATTGAATGCAGTCCACGCTGACCACACCTGTAAGACACATGGCCTATACTGGGCAAACATACTGATGAAAATCTACCATAAGGCTAAGTTGGTACAGCCCACCTGAATAAAGTATAGTGCCCATTGTACTCACCTACCCTCAGAGCTAACATTTTGCCAACTCATAGTGAATCACCACATTAAGGTTCCTTCTAAGCCTAAATTTCTATGATACTATGGATAATTCGACTTCCTCCACACCCCTACAGCTGAGCAGTGCCTTTTTTCCTGCCAATTCCAAAATGTCTGTTTCTTCACCATCCTTAAATGTCTGGTAAACATCACCAAACATCTATGTAGATGAGAGGCTCTGTTGCCCCCTCTCTGGGCTCATCACATATGACTGATATAGCCCTTCCTTCCATGTAGTAGAGACAGACCAGGTGGCCCTAAGCCTCATCTGCATCTAAATTTTTGGAGGCTCCCAGGACTTGTGAAAAGATTTGGTTCCAGTTGTGAGTGGAGGGCTAATTAGCACATGGATCCTTTGTAAGGGGTATCCACAGTACACATACATACTGAGGATTGCTAGACTGTGGAGTCACCATGGCTTGAAATGCTGTTGACTCTGCCCAGCCTAAGGAACTATGCAATAAATCATGAGCCTTTTAGCTTTGTACTAATATCACGCATAGTGGGAGCATCTACATGTGCCATTAGGGGGCAGAAATAAACTGCGGAGCATGCTGAGCTGGGTCACAGCAACCCCAGGTGACAGCCCGAGGGGTTAGTCTGCCAGCCTGGAGCTGCTCCCATTATGCTCAAGGTCCTGCAGAGGGACTGGCTGGGGTATGAGGGTGCTTCTACATGGGGCTAGCTGGCAGGCAGCCCCAACATTAAAGCACCCTTGTGCCCAAGCCAGTTGACTCAGCATCTACACATTCTCTGCTGCATATGAAAAAAACTCTGCAGCAGGGTAGGACTTGCATTTATAAGTCCTATCCTTCTGTGAAGTTCATTAGTTTTGTGTTCCCTAATAAGGATGTGTCACAGGATGAGGTTCCCAGGGATGGCCCTGACACCCCTAGGGCTCCGTGACCATATTAATCTTGCCCAACAGGCACCCTTTTTCTCTCCTGCCATGTCTTGTTGGTAATTATCATAAATAGGGAGGCTGCCCTCAAGTTTGTTCGGACACAGTAGTGATGGACCCCACTGAACCCTGTGGGTTTTTGGGCCCCTTTTGGGTCCTGCCCAAAATGGTTGTCTCACGGGGCACCTTCAGCCTTATGGGCTAGACGCGTGGCTCAAAAACTGCCCCTTTACTATGCCCCAAGCCTCGCAGATGGCATCCACACACGGTCTCTCTGAGGCCGTAGACTAGCTAGGCCTCCAGGCATCACTGAGCTCTCTGCAGCCCTGTCTCGGCACCCACACTGGCACTGGGCTCTCCCACAATGAGGCTTTCTCCTTCCACAATAGTCTCAGCTCAATCCACCAGAAAACAGCAACTAAAATATGAGCCCTAAGGCTATAACATAGTATAAATAGTTCAGGGTATGCTCTATCCATTAAAAAAACAAGCTTCCCCTCAGCACTAAATGTCTTGTAGGCTAGGGTGCTTGTTGAGTTCCTGGAGCCCCTTTTGGCCAGTATGCAGCATATCAAGCAGTCACTGCATTCCTGGGCAATTCTTCCCTGGAAGCTCCTTCCCCTGACTGCCAGACAACTAACCCTCTAGTCCTGGCCCTGAAGTTTATATGTGCCCAGGGCCCTGCCTCTTCTAGTCAGCTGACTGGCTGCAGGTCCAGGCTAATTCTGGTAATCCAGGCTGACCTTGACAGGCTCAGGAAATGGGTGGATGAGAACCTGATGGTGTTTAACACTGAAAAATGCAAGGTTCTGCACCTTGGGAAGAAAAAGCTGCAGCATGTCTATAGGTGCAATAGTGCTATGCTGACTAGCACTATGGATGAGAAGGACTTGAGAGTCAGGATTGATCACAAGATGAACATTAGCCTTCAATGTGATGCTGCAACTGGTAAAATGAGAAAAACCCTGGCTTGCATCCATAGATGCATCTCAAGCAAATCACAGGACATCATTCTCCCATTGTAATCGGCCTTGGTGAGGACCCAGCTGGAGTACTGTATCCAGTTTTGGGCTTCACAATTCAAAAAGGATGTGAAAAAGTTTGAGAGACCTTATGACAAGAGGCTGAGAGCCATAGGACTCTTCAGCCTGGAAAACCTCAGGCTCAGGGGTTATCTGGTGGTCACCTATAAGTTTATCAGGGGTGCTCACCAGGATCTGGGGGAATGTTTGTTCACCAGAGTGCCCCAAGGGATGACAAGATCGAATGGTTATAAACTCCAGCAATACCATTTAAGGCTGGACATAAGGAAGAACTTCTTTCCTCTCCAAGCCCCCAACAGCTGGAATGGCCTGCCACCACAAGTGGTTAAAGCACCTACTTTGAATGCCTTCAAGAGAAACCTGGATGTTTTTCTTGCTTGGATCCTATGTCCACAGCTGACTTCCTACCCCTGGGGCTGGGAGCTGGACTTGATGATCTTCCAAGGTCCCTTCCAGCCCGAATGTCTATGAAATCTATGAAATTCCTTCATTAGACTTCTGCCACAGTATCCTGCACCTGTGCAGTTTCTGCCTGACTGCTAGGGCCCTCTCCCTAGCCAGTTTCTGCCCTTAAAGGAGCAGGCAACTTAGTGCCTTGTGACAGGGTGCACATGTAGACATGAAGACATTTACTTTGCAGTTAATCAGGCAACTATACAGTAAACATCTTGTGTAGGTGCGGCCAGTTCATGCTATATACAAATAGGTACAAAGTGCTGCTCAAAAGTGTATTTATGGGGTACCTGTACTGAAACTTGCAGCAGTTTGCAAAGAAGGTAAAATACAACAAGTCTGGATGAACTAAGCCTGTAGATACCTGCAATAATTTGCATATATGCATATATATGCTAATTATTGTGTGTATGTTTCTTTTTAAGTTAGTGCTTCGTGGTCCCTTGCATTTCAAATACCTTCTGCTTGCCATCTGCAGCTTCTTCCCTTTCCCCCTACCTTACTATCATGCACATTGCGCATGTGCTGAGGGAGGGAACTGAGTCCAAGCAGGGTCTGATTAAGGGAGTGGAGAGGAACTGCATGGGCAAAGAGTTGCGGGGGAGGGGGGGTGAGCTGAGAGCTAGGGGGCCAGCTGACCTGCCCAGCTACTATTTTCCTTGCTGTAGCACTGGGAAGGGGATGTAGTTAAGACAAACCTCCAATAATTAGATTCTATACCTGGAAAATTATAACAAATTCATATTTTTTCCATGTAAGGAATCTAAACATTGGGGGTTATCTTAAATTCAGGATCATCTTAGATTTGAGTAAACATGGTACTGTTTTTTATGACTGAATTAATCATTCACAATTCTCCTTTTATTAAATATTATCTACCAGACAGGCACAATTAGAATCTGGAGAAAAAAATGTGGAGAGGAGGAAAGGCTGAACTGAGACCTTTGTTTGTATATCTCTGATAGACAATGCATTTGCTTGGTAAATTTCTAAGACATAAATTAGGATATCATTGACAGAAATTTCTTTGAAAATACTTCAGCATTTCCCATCCACAATAAATGTTTTTCTCTTTTGAAATCCAATATGGATAAAGTGGGTGCTGTTTTTTTTGCTAAATACGAGTTTATAATACACGTCATGAAAACACTTTTATGGGCTTTATCTGATTTAGAAGGGATAAGGATATTTTTTCCAAGATAAGGATTTTCCAAGTTATTAACCAAGCTGTTTCCAAGATGTGTTTGTGATAAGATATAGCAGTTTTCTGTTTATGGGTGAAATGAGAAAAAATAACAAAAGCTGACCAGAAAGCTTTCATCCTGACTTCTTTGATTGGATTATGCTTTACTTAGAAGTCTACTTTTCAAATATGTGGGACAGATAATCTTGTGTTATACCACTCGTAAGAATTCATCTAGCCAACTTTTGTAGGATGACAACAAAGGAATCCCCAGGGAAAGCTAAGCATATGGTGAAACGTTCTTTTTAGGGAGCTGTTTTTTTAATTATTATTTGTGATGCTAAGCACACCTTAAGGGTTACAGTCTTAGGGAAGAAAATCAAAGCATACAATTGAAGTCATATCTACACAGTCTAGTACTGTCCCAGAAAGGCAGGACATGGTCAGTGTATGGTAGCACTCATACACTGAGTGCTACCTTCCCAAAGCAGAAGTAGCATGTCCAGCAGGGGGTATCAACAGGATCTTGAGAAAAAGTGTGGTATCAATAGGTATCTATGGGCCCAATGTAAAATCCAGTGAGTGCCTACTGGTACACGTCCACTGCTGCTCTAATGTTATTTCCCCTAGTGAAGTAGCTGCCACTCTGTGTCTCATTGTACCACTTTGGGCAGTACTGATATAGGTGCAGGCATATCATAAAGGATCAAGAGAGCTGGGGTCTATTTTGTAAATCTTGTAACTGTTCCAAGATCACAGGGGATTTATATATTCCTCAATTTTCTCAGTGGCAAGTGAATGTTAAAAAGAAATGTACAGAGGTGCATTAAAAGTCTTGAATAGAAATTTTTACCTCAGTAGGAAATGTTATACTGTCCACTGTATATTCAGTATTTATGTAGATTACACTTTTCTTAAAAAAAACAAACAACAACTCTAAGAAAGAGCAGAACGTGTACTGGAAGTATGTTACTCATGGATCTATGGAGGCATGAGGTAGTTAGAGAAATTAATTGTTTTCTTAATCATGTACAGTATGCATATTTATATTTAACTGGAAAGGGACAGACATGTTCAACTCTTATTAATTCAGACATTTACAGCCCCAAGAATACAACTTTATGTTGTTTTACTACTTGAACTATTTAAGGAATTCAAAAGGAGACATTGTAATCCATGTCAGCCATGTAATTTTAGTGAACTAAAATATGAAAGAAAAATACAAACCTAAAAAGAATTTGTGATGATTATGAAAGGAAGGTTCAAAAGAATCCTGAAAATTCTATACAAATTTTGTTAGAGCATTTGTCACCAGAGAAATGACAGTACAAATTATATTTATGTTTTTATTCCATTTCTTGCTCTTTTGATGTGTTTGTCTCTCTATGGATTTTTTTAAAACAAGCTGATGTGACTGAGGAGCTCAGTGAGATATCCTTTATTTGATTCTATAATTCTCCCTCTCAACACAAAAATCTAAGGAGACATGAATAACTGGAACTGCACATTTTCATTTTAATTTGTTAAATACTTTTGGCCCTGATTCATTAAGAATCCACAGCTGCAGTGATTAAGGTTCAGATGTGTGCTCACAGGCAGAATTCAAAAGGAGTTACGTGACCCATATCTTCTTTGAATGGAGAAATTTTTCAGGGGAATGCATAAACCAGCCAAGAAGTAGTGCAGAAGAGGGGTTTGTTTTTAAAACCCTGTCTCTTCCTGGAATATGGCTGCATTTTTACAAACCCCAAAGCCTGAACTGAACTTCATTGGGATTCAGTGACAAACTTCCCTAAGATACATAAAGATGTACAAATCTATCCCTGGGTGAATTAGGAATAGACATACTGACCCATGGCTTATCTGCTTTGTTCACATGCCACCATTGTTAACAGTTGCGCATTCCTGCTGTGTGCTCTCTCCTTTTTCCTACTCAGGACTGTTGATCTCTCTCTACTCTCTTTTTTTTTTAGCACCTTTGTTGCTGCTTGTAACTCATTCAATAGGACTGTCATGTGTTTTGCCCTTGTGAAACTGTATTTTTCAGATTTTTATGGTTTCCTTCTTTCTAGTTTAAAATGAAACAGAATATATATGTCTTCCAAGCAAACAAGAGTCTCTTACGTACATTAAAACAAAGAAAGTCTATGAGGTATACTGTATGGTTCCTTTCTAAAACTGACACTTCATTGTTCCTCTTACATATTATATTAAAGAATGAATACTTTTTTTAATTACAAAAAAGTTAACTAAATATACCCTTCTGCTAGGAGTTCTCACCAGATATAAGAGAACAGCCTTTTACAACCAAACCAAAACTGCCTTCAGAAGAATTCAACCTCTGAAACCCCAATAAATTCAAATCATGGACACTGCCACAACCATAATATTGAATAGGATCATAGAAAAGTAAGGCTGGAAGGGACCTCTGGAGGTCATGTAGTTCAATTGTCTACCTCAATCATCCCTATCCAAACCATCCCATAAATATCCTTGTATAACCTATTACTAAAACTACACAATCAACTCTATCACACAATTTAACCTGCAGGCGAAGCAAGGGAACAATGGCTGTCAGTGTCCTGCTGCTTCAAGAATTGTTCAAGAAAAAAAAAAAATCACATGAACATATGCAGACATTCCTGAGACCCAATCTATGATCACATGGTTTACTATGATCACATGTTTGCTGGTGGTGGGAGCTCTGCCAGGAACACAATCTAAATAAATTGGGGTGGGAAGAGGGGTGGGTGGGATTGAGCGGGGCTCTAGTGGGTTTGAAGACAGGAGTGTCTATTTGAGGGGGAGGGGGAGCGGGAGGTGTTGGAGGATTAAAAAAAGCCTGGTCATGGTGGGGGCAAGGTAAGAAGAGCACAGCTCTGAGGCTAAGGCAAACAGCTGGGCTTTCCCAGCCCTGGGATTATACTATGAAGGTGTACACATGTTTGATTAGAACAGGCATGAATTAGCTTGATCTATATAGTGCAACTCATAGTGCCAAGAAACAGCTTGGCCAGACAGGCATTTTTAGATTATGCCTATGAGATGGGGCAAATGTAATGCTTTATGTGGTCAAGAATTCTATTGCTGAATGCAAGATTAAAGTTTACGTTACACTTGCTCCAATTTATCATTACAAACAAAATGGTGCACTTTATGGACACATATTGTAGCTAAGTGGACCGGCTCCAACTTTCTTTTTAGATTCTAGCTTAAACATCAAAAGGAATAGCTTGACAAAGAAACAATCAAGATTTGAGAAGTACATAACCATTTAGTCATACATAGGAATCTACCAAAATTATGGTGGAAGTGAGCTGAATAGCAGCTCCCTTTATCTTGCAGGTTCTCCTATGCACTGTCCCCCCCCGCCCCCACCCCACGCCCCATGGCCTTGCCACTTGCTCCTGATCAGCAGGAAGGGAAAAAAAACAAACAACAGTTTTACATATGGTGATATTTTTGCCTCCTAGCTAGTTGGCAACAAGCAGCAGGACCCTTCAGCCAATCAGCAACGGTGGGGAAGCAGGTCTGGGGGGAACCTATAAAATTAACGGAACAGTCTATTCCACCCTGTTTCAATCCTGAAGATCCAATGGGATACAGCTACATTTGTAATCAGCTGTCACCTGACCCTTCAGACTGAGTCACAAAAACATCAGTGCGGTAGGATGACGCACCCACCTTTTGCATTAACAGTCTTTCAGGGAGTTGAGCACAACGGAGTAGGATAACACTTAGTGCTTAAGTCCATTTATGTGTGATAAAATCTAACCCATGCTAATTCGTATATCACAGGAAATACTCATGCAATTTATCAAAAAGGCAACTAGAGTGCATAAATATATTTTAATCTGCCTCTATGCTTTTGCATTTATCTTTCTAACCATTCTTATTTCTAAAACCAGAGCAAAAACAGCCAGTTAATTATGTGTCCCTTGGGGCTCTTCTCAGTTACATGATGAAATGGGAAATGTGTGAAATAGGGTCTGAAAAATAATTAGTTACACATACTAAATTATTATTATGAACTGCAGAAGTTACCATCCCAAAACCAGTATTGGCCATAATATGATACACATTTATTTTTTTGTGATTTTAAGGGAAAATTTGCATATCAAATGTGAAGTAATTCTAAGCAAATGCTGCCTTTTAATGGTGACCAGTATCTTGTATTAAACGGATATGGATATTTAAAAACAAAACCCAATAGCACTTACTTAAAATTACTTTAGAAACCTAATCTTGTAAGATTTTCTTAGGCAGGAGGTACTCAATAATGAACTAAAGAGCATGTGTAGATAAAATGGAAGTCCTAAATTAAAACAGTGGGTTTTAAAAAACACTGTTCTGCTTTAGGGCTGATTAAACCCCTGTGTCGTGCATACACACCGCTAACTTACCTGCCTCTCTGGCAGGGAGGGGAGGACAAACTGCTGGTGGGCAAAGTGGTTCCTGGGCTGCAGTGGTCCCCACTGCCTTCCTTCTAAGGCAGTGATGCCCCCCCAGTGGCACTCACCCAAAGACATCCAGCTTGGGTGGTCCCGGGGAGCACCACAGCTGCAGACGGAAGCACTGCTCTGGCAGGCAGGCTCCAGGCAGGGGAGTGGGTGGAAATCAGGCCCACCACTTTCCTGCAGAGCCATGGAGCTGTATGGAGCCCAGTGCTTCACTCTGTGGCTGTAGGGGCAGCAAACTAAAAACACCACTAAGGAGTCATTTAAGGTGCATTATGCCACTGAATTTCCTACAGTGGCTGGAATTAACGTGCAATACACTGATGAGGTGTGGAAACACCAACACCATTAAAGCAGTGCAAAGCATTTAGACCACTTTAAAGACTTATACACACATGCCTCTCATTTTGTCTACACACAGCAGCAACAATTGTTGACATATTCAAGACAGGAGATCCTGCTACTCTTACTCTGTGAAAGAATTGGGAATTTTGTCCAGGACAAGATTATGGGATTTGACACACTTAAATATACAAGATGATTGCAATTCTTATTCCTGTTCCCTAACATGCAACTATAACCGCATAAGGAAGCGTGGTCAGATACAGAACTACATACATAAAACCATATGAGAATAACTTCAATAGATTCTCATAACTTAATGCATTCATTATTTAAAGTAAGTCTACTGCTTTTCCCTCTGTAATGCATGATTATTACATAGGTTGCATTCCTGAGTTTATATTAAACCCAAATAAGCATATAAATGAAATGTAAATGAAAACTGACTCCAAAAGGTCCTTTGCAAGACCCTTTATTGTCTACTTCATTCTAATGTGGCTAACTTATAGCAAAGGGTCAGCAGAAAGGATGCACTTGTCTAGACCTCTGGTAAACTGCTCAGTTCATGAAGCTTTAGTACTCTTTTGAGAAGGTATCAGGACATTTTCTTTGCTATTCATTCCATAATTTTTCTTATTACAATCAAGTTTGTTGTCAACAAATGCCAAAGAGGTGCTGGTTACCTGGAACAAATGTTTTGATAAAATGCTAAGCCCTGAAGCCAATCCAGATGCAAACATTCTAGACACACTAAATGAAAAAGCCAGGCTGCAAGGCAGAATCACCTTAGCAGCATTGAATCACCATCAGAAGAAGAAAAATAGATTGGTGAAGTGATTAAAAAGGGAGAAACCTTCAGGAATAGACAGCATAATGGCTGGGCTCTTAAAAGCTGAAAGACAAGTGGTAAATGTGAGGGGAGGGGTAGGCAGGAAGATGCATGAGAAGTTATGGGAAGGTAGACAGGAGCCCTTGCTAATCCAATGAATTACACGGATATGGTCTAAGTTTCCTGCCACTACCTGGAAAAATCATGATAAAAATGCCAATTTTAGATGAAGTAGCACAGGGCTAGCCAAATTCTATGTAGCCAGGGGCTACATGGACAATATCTGCACCAACAGGGGCCAAAGTAGTGCAAGCTATGGGTTTTCAAGCTGCACTCTTACCCCAGATGCACTGCATGTTAGGGGTGTGCAAAGTGGGCCCTATTCAATTTTTATTCAGATTTGGCCTGAATCGGGGAGAGTGATTCGACTAGTTGATTTGGATCACTGTCCCCAATTTGATTCGGTTGAATCTGAATCTGAAGATTTGATGCTGATTCAGAGAATCAGTGATTTGGACACAGGCATAGCTTTAAAAGTTTTTTCTACATACCTTGAGGTATCGGGTGCAGCTCATGATCGCTGCAATGCTGGCGTGCATGGAGCATCCCACAGGAGTACAGGGTGGGGAGGGGAAGGGGCCTCCACATGCTCGGTGGTGGACCTGGAAGTGGACCGAATGTACTTCTGGTCCACTTTTGGGTCTGCTGCCGAGCATGCTGGGGAGCCCCCTGTGCTTCTGTGGGATGCTTCATGCACCTCAGCATCGTAGCATTCATGAGCCCCTGCTACCTAGAGATACATGTAGAAAAAACATTTAAAGCTATCTCTATGTCTGAATCTCTGAACCTTTCTGAATCTCTATGAATCAATTTAGAGGGTTCTGATTTGATCTGGAGAGATTGAAGGGTCCTCTGATTCAATTCAAATTCGGAGATTTGGCCACTGAATCAGGCCAAATCCCCATTGAATCAAATCAGGGACCAAAACTTTGCACAGCTCTATTGCATGTATGGGCAGTCACTCCCCACCTACCACAGCATTGCATACGTGGCCCCCATCTTAGCTCCCTTACTACACTGTATCACAGGCTCCTTCAGCATGTAGACTTACCATTCTGCCTCTGGTGTAGGAGCATAAAGTCAAAGCTCAGGGAAAGAGGGAGCCTAGAGTACCAGCTGCAACATCAGCTTGAATAATAGGGCAAGTAGAGACTGGGTAGGAACACAGGCAGGGCTACCAACTGTCCATAAATCTGCAGACAGCCCATCAAAAGCCTTGATGCTATATATGCTATATATGCATCAAAAGCCTTGATGATATATGCTTGTCCATAAAGTCTGTTAAAAAAAAAAGACCAATTCATAAAAGCTAAGAAACCATGAGCAAAATTGAAGATCAATTGTTTGAATGAGGCTGGATACAAGTGCTGGTGGACAAAGTAGAGCAGTACTATCTTGTGTCTAACCCAAAGCACAGCTAAGCATCCTTCAGGGAGCTCTCTTGTCAAGGCTTTGTTCTCCACAGAAGCCTCAGTTGAGTTCCAGTCCTCACATGCTGCTGGTATGTGCTATCAGCCTGCGTGCAATGGCTGCTTGCTTCAAAGGTAAGCAGCACTGAGTGGCCCCAGGCAGTTTAAACCCCTAAATTTGAACCCAGCTCCTGTGACTGCCATCCAGGGTCAGGCTGAAGGGTTACCATTACATGATGTAAAACAGATCTCAGTAAAATGTTTGGTTATCAGTGATTTTTTTTCTCCGGTTGGCAGCTTTGATTAATCGAATCTGCTGGAGCACGGACATGGACGCATTTCAGCAGCTTTTCCATGTCATGTGCATCAGTGTCCCTGCGCTTTAAAAATAGTGGTGGCACACTTTGAAATAAGACTCATTCTGTGAGCTTTAGTTCAAAGTGCCCTGCTGCCATTTCTTTCAGTGTGGGGACACGTGGGGATGCTGATACATGTGACGTGCACTTTTAATTAGTGTGGCTTGCTAATTAAAGTGTCCCAGAGCACGTGTAAAAATGCCCTCAGAGCCCAAGGGTTGCACATGAAGTCCTCACAGGTTGCTTGCCAGCTGTGGACCATCATTTGGACCGCCTGAAGTAGTATCTGAGGATTAGTGTGGCTTCAAGCCAGGCTCAAGCTGCTCTGAATGTTCACATATGCTTGTTCTGAAAATGAACAAACAAATCAAAACAAATTAAAGGAATAGGAATTTAATTGGCTTCTGGTTTTGGCCCCAGGTCCAAATGCTATTCAGACATCCATCTAGTGCAAAACAGAAACAGAACTGGGATAAGACGCTAATATCCAAGTCTCTTGCCCTCTCAGATACACAGCCAAACACTATTTCATGATCTCCTTCTGTCCCTATAATTCTTCTCCATCTTAAATGCCCTGTGGCCTTGCTTAGCCGAAGGCCTAACGTTGAGGACACTTTGCTATAGGAAAATGAGATGTGGATTCAAGTTATCTTTGGATGAGAAAGACCTTCAACCTGACTCCCTTTCTCAGGGGGAACTGCCTGAGTTCTTCTCATAAGAATGAGTTCTTATGTTATTGGGTTAAAAGGTGGGTGGGACCACCCTCCTCCATTATCCAATGGTTGTTAGCCATGTTTTTTTTCTGTGACTAAATGTTCAGGGCTAACAAAGAATTGAGATGCTTCCCAGGGCAATTAGCATTGCAGTGGAATGTGTGTGAAGGTAAAGGAAAATACCTATGTAGAAACCAAATGAGCATATGCTCAGAAAACCACAAGAAGATATATAAGGAATCTAGAGGCTGTTATGATTTGGTGGCTGTTGTGCCACCATTGTTGCATTTAGTGTTTTAAATACCTAAACATGGCTTTAGAGGCAAGTTTGGATTTAACCTGAAGGAAGTTAGATAAGTAGGAGAGTCAGAGACTGGATGATAAGAGAGAATTTCTATAGCTTTTTGTAGATGACATTGCCTCACAACTGCCAAATATTTATACCAAAAAAGATACTCTTTACTATGTCAGTGTAGACAACTAGGACTTAAAATGGATTTAAGAAGTAGTAGTTACATCTAGGAGAAGAGACAATAGAAAAAATATAGAAATGCAGCAATGACATAATAGAACAAGTAACTCTTATAAGCACTAGGCACACATCAAGCTTTCCAACTATTGAGTCAGGATGTGGTTAAAATAAACGTGCCTTAGCAACAAGTGCTTCACAGAAATTGACTAATAAAAGTATAACATTTCAAATCAAAGTCCAAATTTATCAGGGCAGCGTACTAAAATTATTGCCCTATGGACTAGAAAGTATTATATTGAATGAAATAGAGATCAGAAGGCTGGAGGCAGTAGAGATGAGAGTGCTTTGAAGGATGGCAAACATAAAGTGGAATGATTTTAAGATGAAGATGTTAAAAAGATGGTGATGTTCTATTTCAAGAAGAGCATCAGTGATGAAGAGAAGAATTAAAATTATCCTCCTATCCTTAAACAACTCCTCTCCATCACTGATGCTTACAATTTCAAGCTGTTAGCATAGCTTGAAATATACATCTACCAATGAATTAGTGTTTTCCTACATTTATGACCATATATTAGATGATATAATCATTTCATTGACTCTTAGCACTATAAAGGTATATAGTAATTGAGGGTTTTGTCCTTGGTTCCCCTGAATTTTGCTTATGTGCCAGAGCTTGTTGAGTTCAGCCCCAACAAACTTCAACTTCCATTAACTTTTACTGAGCTCCTTCCTGACTATGTGTTGCTGGTAATTAGATGCCCAGATACTAGTATTCACTATTTAGTGTAAATGCAAAAAAGTTTTGCCATTATTTTCAATCAGAACATGATCTCTTCACCCAGTGATATATGGCACCCAAAAGCATTCACTTTTTTCTGATAATATACTTCTAGTTTTTATAGCTAGCTTGAAAAATTCAGTAGTACTAGGTTAGAAGTTGTTTGCCCGCTAATATCCATGCTGAATAAAAGGATGGGTTCAGTTTGCAACTTATGCAATCTATACTGTTGCATCTATTAACACTTATATATCTTTCAGGATATGCCTATACAAAAAAGTGAAGGGGGAGTTATAGCAGAGATTAAGCATACCCATACCTAGCTAGTACGGGTAGAAATAGCAGTGAATATATGATGACTCATGATTCCTCATATGTAGTACATTCCCAGGTATTCCATTGGTCTTCTCTTCTGCCAGCCATGGCACTGCTATTCATACTCATTCTTAGATTAAAGCTTGTATGAACCTCTCACCCAGGCCCCGATCACATCTTCATTTTGTTGTATAGATATATCCTTCATATCACTAATTTCTAAGCGTCTCCCACTGAATAGTCTCTCTCTCCTAACTGTATTGTCTTAGACTTATTCTAGTTTTGTTGCTTTGTTATTACTTGTGTACAGGCAACCTTGTGGCACACATGAAGAGAACTCTTCAGAGTTAATGCATGAGTCTACTTAAAAAGAAAAAAAAACAACAGGAACAAATACAAAACAAGATACCCAACACTAGATTCTGTCATTCCCTTTGTATTATTTATCTTAGAGAAGTTTGAAACATGCCTCAAGGAGTATTTCAGTTATCAACAACTGGAATGCAGAACTCTCTTATTTTCAATACATTTATCCATTTTGGGTTTTCAGTAAATTGATTTTTTGGGAAGTTCAGCAAAGTTTTCTTTGGCTTCATCACCAAGACAATGTTCTGCAAAACACTGGAAAAGTGACCCAGCTACCATAAGGAGGGCAGAAGGAAGCCAGAGGCCATGTAGTAGCCCTTAAGAAAGAAATTCAATACTTAATCATCCATACATAATTTATCCATACCAAGGCTTTTAGGATCACTTCCTCAGAAATTCTCTTACCTAACAAATCTAAAGTCTCCTCAGAAGACAGGTCTCAGACTGGGTCTAACTTTCCATAAACACTGTTACTCCCCTTCCCTCCCCGCCTTCTTAGCTCTTTCTTTTTGTTCCTTGGCCTTCTCCCACCCCATCCCCCCAACCCTTTTTTTTTTCCTTTTACTCTCCTTCACCACCACCACAAGTACAATCTTAGTTAATGTCACCTTTCCTCAAGTGAGCCAGGTCTGCCTTATATAGTGCCAAGGTCCTCCTCACTCCCAATCTCTGCAATGATTAAAAAGTTAGTTGGAGCTATCTGCTTAGTTGGAGATAGGTGGCAGGCTGACAACTCATTCAGTAACAGGCTCTTTGTGTATTAACTGAATATGGAGAAATCAAGAAATAGTTTCAAACTCTTTCCCAGATTCGGGTTTTGTATTAAAATAATGTTTAAAAATTAAGCAAACAATATTGTTAGACTCAGACCCTGGACTCCTTACTCCCTTATTCTTATTTGAAATTAGTGGGACCCAATGTACATAAAGCCCACTCAGTTTTATATGCACAAGGAAAAATATCTCTAACTCGCTTAAAGCCTGTTTTAGAGAAGCTTAACTCAAAACTGTCAAAAAATCATGTGCAGTATTATCCAGTCATACTGTAGATAACCTGCAAACATGTAGATTCTTGCTGAATCAGTGCACTTCACATTTTACAAGTGTTTTCAATTGTTGAAATAGCCTTAACATCAGCATCTTTTTCAACAGAGAATTTCAATGTCCAGATCACAATTTAGCATTAAGATATCTAGACTGAATGACACTAAAATGGTTAAATATTCATTTTACCAAAGCTCTAAAGTCATTTTAGTAATAAAGTTAATTTAAAAATAATACTTAAGACCATTTAAGTAATGCATCATCTAGTTTTAGTGCATGCATAGTAAGAAAGCTTAATATAAAAATAATATACTTAATTTATGAACAAGGCAAAATGTGTGCCATAGATTATCATTTCTTTGAAACATCTCCTTCCTTTTATTTTTCCAGTGAGCAATCTTGCCTTTTTTGGAAGTCATTCCACACCCTGGAAACATTTATTTCTTTATTTTAAACAAATGATCTTCCACTATTTTATATGACTAATGATCTCAAGCCTTAAGACAGGAGAATGATGCCATAAAATAAAGCTAGGTAACTAAAGAACTCATCATTGTAAGATCATAGTCAAATTTTTTTTGTGTAGGGAAAGAAATGCCTTTATATGAAAAACTAGTTCAACTAATTAAAAAACCTGCATACCCTATCAGTCATTCATTGACAAGCCCGCACTTGTGCAAGTTACTGACCAAATAATTCAACTGGCCAATTTAAAGGAAAACACACAGCTAAGTACCTTGATGAAGTGGGACCAAAATAAAGAAATATGCCTCTATGAAGACTACCCAAATACAAATCATCAAATCCTGCTGGGCACAACTAACAGGGTATTTCTGTTAGTGACTTAGAGGTAGATGCATTTAAAGATTTAAGTGAATAGCTCAGGACCTAAGCAAGACTGAAGTGCCTATAACCAAAATTATGATCCCCAAACTTCTGTTCAGTTGCCATGCGACACTGGAAGCACACACACTCACTTGGCTCCCCTCCATTTGGCCTGGAAATTCTCTAAGCTACTTGGGCTCTGCTTCCATGCACATCCAAAACTGCTTCAGTCTCAGCAGCACCTAGCTCGTGCCTACACGCAACTGAGGCCTAAAAAGCAGGCATTCCTTCTCCAAGTTCAATAAGGAATTAGAGCCAGGAGTGCAACTAAGATGCAAAAACAGGACTAGGCTTTCTACAAAAAAGTTGCAACTACTCTCTTTTAAAGGGAAGGCATATTTCATTTGTGCTGGCCCATATCTTATTGGTTGGAGCATTCATCCAGCAAGTGGAAGATACAGTTACAATTCCCTTTCCTATCTTCTTAGTGGTGACGTAGTAAAGGTTATCTCCCTTACGGGGGCTGAGATGATGGCATCAGCCAGACTTTGTTAACCATCATTGCGTGTGTGTTAGCAGTTGCAGTAAAGCCTTTTTAAGAGCAAGAAGTCTCCTGGCCCTTTCCAGAGCTATGAGCTATTATGGAAGATGCATGCATCCTTAAATAGTAACATATCTATAATAGGAGTGTTGGAGAGTATGGTCACATCCCCCCAGCTCTGACGTGTGTGCACACACATATGCACACACAAACACAACTAACCTATAGTTATTAGATTGAGCTTTTACTTCTTCTGTGGAAGTTAATAAGTTAACAAGGTTAATAAGATTATTTCCCAGAGACTAGGGACACAGAACACATTAGTCCTTCATGCTTATTTGCTTATTTTCATTAAGTGGTGAACATTTTGAGTCCATAAGTATGTCTGATTTCCCAAATATACATCCATGAATAGAGACAATTAGTTAGCTGTATCAGTCTACAGTCAGGCAGAAGTCAGGGCAGTGTGACATCTTTAAGACTAAATCATTCAGAGAGGCATACGTTTTCATAAGTTACAGTTTACTTTGTCAAATGCTACAAAGTAGGCAGTAGCCTATGAAAGCCTATGCTTTTCTGAACAAGTCTCTATGGTACTACCTTGCTGTTCCTTCTGCCAAATAAACATCTAGTAATAGCAGCTGGGTTCTTCTGGGTGCTTCTGTTCTGAGCACACTTGCAAAAAGATGGGAAACATTTAATTTCTAGAAACCTGCTTTAATTATATAAGCCAATATGGGTTCTATACACAAAGAGTCAAGTACAGACAAATGTAAACCTAAGAGATTAAAACACTTTTAAAACTCTCCATGCCAGGTCCTTATTGCTATCATTAGTTCAATATATATATATTACATACTCTTCATTTCTTCCTTTCAGAAACCCTTTTATATAATTTTCTTTTTTTTTTTCATTTGTTGATGTAATCATCATTTGCAAGGCAAAATTCATGTAAAACTTTGCATTTTTCCTTATGTACAGAAAATGGTGACCTACATTGTAGGATGAATTGTAATATCTCTCTAATGTCAGAGCCACCTGCCTGCACATTTATACTTGTCTGTCTTCATGACTGAAAAACAGCTTATTGAAGTCTAACAAAAGATGGTATTCAGTTCTCAAATGCATGAAAAAGGATTGGTTTCAAAAGTAATCAATGAGCACAGCTAACAACAGTATCTGGTCCAAAGTTTTTCTTTCTTATCAAACCAACATTATTATTATTTTTTTTTTAATCAGCCATAATCTTGGTGATCTATGTTGCATCCAATCAGGAGTAATTATATCTTATCTAATGTGGAATCATCAATATTCCAACATTAAGTGCTGGTATCTTCCCATACAGTTTAATATCCTATCTTGCTGTTAGTTACTCTAGAAATGTTTCCTTCTATCTTACTTACTTTCCTCTACAAATCTTCAGTTTTGGCTAAATGCTTCAGAAACATTTTGGGGGCAATATTTCTTAAATCTATTTTGTGGTCATTATGCAGCAACACTTTTCCATTTAACAGCTACTCATTTTATTCCTTGCTTCCATATTCATTATTCTACTTTTATCTTTTCTGAACTGCTTTCAGAATCTATTAAGAAAGGTGCTTTAAGCTATGCATAAATAACACAAAGCTTTATCTCTGAAACAGTAGATCAAGTATAGTTCTAGTAGCCAACTATGGTAGGCCAAAATAGACCAATTAGAGGCTACTGGTCTTTGATAACAATGGGGGTTTATAGAAGTGTTCCAGGAGGTGGGGGGGCACTTTAATTAGTGCAACTCCAAGAGCTACGCTAATTAGAAGTGCCCAGGGCATTATGTGTATCAGCGTCCTTGCACTGGAAAATGGTGGTGAGGTGCTTTGAACCAAAGTTCATTGAACAAGGTTTAGTTTGAAGTGATCCCTGCCAGTTTTCAGCATGGGGACACTGAAATACATGATGCTGGAGTCTGCTGGAGCACGGTAGTTACCATGCTTAGTAATTACCATGTAATTACAGTGCATCGAAGCAGCCTCCTGCACGTGTATAGGAGCCCAGTCAGACCAGGAAGCAAACTCCTCTTCAGTTCTCTATTCTTCATAATACATGTTAACACTACAGAACTGAAAGCTGCTTATATATATGCTGTTTTTTTTTTCCTGAACAATCTCAGAATTGTGTCTACAGGATGCCATCATCCTTGATATCTGTTAGCTGTTCCTGAATTAAACACCTCCTCTGCCCAAATGTCTAAAGATATTTTTAAATTACAATCTTAAGACAACTACAATCTTTGGTGCGTTGTTAGTGGAATGAGGTGAATGCTTTAGTTGACAATGATAAATATAGAAAAATTAGTTCTTTTTTGAATGGATGTGTTTGTTTTTATGCTTGGAAATATTTTTGAGGCTTGGTAGTTTAAGGTGTTATTTTTTTATTTTTAAAACATTCTTTTCACATACTCCACTTCTTCTCTTCAGAGATTTTCCACTTGATACCATTTATAAATTTTTCATATCTAAAGAGATATATAAAAAACTCTTGAATAAAGGTGAATTCACTTGATTGGCACTTCAGTAAATGGCTTGCTTGCTTTAATAAAGCAATTTCTGAAGAACAGATTCAAAATGTGTTCCTGTACCTGTAATCTGTGGACTAATGGCACACATACTGCAGCTAAAAGGCACGTCCACAGCTGTCTACAAAACTATTTGCTGGTGTCAGATGTGTGAAGTCATTTTAGTTTGCATAGGTACTCTATTCTGAGGCTCCTTGCCACCCCTCGGCTCTGTTTCTGGTGCTGAAGAGGACAGTTTGACTATACCTTAACAAAATTCTTCTAACGTTTAAATGTTTCCTTATTATGATTCCCTTGCCTACAAGCCATGGATGACATAAAAGGGGATATCTAACAGAAATTCTTTATAACTGGCATATCTGCACAGGAATATCCCAATTAAGGGCATTCCTCTGCTGTTTCCTTATCCTTAATTTTACAACCTCTATAATAATGTTAGGAGTCTTAGTGACTTATCGTATCATATTACAAAATCTAATATATACTTATATATATGGTTTATTTTACTTTATGTTCTTTTGTAATTTAGTTCATGAATTTAGTTTCATGACTCTACCCTTGACCAACCGCTTTTCTCCTGAACCTTGAATTAATACAGCCACAGTAATTATTTGGAATCTTCTTCTTTTATCAGTTTGTGGTACCATATAGTAACACTAACTGCTTACACAAAGTAGATTAAATCCCTGTGCAATACAGAAAAGTACAGATATAAAGAGTATTTCACACAAGTACTGATTCTCTGCCCAAAAGAACTTATACTTTTACCTTGCAACAGTCATACAATAGTAATGAAAAGTAGAAATACTTCTTTTAGCATCATTGTACAAACACTGTCAAAATAAAAAATATCAAAGAAATACTTATATGCATTGATAACAGTGGAGTATTGCTGCAGTGGGTAAAGGGTATGGGGAACTCTCAGGGCTGCTTCAGCAGTCCAGCTGGCACAAGGGGTAGGGTCCCCAGGTACCAGTTGGCTGGGTCCCAGAAGCTCCTGAGAGTGAGTAGCCCTGAGCTACTTGCCGGGGCAGCTATTTGTACTGATGGAGCGAGGACAGAGTAGTTTCTTATGCTGCTGGCGACAGCACAAGTGCTGGCCCCAGGCTTTAGATTCCCCTGACTGCAGATCTAAGGGGATCTAGGCAGGGTTATTTTACCCCAAGTGGCACAATTTGCTCCACAACGAAGTCCATGTCCAAGCATGTGCACCGAAGCAAAAAGCCCTGGCTCAAATTTGCGCTGCTTCTATTTGAGCTGCTGCAAGCGCACATGTTTGCATGTGTGGTCATGCCCCAAGAGTCTATGTTGGGTTTGTGAACTCCATGTAAGGAGACAGACACTTAAAAGTGGCAACAAGCAATACCATGCCTAGGTCTTTATTTTGAGTCAAGGCCCAATTTAAAAAAAATTAAAGAAATCTATGAGCAAAAATGCTTAGAAAGAAAAACAATAATGAAAATTAGTTATTCAAGTGAATGTATTAAGTGGTCCAAATCCACCATTTCTCAATCAAGAAAAAGGAAAACTTTTGTTACAAGTCCACTGTTTCAGAAAACTGTAATAAATAATTTATGACTATTACTATTCTCAATTTATTACAAAAAAAGTATTACTACATTTTTGGGAAGATAGTATAGCCAGAGTACAGAGTTCCTTAGTATGGTGGTTTCTATACGAAGGTGGAATAGATATTCCATAAAGAGTGTGTAAGTATCCAAGGACTAAAAGAAATCAACTCCAGACAAAAGAGTGGAAAAATGTATATGGGATTCCACTGATACAGGATTAAAGGATAGTAATATACTTATATCAGCCAATATAGTTAATGGAAAATTGGTCTTATAAAACAGCTGATTTCCAATGGTGGGCCCAATGCGCATGCATGCAGTTTAGAAGGAACTGCCAAAGGAAAAAAAAATCCAGACAGGCTCTGGGAGTGGTGCAAGCCATGCGGGTGCAATCCCGCTGTACCCCCGCTCCCCAAAAGGCCTCAGTGACCCCCAACTGCTGTGGAGTGCCCCTGCTGACCCCCAGCAGCAGCCAGAGGTAAGCAGGGCCCCTGGTGGGAGGGACTAGTCCCAAACTAGACACAGGGAGCCAACTAAGCAAGAGCCAAGGGGGGTCTTACCCCAATCCGGCCACTACTTTGTCCAGCTGCCCAGGGAGCCACGCATCTGGAGCCTCATGAACAGGGTGTACAAACAGGCATGCTTGTCTGCCTGGCATATGAGTTACCACAGAGTTTGCACAAGAGGGGGAGGGGGAGCGCCTGTGGCCCTGCCTATGCACCCCCACCCTAGTGAAGCCAGTCCCAGCCATAGCCAGCCCATCAGCAACATGAGATGGATGGGCAAGCACCATAACCTGAGTGTCCCCTTGGGGCCTGCCCCTCCCCACCACCGGCACCTCTGAGACCACCACCCAGACGGAGCTCATGGTTTCGGACTCCATGCAGACAGAGCCTCTGGCTTTTGGCTGTGGGGACTGCCTGTCAGTTTTTCATGCTCTGAGGCTGGGAGCATGGCCACCTTCCCTTGTGCTCCCTACTGCTCCCTACTGGGGTCTCTGGCTCACCAGCTGGATGAGCTCCAGGCCACAGTCCAGAAACTGTGTGCTATCAGGGACTGTGAGCGGGAGATTGACTCCTACTGCCAGGCCCTTCTCCCCTGGGAGACGGAGGGTAGACCACGGTCTCCCTCCAGGACAAGGGAGGACTTGGGGACCTCCCATTCTGGCCATCCCAGGTGTTGGACCAAGGTGGTCTAGGGCCCTAAGACCTGCTGCAGCAAGGACCCTGTTCTGCTGGAGCTATGCAACACGTATTTAACCTTAAGGTATAAAAACCTAAAGGTATTTTCCTCTTGCAGCCCCAACAGAGCCTACTGAGTTGCCAGCTCCCACAGGCAACACGGGCACTACTGTAGCTATTGCCCCCACTCTCCCCAAGACAAACCACAAAGTGTTTGTCATGGGAGACTCCATCCTGAGGGAGACTGAGGGGGCAGTCTGCCACTCTAACCCTTTAGCCTGGGAAGTCTGCTGCTTCCCAGAAGCTCACATCCAAGACATTGTGGAGAAGATCCCTAAACTCCTTCAGCCCACTGACCACTGTTGCATGCTCCTTATCCATGTGGGCACCAATGACACGGCTCGGAGTGCCCCCAGTTGGGTCAAGAGGTGCTACAGACATTTCGGAGCGGAGCTAAAGTGTCTGGGGACACAGGTGGTGTTTTCTTTGATCCTCCCAGTCTTGGGCTACGGGCTGAGGAGGGAGAGGAGGATCCAGGTATTTAACCAAAGACTGTGGTGCTGGTGTCATTGGGAAGGCTTTGGTTTCCACGATCACAGTCTGCTCTTTGGTGAGAGAGGCAGCAAGCTGCTGGAAAGAGATGGCCTCCACCTCTCTTCACTGGGGAGGAGGCTCTTCTCAGGCAGACTGGCTGACCTGCTTCATCAGGCTTTAAACTAAGTGTGTCGGGGGATGAGGGGACTACCACCACTGCTGGCCCACTGAGCAACCCTTGCAAAGCCAGCAGGCCAAGGCACTTAAGGGAGCCCACCCATGCCCTAGGCCTGGAACAATCAGTAGGCAAGGCAAGGTCCCCCAAGAGGACACTTTCCTGCCTGTACACAAATGCCAGGAGCTTAGAGAATAAACAGGAGGAACTTGTCCTCCTGCTTAGCACAAAAAATTATGGTGTCATAGGGATAATGGAGACCTGGTGGGACTCCACCCATGACTGGACCATGGGTATAAATGGCTGTACTCTGTACAGGAGAGATCAAGTAGACAAAAGGGGGAGGGGTGTAGTTCTCTATGTCAAGGAGAGCTATGCATCCCTGCAAGCCATCATTGGTGACCAGAATGAATGGCTAGAGACCCTCTGAGTTAAAATCCATGGGGAATATGGCACAAGGGACAAAATGGTAGGAGTCTACTACAGACCTCCCACCCAAAGTCAAGAGCTTTACCAGAAGTTTGCCAAGGAATTGACTGAGGCCACATGCTCCAGGTCCATGGTTGTCATGGGAGACTTCAGCTACCCAGACATCTCATGGGAAGAGCGCTCGGCTAAATCTGAGTTGTTGCAAAGCTTCCTTTCTTGCGTGGATGACCTCTCTCTGGCACAAGAGGTCTACGGGCCAACAAGAGGTAAAGCACTGCTCAACCTGGTACTGGCAACTGGGTATGACCTAATCATTGACCTTATGATTGAAGGGAAGCTGGGTGACAGCGACCATAAGCTGATCACCTTCACCATCTGCCATAAAGCTGGCAAGTCAGTCAGTAATAGAGAAGTCTTTGACTTCAGGAAAGCTGACTTTGACAAGCTCAGGAGGCTTGGCAGTGAGGCCCTAAGGGATCACAACCCCAAGGGGAGGGGATCTCAGGAAGAGTGGTTGGTCCTCTAGGGAGCAATCATTGATGCACAAGCTAATGCTATTCCGTCTCAGAGGAAAGGTACCAAAAGGGCACAGCAGCCCCCTTGGCTCTCCAGGGAACTAGTGGACCTCCTGTGGCTAAAAAGAAAGGCCTACAAAGGATGGAGGATGGGATCCACCTCCAAGGAGAATTATTCTGCACTTCAGGGGGTCCGATCCTGCAGGGAATGAACCAGGAAAGCCAAGGCTGTGATGTAACTCTAACTAGCTACACATATCAAGGGTAATAAAAAGTCCTTTTTTTATATATGTGGGGAGCCAGAGGAAAAGCAAGGGCAACATTGGACTCCTGCTAAGCCAACCTATTAAATGGTATTAAATCTTTTTGCATCAGTCTTTCATCAGTCCCATGGGATGCCCCTGCCCACTACGGGATGGGGGGCCTGGGTGAGGGAGGCCTGGGTGAAGGAGATTCCCTGCCCTCCATCAATGCTTATCTTGTGAAGGAACACCTTGAGAGGCTGGACACCTTCAAGTCAGCTGTTCCTGACAATCTACACCCTAGGGTACTCAAGGAGCTGACTATCATCATAGCCTAGCCACTGGCATGGATCTTTGAGAACACCTGGTGCTCTGGTGAAGTGCCTGAAGATTAGAAGAAGGCCAATGTAGTGCCTATCTTCAAGAAAGGGAGGAAAGTGGATCCGGCAAACTACAGACCCATCAGCCTGATGTCTATCCTGGGGAAGGTCTTAGAACAACATTATTAAAGAGGCCATTCCATGGTTGAACCCAGAAGGTGGTGGTTGAAGGAAGTCAATTGTCAGGATGCCCTGTGATCAGTGGGGTCCCCCAAGGCTCTGTCCTTGGACTTATATTATTTAACATCTTCATTAATGATGTGGACATTGGAGTCAGAAGCGGACTGGCCAAGTTCACCAATGATACCAAACTCTGGGGTAAAGTATCCATACCTGAGGACAGGAGAGCAATCTAGGCTGACCTTGAGAGGGTCAAGAAATGGGCAGATGAGACCCTTATGGTGTTTAACACTGAAAAATGCAAGGTTCTCCACTTTGGGAGGAGAAACCTGCACCATCCTTATAGGCTTGGCAGTGCTACATTGCTTAGCACTAAAGATGAAAGGGACTTGGGGGTCATGATTGACCACAAGATGAATCTGAGCCTTCAATGTGATGCTGCAGCCAGTAAAGCAAGCAAAATACTGGCTTACATCCATAGATGCTTCTCAAGCAAATCCCAGAATGTCTTCCTCCCATTATACTTGGCCTTGGTGAGGCCACAGCTAGAAGACTGCATCCAGTTTTGGGCTCCTCAATTCAAAAAGGATGTGGAGAAGCTTGAGAGATTCCAGAGAAGAGCAGCATGCATGATCAGAGGTCATGAAAACAGACCTTACGATGACAGGCTGAGAGCTATGGTACTCTTACCCTGGAAAAATGCAGGCTTGGGGCGATCTGATAGTCACCTATAAGTTTATCAGGGGCGTTCACCAGGATCTGGGGGAATGATTGTTCACCAGAGCTGCCCAAGGGATAACAAGGTCGAACAGTTATAAACTCCAGCAAGACTATCTCCGGCTGGACACAAGGAAGAATTTCTTCACTGTTCGAGCCCCCAGTAGGGGGTGGAATAGCCTGCCACCGAAGGTGGTTCATGGACCTACATTGAACACCTTTAAGAGAAATTTGGATGCTTATCTTGCTGGGATCCTATGACCCCAGCTGACTTCCTGCCCCTTGTGCAGGGGGCTGGACTTGATGATCTTCCAAGGTCCCTTTCAGCCCTAATGTCTATGAACTCTATGAAGGATGGGTTAAACTGCCTGTCTGGTCCCAGCCGCTACTCCTGTTCTCTGGGCCAGGGGAGCAGCAGCTCAGCAGCAGTATTGGCCCGAGAAGCCCCAGGGGCAGAGAGCAAGGGAGGTACCTGGAATGAAGTGGGGTGGGGATTCTTACCTTTCAGTCCTCCAAGCCTCTCATAGTCTCATAGTTGATAGGGTCGGAAGGGACCTGAGCAGATCATCAAGTCCGATCCCCATCAAGTCTCTCCTGGCCTGAAATGTGACTGCTCCAAACTGGAGTTAGCACTAATAGCTATTACCATTTATGTGTTTCACAATGTAACATGGACCATGGATCTATAATATTATATAGATGTTCTTAACACCAAGGGTGACTAACAAATGGAATAAATTACTATAGGAAATGGTAAATTCTTCATCTTGATGTTTTCAGATAAAGACTGGGTACATTTTTAGACAAACACAAGACATGCTTTAGTCAAAGGAAGATTATTTGATTCAGTACAAAGATAACTGACCTTTGATATGAAGGTTACAAACTAAATGTTCTAATGGTAATTTTTTGTTTTATATTCTAGGCAGAGGCTACTTGTGTGGACAAAAGTTAGTACATTATATTATGGATGATACAATATCTGATTGATCTCATCTAAGGGTAGTTTTGAACTCTTTCTTAAATATAAAAGTTATCATACCCTTTCTCACTGACCAGGGAATATAGTAAATTAAGAACACATCTATGGTTCAGACCCATAAAAAAGGACAAATAGCGTCTAGAATCTTATGTGAGAAAGTGAGAAAAAGAATCCAGAAATACTTTCATCCTTAGTTGTTTTGGAATGAACATATTTTCATCAGAATAATGAAAAGGTCAGACTTAGATCTTAATACATTAAAGAAGTCTCAGCCAATTCTCAGCATCACAATTGCATGCATTTTTATAATTACCACCCTTTTTTTTTAAGTAATCCTGTGACAGTCATAGTCCAATTAAGCTCAGTGAAAGTACCAAGTTGGTTTCATCTTCATTAGATGATAGAATTAAACAGTGCTGGGTGTGGGAAATGACAACATCATATCTTTGCCTCAAAGTACCCAAAACAAATATCAAGAAAAGCAAACAGAAAAAGGAAAGAATCATCTCTATAAAGGAAGCCTGAAGCACTCCACTGATAACAATAAATAAAAGAAGGTCAGATTTATGCTGCCCGGTCTCCTTTCCTTGTGCTGACATAAAAGCACTGCCCTTTTTGAATTTTTGGACAAGAAATAAAGTAAGGAATAACTTTATAAGTAAATATTAAATATTAAATTTAAAAAGTTAAATAAGTTGTTTCAATACTTTCCCTGTGAAATATCATTGGAATTTGCATAGTTCCACATTGAAATTTCAATTTTGATGAAACTGTATTTTCCAACAGAAACCTATTCACTGATTCTCCTCTCCCAGGCCACCCCCAATAACAATCAGCTCTACATTTAAACCTTTGCATGAGCTAGCGTTATGATAGCAAAACTTCTCCTATGGAGGATGCTTTACAATTAGGAAATCTCAAGCTCAGGTACATTTCTTTGAAAAAGTCTTCAATAAAAAGGTAAATTTCAAGAAAATATTTCTCTTCCAAAAATACTTTTCAGTCTCTTAAATAGGAAAGGATGCTTTTTTGGTGAAGGAGCTCAGTTAAAAAGAAAACAAAAACCCAGGACATACCAAGAAAATGTAAACAATTTCTAGACACTTTGATACAGCAACTAATCAATTCCATAGGATGAAAACTGTGAACAGGACTTAATCAGATAGTTTGGCTGGGTAGGACAATCACTCACAGGTGGAAAGAAGAGCCAAAGAAGTATTTATTTAACAGAAACCATATTCTGAATTAAAATCAAATATAATAAAATAAAAACAAACATTTTGGATGGATTAAAATCAGAGTTTAAAATCTCTGCTTTTGGCAAGCAGTTGTTAGAGAACTATGGTTCTTTCATGAGAGAGAGAAACCTGGGACTTGGAGGGCATTTCTACATGAGTTGTTTACTGCCTAATTAGCTCCATAGTAAAGCCTCCACATCTACATGCCCAGCTCTGGTAGCCTGCAGTAAATGAATAAACGTGGCTATAGATTAGTATTTATAAATACAAGTACTATCCTGCAGTGGCATTATTTACTGTGCAGCAGCAATGCGTGCGTAGACACTGATAGGGCAGGCTTGGGCATGAGGGTGCTTCAGTGCAGGGTTGCCTGCCAGCTACCCCTTCACTGGAGCACTCTCATGTCCCAAACAGCCCCACTGCTGCACAATTAGCTGGCGGGGAGCAGCCCCGGGCTGGCAGGCTGACCCGTTGGGCCCTCTGCCAGCTGGGGATGCTTCAACCCAGGTCAACATGCTGTGGTCCCAGGCACGTATGTAAATGCAGTGCTTAGGAACAATAAACTCTGGTGCAATATGTTCTGGAGTTTATTGCATCACATTTTTTTCATGTGTAGACATGCTGGAAAAAGGTGATCTCTCTGTACCTCCAACCTGTGATCAGGGCTATGGAAGCCTACTTAAACTCAAAATGCTTTATGCCTCTTATAACTTATAACTTGTACTCTGGACATATCAGAAATTGGTCACTCTTTTCTATCAACTTGCATGTCATTCACATAATGATGTCATGATATTTCACAATTACTAGACAAACTGCAAAGCACCCAGATATAATTAAATGAAAGAATCCTAGGTGGTCTGTTGGTTGGAATCCTTCAGGTAATTAGGGACTAGATAACCAGAAGGAATGGCAGCTAGGATTTAAAGTGCCATGTAAAATTAGATGGAACACAAGAGATTTTCTTTTTAATTACATATTTCAAGATTTCAGTTAATTTTCATCTACTCAGTGATAAAACTTCAAAAAATCAATATGAATAAGAGCACCCTAGACTGGTCAGTATCACTGGTGAGAAACCTCTGGTGGAATATGGAAGAGGCCAAGGTTCAAATCTCTTCTTTGCCTTATTTAGTCTTCCCATGTGTCACCTGAGTACTGGATATTCTGGAGTCTCTTCCATTCTAACCACAAAAAAAATCCAGAGCAAACCTAAGGAACTTTTTGTTGAAGTGGATACATTCTGCCAAAAAGTCTTAGTTTTGTCATTGTAATTTTCAATGGAAATGCAAAGAATCAATCATTAGCACATTCTTTTCATGAGTGTATATGCCTGAATATTAGATGTTAGTTGCCCACTGCTGTTTCTGTTGTTATTGTGCTGTTCCAAGTAGTTAAAATGTTATTTTAAAGAGGTGAAAAATCAACCTGATTAAATGTGAACCATTTTTCAAAACTGAAAGGGTTCACTAGAATTCTTGAGAAATGTATTCCACACACAAAATGTTACCATTAGAACTGTTTTAATAGCTAAGTTCCTTGAGTTGTATACTGCAATTCATTACCAGGAACAATGAAATTGTGCCCAGTAACAGGGAACCCTAGCTCTGTCACCAAAAGACAGGTCAGCCCCTTTAGGGCCAGAACTTTCTAGGCACAGAAGGCCAGTAAAGAGGGGGTTAAATGCTGAGCCTGGCTAGCTATTCAGCTGACCGGAAGGGGCAGTCCAGGACTATAAAATCCCTGGGAAGAGTGGCAGTAGGGGCCAGCAGTCAAAGGGGAAGGGGTGTGTCCTAGAGCTCCATGGAGAGGCTTGGTGAGTGGTCCAAAGGTTGGAGGAGGGAAACTATGAAGGACCCTGAAGGGATGGCAGCAGCCCTAGAAGAAAGACTGTAGCCAATGGTGGGGAGCTGAAGCATGAACCCTGTGTAAATGTAAGCTGGCATGCTGCCTTCTCTAATCACCTTTTTGGGTGGCAGTTATTGTATGTGTATAGGACTGTTCATATGCCCCCCCCCTTTTTTTTAACTGAATAACACTGGTGGTTTGGGTGAGGGTATTAGAGGAAGGAGGAGGCCTCACTTTGGGGTCCACTACAGAGTGGAGACCCTGGTGCCAGTGGGGGTGTGGTTTTTAGGGAGGCATAGACCCTGGTACCTGAAAGTGCAATCTTAAAAGGCCGGAGAGGTTTGGTGTACCTGAGGTGCAATTTTATTTACTTTTTTCTTTGGACTGAGAGAACATGAGTTCAAAGCTGTTTCTTTGGCTTTGAACTGGTGACCCCCTAGCTGTGGGACTGGTGGTCAGGCCTCTGGGCCAGGCTCCAACATAAAGCAGGAAAGGGTGCCATAAGACTCAAGACACTGGAAAAGCCTAGAACCTTGGAGTCGAACCTCATTTGGTGGGTTTAGATGGGGAGGCCTAGCTAGAGAATGACTGGGGTCAAGGCCCATGGAAGCGAAAGGCCCCAGCATACAAAATACAATAGTCAATCTCCAGCTTACAAGAACATCAACATAATAGTTTCCATCAAGACATGCCAGCCAAGTAGAGAGCAGGACATAAGAAGCTTAAAGAGGACTTCAAGGGGCCCCATGTAAGGCGCAGATTAACAGGGAAGATGGTGCTGGGGAGGGCAACCTGTTACATTCCCAATCCTTGATGACCATAACACCCAGGAAAAGCAGATGTATGATTTGAAAAAAAATATATGAAAGGTGAGAAACAGTTTTAGCTCATGAGAAATTCAACAAAGATGCCTAAATTAGCAGGGTACAATGCAGCTCTGGTAATAAAGTTAAACAAACCTCAGAGGATTTAGTGAAGCATTCTCGTGCATAGGGCTAATGCCAGGTAAACATGAATGGAACCATTCAAAAACCAACAGAAGTTAGGAAATTGAAGCCTGCAGAGCTACCAAAATATCAAAACCCTCAGCTTTATCTTTAAGGTAAATTCTTCCTTTATTTTTTTGCTCAAGTGTTTATTCTGGAAAAAGTTCTGCCATTGTTTCATGTACCAGGTTAAAAGCTGCATCACATAAGTAAACAACACTGTTGGAATGAAGATGGAAGGATAATATGGGTCCAAATCTTCATGAACTAACTCTACAGATTGCCTGAATATTACTATGCTGAGCACTGCAACATTACATTTTGGGAGCCAGGCCATCTAGCAAACTCCACAAGCCTGAAATAGGCAGCTAGGTTCTAAGGCTATGTGGTGGTTTGAGTGCTGATTCAATTTGGAGGAGATTCAGCCCAATTCAGTAGCCAAATCTCCAAGTCCAAATCAAATTAGGAGACCATTAAAAAGGTCCCAAATAGATCTGAACCATAATTGACTCCAAGATGAACATAAGCCAGCAGTGTAATGAGGCCATCAACAAGGCCAATTGCACCTTGTTGTGCATTAGCAGATGCATGACTAATAGATAAAAGGAGATGATACTCCCCTGCTATGCATTACTGGTGAGGCTGCAGTTGGAGTACCACACTTCAAGAGGGACGCGGGGAATCTTGAGAGGGTCCAAAGGAGGGCCACTCACATGATTAGTGGCCTTCAGGAAAGACCCTGTGGGGGGAGGTTAAGAGAGTTGAATCTCTTCAGCCTTCACAAGAGACAGCTGAGGGGAGATCTTGTGGACACCTATAAATTTATTGGGAAGGTCAATGGGGAATAGGGGAAACACTGTTTACTAAGGTGCCCCAGGGAGTGACTAGGAATAAGAGGTGTGAACTAGTTGAGAGTGGATTTAGGTTAGATATTAGGAAGACATTTTTCACAGTAAGTGTGGCCAGGATCTGGAATGGGCTTCCAAGAGAGGTGGTGCTTTTCACCTAACTTGGAGGTCTTCAAGAAGAGGTTAGATAGTCACCTGGTTGGGGTCATCTGCTCTCGATCATCTTTCCTGCCAGGGGGAGGGAGTCAGACACAATGATCCATTGTAGTCCCTTCCAGCTCTACAATCTATGAATCTTACAGGGTACTGTTTACATTGTTTATGTTGCATCTTGTTAGTACAGGGCTGTTAAGATAAACCAGTGGTGCCTAGATCAGAAATTGTTCTAAGGGCACAATAGATGAGCTTTTAGTAGTGGGCACTATAGATTTAAGTATGAAATCTATTTAGTTCCTGAGTAGATGGAATTAAGGAGCCAATGTTGGCAACATGGGACACCAAAAAACCAGAAGTTATACAAATTCCTTGCTGTAGTGCTGCTTTTCTTCCTTCCATCTCTGCCTCATGCTGAAAAGCTCCATAAAGAAAACCTTTCCTAGAATTGCCTCCTTAAAGCTCTAGAGTTTACTTTTTCTGGGTTAGGTTTCACTCCACTATATTTCCAAAATACCCTGAACTTGAACTTCATTTTTAGTAGCAATTGCCTACTTAAACCACACTGTTTCAGAAAATGATTCTTTGAAAAAGCACCCTTTGAAGGATTCTGCCAAGCAGATGGAGCTTCTGAAAGCGAGAGAGTAAGCTCAGGAACCAAATGATGCACACTATAAATGATCAATCAGAATTCAAAACCAAGCACAGGAGTTGGTTACATGAAAATAAAAGGAAATAAATGTATCTAGGAAGCTGTGTTAACATTCATTACTTGATTTAAATTCTCTTCCTTTTTTTTTAATAGTTGTATAATTTTTTTAAATTGAAAGATGAGTTTGGAAAGGCAGGTCCCTCATTTTCAAATTCCCCTCAATTAAAAGCAGCAGAGAGATTAAATCCACTCATTTAATTTAGGAGACAGTATGTCCTAAAGTAGGAAAGGCCAGTCGACTTCTCTTAAAGCTGTTATGTCTTTCACCAGTAGCTTTGTTTAATGGTTAACAGAGTGATTTCCTGTTGAGGGTGTATACATTTAAGTCTCCTTTCATGTGAAGCTCCCACATGAATTGCATCTTATGAGTCTAATCATTTTCACCACCCTTTCCTGAACTGTTAGTGTTGTCAGAGTTCTCATTCATTGTCAGGTGATCAGACTTCTATTATGAGATGCATTCTGCAAATTTGCAATATTAAACTGCCTTTATTACAGCCACAAATAGATACAAGCGCTCATTTATCATCTCTCCTAGTTTTTTCCAGTTTAAATTACACTAGATAAAATAGAAATAGCTTTATGATCATTATTCCAATAGGAGGATTTTATATTTTGTGTTGTGAGTAAACAGTGGAAGACCCCTTAAAATTTTAAATACATAAGACATACACTTTTACAATCGTGAACACATTTTGCAGTGAAACTAAAACATTTAATTCACCTGCTGGTATATAAAACAGAAACTTAAACATGGGGCTTTGTGTCAAAGCTTACAGCTGGCTTTATACTTTGTTGGTTTCAACTCTATTAATTTTCCTTCTTAGTTAGTCATACAAATCATAAATGGTATGTATTACATCATTTTGTATAAAAAGCAAATAGTTATTGAGGTAGTAAATAATAAATTCTACAAATTGCTTTTTTTTAAAGTGTTTGTTTCCTTTATTGTGCCTGTACAGATCATTTTCAAGAAAAATCAAGCAATTAAACAATCCTCACTAGTTAACTGGAACCATTAAGATATATATTTTAAGAGAAAAATAATTTAGTAAGGTAATTAAGTGCATCTTACACATTTTCCAGTTCAAAACATGCCCAGTGTTGGTTTCTAATGGTCCTATCCAAAAAAATAAAAAATGAAGGATCACATAAAAACAGGGAAAGCTTATCTTCCTTTCAGAAAAGGACAGTATTTCTATTTTTATTGTGCTTTTTTTGTGGCAGTCATCTGACATTTTCCATTATGCCTTATTCAAAATATTGGAATTTTTACACCTCAAAATACATTGGTGTAATAGTCAAGGAAAGATAAAGCCTATGAGCATAGGTGGCTTACTTTTTGGGGACAGATGGTCACACTGCAGTGCTTTCATCCCTTATGCCCTGATTTTTCTCTTATGTGACATTACCATGCTGAGGTGAGTAGCTAATTTGTTACCCAGTCACTGATTTCAATTCTTTAAGACCGTGCATTTGAAATGTCTACTTAGCATGCCATAACAAAACTCTCAGTTACATAAAAAAGCAATATTGAAAAAACCCTCTAAACTTTGGTGTCTAAAATACAAACCAGGATCAGAACAAGGTTCTTTGCAATAGTTGTTCATTTTACAATTAATCAAACCAAAATTCAGTAAGTGATTACTGCTTGCACTGCTTTTCTTGGCATTCATGTCTAAAGTTTGTGGTTAAAGCCCAGGAACACTGTTGGCTCATACACTTTACGTACTCCTATACACATTCAACCCTACTAGGTTTAGAACTTTTTGGTAATTCACGTCTCTGAAACCCCACTTTACATTATTATAGTTACAAATCAAGTCCATTATTTTACATCTTTCCTTCTCCTATGTGCTACACGAGAAAGCAGAAAATGTAAATTTCCCAGATTTAAAGTATTGATACTCTATAGTATATACATGTAGCCCCAAGGAAAACAATTCTAATTAGATACAGTACTTTTCTGTAATGCCTCTGTGCCTAGTTTATCTATCCTTAAAAAGGGAAGAATAATCTTCTACTTTGTCATGAGTATTAATAGCCATGGATGAGAGGGCTTTGTCTGTGAGACAGATGGGGCTCTGCTGCTGCCACTGTGGCCACAGAAGGGCTCTAGTGTAGAGGAAGGGCTTTGACCACAGTGGTCCCAAGGCTGTGGCCATGGAAAGCCAAGAGGCTCCCACCACAGGTCAAGGCTCTGAAGCCCTGCTGTGAGGATTATCTTCCCCTGTGCAGAACTTAAACCCAACACCAGCAGCCCCCCAAAACATAGCCCATATATTGCTGGAGGCACAGGGCTTTGAGGTGGGCAGGGAGTGGGAGGTGTGTGGCCAGACATTTCCCCGTGTGGCATTTCAAACCAGCCCCCGCAGCTTGCATGTGGAGCTGCAGAAACAGGGTTCTGAAGTGCTGTGGGGGAGAGGGTAGATTTGCCCTTCTGTGGCACTTGAAAGCACCATGCCTGCAGCCCCATCCTGGTGCCAGTTTTGATGTGCCCCATAGATGCTGGTAGGTCTGGGGTGGGGGAGGATGCTGATGAAGTACTGGTGAGTGGTTTTTCCCTGTCTGCTCAAGATCAAAAGAGCAAACAGTTGGAGAGCCCTGGAGCTGTGGAGAGGGAATGGGCTTTCCAAACTGGCAGGGGGAGGGGGTTGGTCTGCCAATCAGCCAGAGCAGTGGAGTCTGGCCAAATCAGAGAGTCACTCTCTGGGAGGGGTGGGAAGCAGTGAACACTGGGATGCCTGGTGGACAGTGCAGCAAACAGCTCTCGCTTCTTAAGTGAACAAGTGTTCGTTAAACCTAACTAATCCCTATTATCAGTCTAGTCTTGGACCTTATTGTGCAAGGTCTAACTTTTTGCACTGGTACACCATTAAGCCGGTAGACTGGTAGACCAGAGTAAGCCTCGTGAATGCTTGCATACTAAGCATTTCCACTGAACTAAACTGGATTCTGTAGATCTAAATGTAATGTTTGTACACACCCTTTGTCACTAAAGGAAAATTGTAGCAGGAAATTTACATCAAGCACATCCTATTGATTTCAGATAAGCTAATGATGGTATACAGCATTAGCCAATGTAAGATTGTCATCATCTGGCCCTGATAGTTGACATTTACACATTATTTTATTCAAGGATATGAAAGAATTAGAATTTTTCCCTAATTTCTTAGAGATGTTCTTCAATGTCTGACTTGAGTAAAAATGATGTAGAGACTTGTTTCTAGTTCTACTGTCCTTCTGTTGAAATTCTGTCAGCAAAATGCATCTTCAAAGCTATTTCAGTTAGAGCAGCCCGGTTATTACTCAGCCAGGTTCACAGAGTGACTAGTATTTCCCCTGTTGTAGCACCATTTTTCTTCCATTGAACTTTCTTCATATTATTTGAAAAAAGGCTACTGAATCTTTGTTTTAGAAGATAACTGTGCTTTTTTTTGCTTCTAACTCCTGCAATGAATAAAATGAGTCTTTCCACTAATGGGCACCAAAATGATTCTGTTTTCAGTTACTCTGGTAGAAAGTCAGATCAACTTCACTGACTACATTTGGTTAACTTTGGATTTACCATGCTGTAACTGATAGGAGAATTTGGCCCGGACTTTTAAATACCAGACATCAGAAATTATTGAAAATCTGCAACTGAAGCTTGATTATTAGAAAATATATATTGAATGTCTGTTTGCCTGATCTCACTACTTAATCCCAGCAATAACTATGGTGACCACTGTACAGTAATGCACACAGAGGTCAAATTTAATAAAACATGTGGTGGCATAGATTCCTGACTAATTTAACTTTTCTCAAACTGCTTGTTGCTGTTTCCCATGAATTAAACATAGAATGGGTACAGATATTTATACCCCATTCTGTTATGTCTCATACAGTGCACAAATGAGTTTGAAATATTCTGTATGAATCTGAAATTGTTTTTTATGATAGCATAGCTCTTCATACCACTTATGCAGCATATATTATGCATGCTGTGTCCCCATACAGTATGCATTACCAGCTAAAGGGCTTTGGTATGGTTTAATCCCCAATAAAATTATTTACCGATGTCTCCTGTCCTATTAATCCAAGCTATTCACATTCAACTCGGATGTCTCTTCACAAAGCAGCAGAGTCTGCCTGTCTAAAGGGTTTAAGATTATGTGCACTAAAATGATATTATGTTTCCCTCTGATTGGGAAGCTGTGCTATCTAGGGGATTATGGTGGTATTGCAAGTGGCACCAATCATATCGTAAGGCCCTGAGGGGGCAGGGAGAGATCTGTCAAATTCAAAATTACTTCCTTTTGTATGAATATAAAGTTTTAAAAAAGAAAAACAACCCTGCTCCTCCTCCCAGCTTTGTCTTTCACAAGCTCTAATCCTCTCTTGGGTTTTTTCCAACTGCTTTATGGGCCACTGTATGAAACATGCTGTCATACTGATCATTGCAAGATGACACTTGAAAAAAAATAAATCCAAAGAGAGCTTGATAACCTTCATTGTCAAATGGAAGGCAAAAAGGTGGCAAATGCACTTGAGTGATGATTTTCTTTTGGTTTCTTTCTTTCTTTTTTTTTTTTTAATCTAAGTAGGAAGGTGATAGAAAGACAGAAGAACTTGTCAAGTCTGGGCTATGTTTGGTAGCTGCTCTGAGTAAAAGAACAAGATTGTTGATAATAGTTTTATCAATTCTTCTCAGAATTTAAAATACCGGCATTGAAAAGAATGTTGCCCCAAGAGGAAATCAATAGGTTTTCAATAAAAATATTTTTGTTTTTTTAGCAAACAATAACCAAGGGGGAATAAATTAAACCAGGTTAGGCTATTATTATCCACCATCACCATTTTGGGAGTACAGCTTGAGCTATGGCAGGAAATCTCAGGCTGTTAATGAATCCTGTTCAATGAGGGACACAAAATGAAAATTCATTAACACTTGTGGAGGGGGAAAAGCATACGAGTGCATCATATTCTCCTTTTGTGCATACTGTCCTAAAGCAAAAGTTACATTGTCATTGTTGAACCATAAAGAAAGAACTGGGTCATAATTTATAAACATCAAACCATGTTTATGTGTGCTGCAAAAATGCAAAAAACTAATGGAAAGTACACATCAGTCTTCATGAAACTAATCAATTTACTTAATTTTCTCAGAGGTTTGTTTTGTTTCCTTTCTTCTCTTCGTCAGTTTGGACCCTCTAGGCCACTTATATATAATATTTAATGGGATCTTTGTTAATGCTAATTGTTTTCAAACCAACTGTGATCTTTAAAGTGATTTGCTTTCTATTGCCTGTTTTATTAGTTTGGTATGAATTAATTCTCCTTTTGGGTGTTCCTCATAAACTACATAATCCTCAGATGAATGAAACAATGTTTTTCAGAGTTGAAAATCCACCCCGAGGAGGGAAGGGAACTAATTTTTAATTGCAGTTGTGTAGGTGATTTTTGTCCCAGCTCGTGCATGGAGGTGTGTGGAAGTGCACTCATGTGTGTATGTAAGAGAGGAGGTCTGAAGATCAAGCAGTCTAAAACCTAAAACAACTTCCAATAATTTACCCCTCATCTTGAACAGCCAAACTGAAGTATCCTTATGTTGTATACTGTGGTTAAAAGAGCTATGCTTTTGATATCTCTGAGCATAGATTCTTAAAGATTAACATGCTAAGATCTCTCTTCCAGCAAAAGGCAATTAGCACTGACATGAACTAAACCTAACATAAAGTGATCCTCACCTGCTTCCTCCAGCAATCACTGTAGGTGAAACTTGGTTGTGAGTTCCTAGACAAGCAGACAGCCACAGGTCATGCTGCTGGGGACCCTGAGGTTTGTTG
>JAGPOW010000304.1:32413473-32437651 GCA_030014935.1 Caiman crocodilus
TTTTTTTTCATCCTTCTCTTTGGCAAGGATCATCTGTTAGAATCACCAGGGCCTATTCTACCTAATCAAATCCCTGCCCCTGCAGATGTGCCAGGCACTGGTACCATCCCGGTCCTCCCTCTTCTCTGCATGTGGCATACAATGGCTTAGTGCCCTGAAATATTTTTATTCCAACCCCAATTATTCTGCTCATAGCTGGGGTAACCAACTGAAAAGTAATGGCCAGCAAGACAAGGGTTCTAGAGGCCCCTTCGGGCCTTAAACTCTGCACAAGTATTAAACTCTGAAACACAAAGAGACAGAAATAAAATGCCAAATTATAAAATCATATTGGAAACCACCACTTATAGTCTCATTTCTGCATGCCTCCTCTTGTATTTTGAAAAGGTAAGTGTTGTGTTAAGGCTATTATAAACCCCCTATCTTTAAAACTGCATCAATTAGCTTTTTAGAACATCTCAGCTTTAATTAACCCTGGAAGGATCTTGATAATTTCTTCCACACACACTACCAATCAAATTGATTACAGAATGGTGTGGTGAGGTACTGAAATTAAATATGAAGACTGAAATTTTCAGTTTACTTTGCAAGTCTGAAGCAAAAAAACTACTAAGGAAATGATACACATAAAATAATTTGTAAAACTGTGGGGGTAAATAGCTCTTCTCACTATTACTGATTCAGTATCTCATCTACAAATTGCTGCCCTATAGCTTAACAATTCATCTTCACCAATTCAGTTCTGCACTGTAAGAATACCTGACACTTAAAAGAAGTGAATAATGAAAGCAGGGGTTTTTCATGTCAGAGCTAGTTTTACCATGAGCTGTAGCTTTGCAAATAAAACAATAATATAATATATGCTTTTGATTTATTTCTTTTTAAATATGTATTCTTTTTTTCTGAAAGAAATCTAATCCTTTTGTAAAGTAGAAAATGTACATAGCTCACACCAGCTGAAGAGAAGATCTGTCCCTAGGGTCTGAAATATCAGCACTTAGTATGAGTTGAATTCTTAACAGAGTAGTGTCCCTAATGCAGGGGTGGGTGAAGTCCAGCCTACAGGCCAAAGTCAGGTCCAGCACCCCTGCTCACAACACTGCAGTTGATTTCCATGAAGACCCCAGGAAAAGTGGGGTCCTGATAGTGCATGGCCAGGGTTTCCATAGAGATTAGCCCCAGCAGTGCTGGCAGGGTGCATGGCTGGGTGGGGAGCTTCTCTGGAGCTGGGGCTGGGATTTTGCAGAGGTGACAGCATGGTCCGGAGCTTGGGCAGAGCCACAATTCTCTGCCTGCACACCCTTGTCATTCACTGGGTCAAAATCCTGGTCCCAGCCCTGGAGCATCTCCCTGCCCAGCTGCATACCCTGCCAGTGCTGCGGGGGCCAGTCTTCATGGAAACCCTGGCTCTTCACAGTCAGGGCCCTGCCCTTCCTAGGGTCTCTATGGAAACTGGATGCAGAAAAATGGGCAGGGGCTGCTGGGAAATGGAGTCCAGCTGCATCTGCCATTTTGCCCATCCCTGTGCCTTAATGCCATTCAGCTAAGGCAAGAAGGGCTGGGCTGAAGTTTGTTTCTGAATGCTGATCAAAATAAGCAGTAGTATCCTGCCACTAGATCCAGGTAAAATGCTTTAAAAATGCCCAGACACCTGATAATCTGAATGCTCGTTGATGAGAGTTCAGATGAAAATTGTGCAAAGTGGAGTGAATTTATTAATGTCTGTCAGCACAGCCAGGAGCAGGGCTAGGCTGTATGCTGCCTTTAGGATGGGAGGAGGGGAAAGTAAGGGAGAGTTGTGGATTCCCCAAACAGTGCTAGCAGCTGGGACAGGTGGATTGGAACCTCCTCTGAGGTGGGGGGCTCCAATCCACCTCCTCACACTCCAGCATGGCTGGGGAAACTCCATACCAAACTCTCTCACCTGCCTTTATCCCTTCCCATCCTGAGACAGCAGGGGAGCTTGGAGAGGGGACAGATATTGCAGACATGCAGCCTCCCAAAGGGGAACTGGATCACACAACCTCTCAATCCACCACCAAATATCTGTTGGATTGGGAGGGTCAGTCTAACTCATGGCACTTTCCGTGAAGCATCATGAGTTAGACCTGGAAGCTATATGTCTGTCAGCACCTAGTATTTTAGTCTGTAGACATTTTACCAGCAGTAAACATAACATAGTACATTGCATTTTTAAACATTGTAAAACATTTTCTTTAATCAAAACATTGTAAATATCTCATATAAACATGTGACCATAGTATTCCTCTGTTCTGAAAAGGCAGATCTGCCCTGTTTAGTTTCATATGGTGACACATGAAATAAAGACCTAGTTTTTTATGCATTTTGTGAAGAAAGTCTATTTTTTTTATTTTTAGGGTGATATAAAAGCAATGATGATGATATTTAAAAGCAGTTAATATGCTTTACAATATACACCAGTGCAGCAGATGGGAAAGATTCAAAATGACTTTTTACATGTCAAGGGAATGATCTTGGATGTCCACTGATTGCTGAAAATGTGTGCAGAACAAGTTTGTGGTTGTTGCTAATCAATGACTGCAAACCTCACAGGCAAGCTGAGAAATGATCTGAGAATGCAATGATCAAGAAACTTGTGGCAACAAAGTTTTCACAGATTGAACTCACATTAAACAGTTTAAGCTGTAAGAGGATTTAAGAAACAACTAAATCTACTGTCTCAAAAGAAGACCTTCAAATACCTAATTAATTTTTCCTTTGTTTTATAGCTGTAACAGATGTTGCATTTTTGCAGATTAGCTCATTGCTGAGGCGCTTGATAAAAAGAGAGAAGAAATGTCTTTTGCTACATTTCAAAATGTACTTTCCCAAACAGACACACATCTCTACAATACATGGTATTTCATGTTTGCATTTTCAAAATGTCACTGGAAGTTCAGTAGTGACCACTAAAGAAAGAGTACCTAACACTTTCCATTATATTTGTTGTTGATTATTTTTAAACACCCTAATGCCTTTACATTTTGTAGTGGGTCTCTGAACTCAAGGAGATATACCCCAGGGTACAAAAGTTTTCTTTTGCTTATCTCACTAGAATCTATTCACATTTGGTCAAATTATAAACCAGTAAGGGCCAACCTTTTTGGCAGGCATGCAACGAACAAGGAAGCCTCTCACCTTCCATTCCAACCTACATAATCTCCTGCTCTGCTTTCTGCTTCCTTCCCTGTGCTCTCTGCCTCCTTCCTATCCTATCTGCTGCAGTGCTGCCTGTCCCCTTCCTGATCTATCATATACCACATACAGAGGCTGCATGGTTCACTTGTGACACATACTCTAGGTTGGCCACCTTTGTTATAAACAGTCAAATATCATCATTTGAAGTATATACTTGGAGCTCAGGGAGGCCTTCAAGACAACTGTGGCTAATACTGTTCAATGCTGAGCATGCTCCCAATATTTTGCTTCAGAATGGCATATCAGACAGAACTCCCAATCAAGATATAGACAAAATGGCATTAACTCCAGTCACCACGATTCTTGGCATAGGAAAAAAGTTCACTGAGTTGTGAACAGAAGATTATGTTTTCTAGACACCTGGGAGTGATTTCTTTTATCATAAGCCACTGGACAAGTACCACTAATGCTGCCTGTGGAAGATCCTTTAAATCCATTGGAAGACAGACACACCAACGTTAGTATCCTCTCACAAGCAAACACCATGAGCATCAAGGTGCTGATTATCTGAAATCAAGTTCTTTAGGATGACAAGGGCTTATGGTCACCCTATATATAATAGACAACATTTAACTATGTTGCCTTTTAGAAAGAATCTATAAAATTCATGTACTTCATTAGTGTGCCTTAAAAATTGGTGGATACATATGCACAAGTAACACACTTTATATCTGGCATTTCCTAACTTTTGATTGTGTGACAAATTTAGTAATATGTTGGAAGACTTTTAATAGCACACTTAAATAATGGCAAGAGTTACAAACGTTGTAATCATTGCATGTTCACCAGCTCCCTGTCTGCATTTTATATCAAATATAGGACTATTCTTCCTCTATCTTATAAAGAAAAGGGACATCTCTGACTCAAAATGTGCAAGGGTTATTAGTTGACCTACTCCAGTTCTATGATTATATGCATGCTTTCTTAGGCACTTGCTAAATCTTTGAAGATATGTTTTGAAATTAAGTTTCTCCTATGTGCTGCTTCTTTATAGAATGATTTTAAGGGAAAAGGGAAGTTTATTTGTTCAGCAGTTCAGTTGAAAAGTGCTACTGAAAGTCTGTACATGATATGGTATTTCCAGTTCACTCAAAGGAAATTTATTAAAGAGCTTACAGGTAAGACAGTCCATTTCTAAAAAAAAATATAGTTTCCCCCAGATTCAACCATGAATATGCATTGGTTGGCAATCAGTTGTGAGACTTAACCTCACTAAACTTGAAAGGTCAAGAAGGAGGACGGAAGAATGAGAATAATTTGAATGTGAAATTTAGTCTTTGTACAATTTCTTCCTTCCTCCCCTTTGTTCTTTTTAACTGATCATCTTTATCTAGTCAGAGAGAAAACATGGATGAAGAAAGAACACTGGGCCATTAGAGATGACTGCTCAAAACTCTGAAGCAGGGATTAAGGTGGGGACAGGGGAAGCAGACTTCTGACTCCATAACCAGTGATACAGGAATGTTTACTTAGCATTACTGAATGAAGTCTACCATGCAACCACCACTAAATGAATAGGGACTGTCAAGGTGTCACTGGCAGCAGATGTTGGTTCCATGTGGTTTTTCACTTGATAGCAGGCACACTAATGTGCAGGTGACACTGAGACAGATTTTGCAATGGTTATGTTTAATGTACACATAGTAAAAATTGGAGATACTATGTACCAATGAGTTGCCTCTGAAAGTCATCAAATGATCTCTATCATGACATAATTGAATGTACAGTCAGCTGTGGCTAAAACTCTTTGGTTAGATTCAACAGAAAGCACATGGAAATATTTGAAAAAAATTTCTTTATGTTGTCTATTTAAATGCTGAAATTAATATTTGTGAGCATTGCCAGATTGATGGTTCCTCCTCTCCCCTTTCTCTCCTGGAGAAATTTAATTTTTCCTTTTATTTAAGAGATTTTAATCTTTTATCTTATTTTAGTGTTCATGACTCCCATCACCACAGACTCTGATCTGTGGGTCTCAAATGTATTAATCCTTACACCATAAGGAGAATGATGTACTATCTTGGCAAAATGAAACTACGGCTTAGATCTTCAAAAAGTATTTAGAGATCAAACTCCCAATGATTTCATTAGCCATTAAAGGCCTAAATACTAGGCCTATACAAAGTGGCTAGTATTTACATCAGATTCAGATTCGACGGATTTGGGGGACTGTGATTCGATTCAGTGATTCAAATCACTGTCCCAACCTGATTCAGCCAAATTTGATTCAGAGATTCAGCTGCTGCCTAATCACCAAATGAAACAGGCTCCAACTCTCACCCACTCTTCCAGTCCTGTCAATGGCTGCCCCACCTGGCCCGTGTCCCAGTACTTAAAAAAAAAAAAACCACAGTGTCTCAGATCTTTCAAAACACACAAACAAAAAAAGCCCCATACTCACTGGATGCTGCCAGGTGGTGGGGCAATCCCCGGTGCCCTCCATTGCCCTGGACAGCATGTGGGGGGCTCTGCCATGAGCCGCCAGAAACCCTTATGGCCACTGCAGGAGCTGGTGAGCATGGAACGTTTTTTGTTTGTTTGTTTCCAAAGAACCAGGAGATGGGGCCGGGCAGGGAAGCCATTGATGGCGTGGAAGACTGGGCACGGGACGGGTGCTTGTGGCAGAGCCCCCCACACAGCACGGGGCAGTGGGAAGCAGTGGGGATCACTCCTCCTCCTGGCAGCAGCCAGTATGTGGGTGGGGGCGTTACTTATTTTTAAAATGCCAGGACCCTGGGGCTGGGCAGGGCGGCCATTGATGGGACTGGGAGAGCAGGCACAGGTTGAGGGGTGCTCAGTGGGGTGGAGAAACAGGCAGGGAATGGGGCCTGGCAGGGACCCCCCCCATGGTCTCCTCCAGCCTCTCTACCACCCACCCCCTACTTACCAGGTCCAGCTCCCTCCAGTGGAAGTGGAGACTGCCTGAATCTCCAAAGCCATTCAGAGGCTTTGGACTAATTTGGACCTTTTTAATTGGTCTCTCAGTTCAATTCAGATTTGGAGATTTGGCCGCCAAATCAGGCCAAATCTCCTCTGAATCAAATCAGCATCAGAAGCTTTGCACAGCCCTACTAAATACCATTGAGATTTTGAGCCTAAGTGACCTCCCAAAGATGACATGTATAGGAGCAGGGACTGAACCCAGTCTCTGGGTTGCATCCAAACAACCGAACCATTCATTTTTATCCCCCAAATACATTCAGATTGGTTCGTTTTACTCACCTACCAATGAATTTCATGGTTGGCCACTCTCAGTAAATAATTGAAGTCATCTCAAGGAGTCAAAATGTTTGATTTAATTCAGCCTGATATCTCTGACAGTAACCTTTACAATTTCCGTTTTTGAACTATAATATTACACTTAATTTCAGTACCTCGGTTTAGCAAATATTTTCAATTGATAAATCCCATTCCTGGGTTTCTCACTGGACTCTAATTTATAGACCTTGCTGGAGTACTGATTAATATAAGCATATATAGTACAACTGCATATAAAGCTCACATAAATGGTCTGTTAGAACATAACCCAAAGCAGGACTCACTAAAGACTGACCTACCACCCATTGGGCACATCTACACATGTGTTTTAATGTACAGTAGCCTATTTTAGTGTGCATTTTTACATCAAGTCAAAAGCTGTGCTAAGACGCTAATAAACAGTAAAATTAGGCTACTGTATATTAAACATCAGTAAAAAAATATGTGTGCTTTCACTACTGTGTATTAGGGCTGCCTAATGCACATTTAGTCAATATGTCACATTCAGGGTTTGAATTACATTCTAACTTTTGCTGGGGGTGAAGGGGGCTGTGTCAGTGATAGCCAGAAGCCAGAAGCAGCCACTGTTCTTACTGCCACTGCTGCCTGAGGCATGGGGTGGGCCAGGGGGGCTCTCGTTTCTTATGGGGAGAGTTCAGCCCCCCAAACTCCCCTATAATTCGAACCCTGCTTATATTAGTTGTATTTAACGCACAGTAGCAAAAGCACATTAATGAAGTTGTAGATGCAACCATTACCATTGTTAAGGTCAGAAGGGACCTCAGTAGATCATCAAATCTGACCCCCTGCCTGAGCAGGAAATAGTGTTAGAGTCATATGACCCCAGCCAGGTGCTTGTCCAGTCTCTTCTTAAATCTCTTCTCTCCCCTCCAAGATAGGGGAGAGGACCACATCCCTTGGATTCTCTCCAGATTTTGGCAACCCTTACCATAAACAAGTTCTTCCTGATGTCCAACCTAAATCTGCTCTTTGTCAGTTTGTGGCTGTTGTTCCTGGTTATTCCAAGGGGTGCCTTGGTAAACAGAGCATCTCCAATGTCTTGCTGCTGCTCCCCCCTGCCCCCAATTAATTTGTAAATGGCCACACGATCCTTTATCAGTCTTCTCTTGTGGAGGCTGAAGAGATCCAGGTCCCTCAGTCTCTCCTCCTAGGTCCTTACCTGACTATGACTTAAATCAGAAACTATCTGCAAAATTAAGTTTTACAAATCTGTGCTAAAGCTGACTGATCAGGCTGATTGTTGGGACTGGTGCCAGAGTCTAGAATGCACATGATTAGGGTAATTTGTTAAAGATGTTGATGTTTGTTATATAAATGTATGACATAAGTGGACTTCTTTGGGACTTTTTATCTGGCCTAGGAGACACAATATGTGACTTAAGCCTGTGCCTTACCACAAACATCCAAGGTTAGAACCTGGAAACCCACTGGACATACATGTTAATGAGTAATTGCTTTGTAGTTAATAACCCTGGCTGAGTGAAGACTCAGAATCTTGCTACTGAACCAAGCCTGTGGTCATTTTCTGTATAACACTGTGGTCTTTAAAGAAACACACACTGCTTGCTAAGTGTTCCTTTCTTTCCTAGGAGTTGGCAATTTGAACACTTAGTCTACTAGTCTTTGAGATGAATAAAATCCATGGTACCTTTTACATTTTTAACTCTCTTGACCTCCCATTCCCATGAGTTCATGACAGCTTGGCTTTATGGGCTGGGTTAAATAAAACAGATGGAAAAAGATGCAGAGGCTGTTGGCATTTATCCTTCTCATGTAGGGGCAGATTGATTACAAGAGGACATTTTGTACCCTTTTTTAAAGCTCCAGTGGTCCCACTCTAAGCAAGGTCTCTGGGAACAACCCTCTTATCGAAAGCCTTAGCCAAAGGAAGCCAGAATAGATTCAACATTTTACACTGCTGGGTAGTTTTCTTCCCTATGAATTACTTTTGCTCAAAATAACACCAAGACTATTTGCCTCATATGGATTTTACCATATACCTTAGAGATCAAACTATTTCACAGCAAAATTACACAATGCAAACTAGTCTCTTATGGGAGCAATCCTGTATAGTTATATATGTGACTGGTAAGGATTATTCCCACTAGAGATATTATACCTATCCAATAATACTAAGACTGAAAATGTAAGAAATAACAAAGAACAATGCAACTTGAGTCAGTGGGATTTAGGATTTTTTTTTTATGTGATTCAGCCAATAAATGGAAAATGCAGTTTAATGTAGAGAAGTGTAAAATTATAAGCCTATGGGGCAACAAACCAAAATTGAGAGAACATATTAAATGGAACAGCCATCCTGTACCACATGTGGATCAGAAAAGGGATTTAGGAGGTTTTGTAGATAAATTGTTGAAACCCTACCGTATTACTGCAGTGGGAGAAATCAAAAGAATAGAGTACAGAAGTGAAACTGTTACAAAGCACTGGTCTGATTTCATCCGGTGTACGTCAGTCAGTACTGATCATCTGAAAAGCTAGTTTGTTTGTGGTTAAACTAGGATTATGCGGTTCTGTTTTCAATGCTGCCACAGACATGTTGTGTGAACTTTGGCAAGTCACCAAATCTCTATCTAAGCCTCAGTTTCCCCATCTGGAAAAAATATATAATAATTTTCCCTTACCCCTTTCTTCTCAAAGCAAGAGATGGTGAGGTAATAATGAAGTGAAGAAGCGATATCTGTATATGAAGATTTGCTAAAGGCAGTGATCTTTACTGTCCTATAAATATATATTTAATAAATAGGGTTTATTCAGTATTTTTCTAGGTGAACATCCAAGAAATGTGTAGATACTACAAGAAATGGTGATGGTCGCCCAGGGTCAATACAACCATTACATTTAGAGTGACCCAACTTTAGTGTGCAGACATTCACAGGACTTAAAATGCCCTAAAAATGGCACACCTGATCTAAAGTTAGTTCACCTCAAAGTAGACCAAATTTAAGATTGATCTGGGTTGACGCAATCTAAAATGGATTAACCCAGCCAGCACATATTCAGAGCACAGCCCCTGGGCTGGGAAAAACCAGCTACTTGCTGTAACCTTGGAGCTGTGCTGTTCCTCCCTCCATCCCACCCCACCTAACTGGGCTATTTTAAGCTCCCCTAACTATCCCTCCATGCCTGGGAAACTCCCCACAAGATTCTTCCCCCCACACACCTCCCAGTCCCTGCAATCCTGCCAGCCCCTCCCCTACCCTGAGTTACTTACCTTGGGCTACCCACACCACTCCTAGCAGCAGCAGCAAATGCTTGCATACACTGCTCCCAGTTTAGGTTTAGGTGACTTAAAGTAAGCTAGCTAAAACTAAATCAGGTCTGTAAATGCTTATTTGCACCCTCAATTTGCAGCATTCTTCCCTTAGCAGTGTGACTATGTGTCTCTCTAATTTTTCCTGGACAATCCTAGCATCCAATGAACAATTCAGGGCACACAAAATGTCATGTTTCTTTCTTTTAATGAATCAAATGTTTATAACTTCAACGTGTTTGTATAAATTTACTGCTACACTGAGTGAATTCATTGTCCATTTATGAGTGCAAAACCACCCAGGGGAATGAGAGTTCAATGACACGAACAGTTTTTGGAGTTTAACATAGACCCAGTCAAATGACCAAAGCTGTTCCATTGCTCAAAGTGATTGTCAATGACAATGGTTCAGTGTTTCAAGATAAACTCATTCAGAATGCCAAGTTACTGGAAAAAGCCTGTACTGTGACAAATTTCAATTAGGTTAATCACATTCTGCATCCTTAAATTCACTCCACAGTTTCAGAAAGAGGCAACATCCTTAATTTCCTGTCCTAACCCATTTCTTGTCCTCATCCATGTGTTGGTAAATAGCTGCTACATTCCGCCAACATGTAGTTAACCTAATCCTTTTATCTTCAGTAGTTGCAATGTCTGAATATTGGTTTATGATATCAGGAAAGCATTGTGGGATTCTTTTCTGTACAATTATAAAAGGCCAGAAACTCACTTATATGAAGGGCTCTCTGTACGGCACGTCCAGGTTACAATAAGGGAACCTTAGTATAAATGAGAAACTGACCCAAAATATCTTAGTTTTTTTTCCCCTGCTACATCCTCATCTGATCCTTGATGAAGTCAGATGGCTTCTTTTGCATAAAGAAGAATTAAAAGGAGGCTGGACTGTCATAAGTTTAGAAAGAGAGGAGCAAGGTCAATCAAAAGCTTGGGCACATACTCTTCAGTTTTACCTTTCCTTGAAATTCTGTGTGCAAGTCTTTTACTCACGAATGGGAATTACAACTTCACCAGAGTTACAGAATGATATGTGAAGTACAATGTAAAAACTTCACATTGTTCTCTTCAGTTCCTCAAATCTCAATCATACAAGCTGACTGAGCCCTGACATCTCTCTTACTGTCTCTCTTCTATCCTAAGGCAATGTTAAGGGAACCTGAATCCTGATATAGAAAAATATATATATAAGTATCAGTGCATTAATCACCACAGCAAAACCACATGGCAGCCATTCTGTCCTGCCTATTGTGTGTTTTGGTCCTGTCTACACTTTACATAAATTGCCTCCTCCTCTACTGCCACCACTCTCTGTTGGTGGTTTGAAATTAATTGTTCCTAGACTTAGATATGCTGAAAAAGATGGCAACGTACTTAAATGCACTCATTGTTATACTGTGCTTTGAAGGTAGGGACAGAGAGGCCCAGCCAGCAGTTCATGGTTTTGTTTTGTTTCTAGAAATAGCATAATAACAATCTGATTTAGGATAACCCTTATAGGATTATACCTGATGGGAAATTAAGAGACTTTAATAGATTAAGAAAACTGAACTACTCTGCCAATGTCTTTATCCTTATTGTAAAAATGATTAAAGTGGTATGCACACATTCTTATCTTTGCTCCCAGACTCTTTTAAATCGAAGTATGTAGTGGAGATATAGGAAATTAAACACCCTGAATGCATTATAGTTTAAAGAGTCTAACATCCATTTCAACTTGGAAAACATGGGTTGGGCGCATAGGGGATCAGCAGAGCTCCTGGTTTTCCCTGATTTAAAAAAAAAAAAGCAAATGCTCTTATAACCCACCCCCCAAAATCCATGATTACACTTAAATGCCACTAGATACGTACATATCAGTTGAACACAATGTTTTCCTGATATATTTACAATTTTAAAGTAATTTGGAAGCCTACTGGTGCTTCAATCACTATAATAAAATAAGTTCTCAATACCTATACATTTTGGTATTTGATTTTGGGTTGTTTATCATGGAAAATCAGAGGTCTTCCTGGCCCCTTAGCTCACAGAACAAGAGGTCTCCCTGCCCCTCACTCCCAAGTCACAGCCCCCCAACTCTGCTGGTGTCCCTCACTTCCCCACTCACACTCCCCTGTCCTTGCTGGTACCCCTCACCCTCTACCCACAGCTCCCAGCCCCCCCAGCCCTGCTGAGGGAGCTCCCAGCTGTCAGGGCAATGGGCCCAGGGGCCCAGGTCCATAGCCCCCTGCCCCCTGCAGCAGTGACTGAGCCTCAGCTGCTGCTTGTGGGAGGTGGCAGCTGCTGCAGCAGAGTGGAGCGCAGAGCCTGGCTCCCCCCACCCTGCTGCACGCTTGCTGTGTGCTTGCGTGTGGGGGTTGGCCAGCTTCCCTGTCACTGTGCGCACTCGGGGGGGGAGGGGAGCAGGGAGGACCCATGACCCCCAAATCTGTGTATGGGGTGGGGACTTGGGCTCCCTGCCATGCTTCCCTACTCCAGGGCCTCCGCAGTCCAGTGAGTGTGATCCAGCACTTCAGGGCATAGCTGGGCTGCATTGGGAAGCTGCCTGTTGCTGTGAGCTCCACGATGCCCTGGCAATGTGTCCCCTGCCGGCTGTGTAGTAGCAATGGACACAAACCCATGCCACTGCCCCTGCTGCTGCCGCACAGGTTGAGGACACTTTGCCAGGGCAGCATGGAGCTCACAGCACCAAAGAGCTTCCCTGCAGGGCCCTGCTCTGCCCTGCCATGCTGGGTTGTATCCACTGGGCTGCAGAGGTCCCAGGGGAGGGCAACAGGGTAGGGAGCCTGAGTCCACAGAGAGCAGCCCACGCCTATCCCCACCCCACACACAGATCGGGGTGGGGGGGGCACAGGTCCCTCTTCCCCCCTGAGAGTGTGAGCAGTGGAGGTGAGCCAGCCCAACCCCCCCTCCCCAGACAAGCCACCTACAGCCCTGTCCCACTTCCCACCAGGGCCCTGCAGCAGCACATTTCAGACCCCGGCCCCAAACCCCATGCACCCCCTGGGTGGACAGCAGCCTCAGCCCCAGCCCTGCCCAAATCCCTCCCTCCTTCCCTTCCTCCCTATGGAGGCCTCAACCTCCCCCTCACCCAGATTACCTGTGGGAGCTTCTGTCCAGGCTGCCTGGCAGCCATGTGCATATACATGGACATGGCATCCCCTTCCTGGCCACCCTCTTCCCTCTCCCCCAAGCCCCTTGCAGCTAGAACAATGCCAACCTGCAGAGAGCTCTTTGCAGAAGTGCAAATCTGTGGGTCTCTCTGTTAAAATGAGAAATTAGCATTTTCCTTCGGTAAAGGGGGAAATCCACATTTGTCTCTGGTTTTCCATGGGAAACAGAAAACCCGGATACCTGGTGATCAGTAATACACCTCTTGTTGAGGGTTTCAAGATTTATGGTAGGATCAGAAAGTGCTGGTGTTTCAGGGTCTCTTCTTTTCCTGGTTAAACTGTTATTTCCTAAGCAATTGCACAGGATTCTAGTGATATATGAAAACATTAGCATCTTCTGGTAAATTTAGATGTTCAGATTTCAGTTCAGAAATCATACCACAAGTCAGACCAGCCACACACTTTATTTTGACTTGATGGCATTTGCATTACAATTGTCATAATATTTTATCACAGCATTATGCCTGTGAAACTGATTCCCCAAAATATTAAGATTGAGTCCAGTAGGCTAATACACAGATGGTTCAGATTCCAGCTCAGGCAGTATTCTCAGCTATTAAAATATTGTGGAATAGTTACAGATCCAGATGGCAAAAGATTAATGTTCCTTAATTCTTTCTTTTACACTTTAAACTGTACATGAATGATTTAACATCTGTACTGTATCTGTGCTTCATTTTCATTACAGATGATGACCTCATCCTTCAGTTTTCCTGGTACCAACCATTGCTGATTATTAATAAAATGAAACTCACTGACTACTCACATCTGGACTGTTACATCTCAAGATCAATGGCAAGAGAAGAAGGGTCAGACATCAGTACTACAAATCACAAGTTACAGTATGTGAAAAAGTTCTGTGAGGGGGAAGTCCATATATTCCAGATGTCAAGCAAGTATACCTTTACTAGGTGGATCTGAATTCTATTAAGAATTAGATGTTACACACGAGGTTAAAGAGAGCGAGAGAACTGAACTAGAGCTGTGAGTGGGGAAAACATGCTCATTTGAACCAGGATGGCACATTTTACTTGAAAATATGATTACAGTCTAAAGGAGCACAGGGAGCTGGATAACCTGCAAAGGAACAGTACACTTTTAATAGGATCTTTCTGGTATTGCAAAGTATGCTATTTACTCCTTCAAATGCTGCAAACTGTTCCACTTCCTGGTTTTGCTTTAATTTTATCCTAGAAAATAATGTACACAATAGGTAGCAGTCACCAGACACCTCAAGATGCAGGCAAGAGAGGGAATATATATGGAAGAGGACACATTTTTAAGAGACAAACATTTAGAAAAAAAGGTTTAAAAAAGTGTTTGTTACTCTCATTTCATTTTCCCTTTTTCTTTTACCCAATAAAGTTTTGGGGAAATGATCATTAATTAATTTTAACATTAGAGGGAGGAAATAATTAGAATGTATTTAATTCATCTAGCAATTACAGTCTGGGATTTTTCCTATGACTATCACACCTAGAGAATACTCGTTAAAACTTACATGTTTACAGTGCATAACAGGCCCCCATCCTGATTGCGTTCCCTAAGTTCTGCTCCAACATGGATGTTGCATGAAAACAACAACAAACAACTAGAAAAATGCAACTACTGATTTAATTTCTCTGTTTATACAATCACACTCCTATACACTTCCATCAGCTTGAAAATAAACTTGACTGGGTAAAGATTTTAGGGTTGAAACTCTAGTCCAATGGGAGTTTTGCCATTGATACTGGTTGGGTCAAAATTCCACCTTAGGATTTAACCTTTGGTCATTAAAAAGCTATCAATGATCTTTATTTTGCACCAACTTTAGAAAGGGTTTCCATTTTTTCATCATGACCTATTCCAAAGGTTACTTTTTGGAACTTAAAGAATATTTTCCTTTGTGTTATTTAGAAGCAACAAAGAACCACACTGGTCATTTATTTAAGGTAAATAACCAGTTATTTAAGGGGGCTAGTAAAAGGTTCAGGGCAGAGTTTTTGATTTCCAAAGACTTTGGCACCCATAACTATTCTCCAACTATTTGGGTTGTTCTAATAAAAGATATTAGATTCACTTAAGGAACCTTGTCTGCCTTGGCACCAGTAAGTCACTTTTGAAAATGTTACCCACTATCTTTACAATGTTAATTGTCATATTTAGTTTTACATATGAATATATTGTCTTAACTCTCCTATATTCTATCCTATTGCATATCTGATGGCCTCTCTATGACTAATGACACAAGAACTTGGACTGTTAGCAAATCTTTAAGCTTCCATTAAACTAAGAAGTCCTTCACATTTTAAAACAAATAACACTTTTGAAATAAAGAAATATTCCATGAGTAAAGTGGGAATAGCTTTTTTCCTTACAGTAAAAGCCCATTAAACTGAGCCTTTTTGTCATTGCTCTGAGAAAAAGGAGATCTTTGCATAATGAAGTGAAAAAAACAAAATATGAGGCTTTTGCTTCATATGCAAATTGCAGAATACTGCTTGCAAATTAAGGCATGCAGAATTTCACAAATGTTCAAAGTTTGTTTGCAGGCCTAAGGATCTCATGAATCTCTGGGAAAGCTGTGCTTCACATTTAACTGAAGAGCCACTTCCATAGGTGTCTGCTGTATTTATTTAGCGTATGAAAAAATGAAAAGTAAGAGTAAAATTATCTGCCTTCATATATACATATAAGTTGGTAAAGAACATTCCTACAGCCACAGTTTGCAAGTAGAAACAAACATGAAAAATAATGTCTATGCCTGCACAAGTATTCAGTTTGCTAAGACAAATATTGAATGTTGTCTACACAATCTTGAATATGCCCAAACTTCATCACCAATAAAAATAAAGATTTTGTTTTGTTGATGCATTTCTCATGCCATATAGTTTATACTATTTTTTTATGCTCTGTGATAAAAATGAGCAGCCTTGACAGTATTAAATATACACATAAAAACAGCTCTATCAATTACCCCATGCTTAAATCAAATAACCCAGCAGCAATGTAATCACAACAAATTAATGAACCTCCCAGCATAATCTCTAGGATATTACCACCACTCTCCATCCCTGACCCTGTGGCAATGGAAGTAAAGATAGATTTTTGCAACATGTCCTGAATTTTGGCTGTCACAGTTCAGATAAGAAAGCCCCAGAACTATTAATAGTTTGTTATGCATTTGGTGAGAGAAAGAGAAATCATTTTTATGTCACCAAAAACCACCAGGAAAATACTGTAGTCTAAAAGAATTGCACAGAAGTGTTTCTATTGAATTAGAGGATGGTAGGTTAAAAGGAAGAAACAGCTTTCAAACAACTTCTCTACAAGTATCAAATTGTCTTGTCTAATTAAAGCAAGTGTGTCTCATATGAAACCAGAAGAAAGCTTCTTTTCTCCCCTCCCTTACTGGCTTTGGATAAGGTCATGTTAATGGTTGAACAAAGTACTCCTTTATTTTTCCTTCTTTCAAATTTATTTTCAGTCTTCCTCATAATTACTATCAACTCCATAAAGGAAATCATATTGTTATATTGATTAACAGTGGCTGCATTTTCCAATTATTTTTATAATGAGTTTAGTGGCAATGACCCAGAAAATGGACAAAGACCTCGCTTCAGATTAGTGTTAATTTGGTGTAAATTGTTATTTTTCCCCCCTCTCTAGCAAATGATGATGATAGATCCCTACTGTTAATTAATCAAAATGCCTCAAAATAGAGTTCACCAGGTGGAAATAATTAGCAGTTAATTGTCTCCTGTTTATTACTCTTCAGAGATGTAAACAACAAAGTCTGGATTCATTTGACAGTATTTACTAAAAAGCTTCCTAATAAATAAATTAGAAGCACAAATGTTGTTGTTATGGTACTAATTTTTGTGATTGTGCGTTTGTTTAATGAGACAATGCCATAGACAAAGAATCAGTCATTTTCCCTTTAGAATTAAAATATCATTTCAGTGGGTGTGAACGTTTGCCTTTTCTTTCATCAGCAGCTTTCCTTTCATTTATTGTTCCTAGTCTGGTTAATTGAATAACAGGAAAAAAAAAAGATGAATTGCTTTTTGCTGCATGGAATAATTTTTAATGATGAAATCTCACAAAAACAGCAGATTTATCTTGCATCGGCATTTTGATGAGTACAAAAGCAATTCACATTTGGGGAAAACGTTTGTGTACAATCTGCATGTGACCTGCTGCACCAAAGGTGGATCTATATGCTGATTCTAACATTTCAGTATGTCATCATCTGTACTGACATCTGACAGCAGTACCTTCAAGAGAAAACGTCAAAGGAAAAAACTATACTCGATCCACTCAGCTGACCTCACCCAAGCAAAGGCCTTAGAGATGAATCCAGAAAATGTAGGCACCTTAACCCAATGCACCTGGAATCCAAGAATTTAGATACCTAAAGTGAGACTTAAATGGAATTTTGGCTGCTCACTCCTCCAAGCCCTAGCCTAACAGGAGGTTTCAGTAGTAAAGTCAACTATATTACTACTTCTGTGTATGTTCAGAACTGCCTCAGTCTCATCAGTACTGGACAGTTGAGCACTCCTTTCACTCATAGTCCTGTTCAGAATCCTTAGTTGTATGTTTCCCGACCTATTACTTCCAGCTCAATCTGGGAAGCATGCTCAGAACAGGGGAAGATACCACTTTGGTTCAAAAACATAGCTGGAGGAGCAGGAAATGGTGACACCCCCATGTGTCTTTTGTACAATAGCCTAGTGATTAGATCTCACATCAAACAGATTAAATCTCTCACCCTTCTCACCATCTAGTCACTCTAATTAGGCACAGACATTCAAAATGCCAGAGGTGGAGGCGATCTATATCTATATGCAGTTTTCTACAAGAAGCATAGTTTAGATTGGTAGTGAACAGAACACATTTGCCCTTTGGGTTGGCGGGAATGACAAATCTTCAACCAGGTTCATTGAATTATAGGAAAGTTTAGAGTTGGAGGGGACTTCAGGAGTTCACCTAGTCCTACTTCCTGCTCGAAAGCAAGATCAACCCCAACTAGATCATTCCAGCCAAGGCTTTGTCAACCCAGATCTGAAAACCTCCAAGGATGGAGAGTCCATCTAGGCTATGCCCTGACAAGAGTGCATGGCTGCAGAGCACTTTTAAAGTCCCCAGTCATGGAACAAACTAACCCTCATTATATCAGGGTTCATATGAAGGTACTCCAAAGTGGAGTTCCTTCATTAACTTCTGTCTCCTCAGGCAGGTGGGCCTATGCATCCCATCCCCATCCCCATCCTCATTCCCAGTACTGTCTGCATGGTGGGGGCAGGAAGCTTGGGCTGGGGTTTGTCCAGCCTGCGTTAGAGGTAGGGAGAATAGATTGGAGGCTCCCCACCTCAGGGGCCTCAAATCCACCACCCCCACTCCTATATAGGAGTATAGGCTAGTATAGGCTGGCAAACCTCTGCCCAAGCTCCCTCCTCTCCTTCCCCCCCCCGCCATCATTCAGACAGCACCAGACCTGGGAAGGGGGTGGGGCTGGGGTAAGAAAGGGAGGTCCTTGGCTCCAAAGCGGAGCTTGCTCCCCTACCTTCCCGACCCAACAGTGAGCATGTATTGGGTCAGGAGGGTTGCTCTAACTCATAGTGCTTTCTGTGAAGTGTCGTGAGTTAGACCAGGGAGTTACATACCAGCACATGGTGAAGATAAACATAAGCTTACGATTTGAATGACATATCCTGACCTGTTGTTGAACTGTGCTCTGCAAACAAAAAGTGAAAGAAGATGAGGGAGGCTGAAATCAACTTGTATATTCTCCTGGATCCTGTTAGCTCATATGTCATTTATGTGGTTATTCCAGCAGTTACGATTCACTAGGGCCTTAGCCCACCCAAACCATGCTTTTTTTCTTACAGGAAAACCCCAGGGTCTTTCCTGAGTTATTCTATAATGTCCTTCACAGCTTTTAGAATTGCCTGCCCTCTTCTCAATATCACTGAAATGGAAGTGCTCCCGAAATCTTAATTCTTTGAACATTTTATTTTTCAGGTTTCTTTATTAACAGCATTTATTTGATCCATTATCTTTTAATCTTTCTTGGCATCTGTTTCAAAGTTTATCAAACAGAATTCCCTCAAATGAAAGCAAATCTTACAATTTTTGCCCAGTGTCCCTCTTTTTTAATTTTTACAATGCTTGGAGATTTTTTTTAATCAGGTGATTTTCATCTGTATGTCCATTTATACTTTTAAATGGTCCCAACCCTGTGTTTGGGAAGCTGCTGGGACTGAAAGACTGACAATGGGAGAACTGGAATATAAAAATGCTGCTTAAAAATACAATTGTATTCATGTTCTGTTATAGTTGTGTGTTTGGCAGTAGGGGGTGAGGGAAGAATAATGCATTTTATATGCATAAATAAAAAAATAAAGTATACCCTGCTGGATTATTACAAAGACTGTAATTTCATCTGTAGGTTCATTCTCAAAATTTATGACATCAGACCCTGTACTGAAATTACAGTTTGAAGCCCACAAGGTGGTACATTTTATTCTTTATTCTAAAGCTAGTGTGGATAGCACTGAAATTAATAGCAGAACTGGCATTAAGGAATACTACCGGCATCTAACTGATACAGGCATATATAATTCCCTGTCATGGCATTCTGTAGGAGAACTTAATAAGATTGTTCTAGTTTTATTGTTTTCTTCTTGATTCTTCTCTCTCTTGCTTTATGCTTTCACCAACATCAGCAAAAGAGTCTAAACAAAAAACCCAAGTTGATTTGCAAGTTTTGCTTTTTCGATTAAACAGAAAAATGCAGCATTTGGATGGTGCTTTTTTAAGTCTCTGAGACCCTGAAATGGGAACTGATTTTACACTTTCCTATAATAATATTTTTATGAGTGAAATTGGAAGAACAGCCACTCAATGGGAGAGGAGGGAAAAATGAAGCTGGCTGCCTCTACAGAGAAATTTATGAGGAGTTTGACGTTTTGCTTGGAGTGAAACAGAGAACTTTTACTGCAAAAACTTACATAAGGATCTTTTTGTTCTGCAAAGTGTTTCCACCAAAACTTTTTTTTTTTTTTTTTTTAATCTAGGGATGGATCTAGCCAGTGTCAAGAAGAAGCTGATGCTGCCTTTGGTCCAGCAAAGAGAACTTTCTAATTTTATTTTAGTAACCACAAAGTAATAGTGTTAATGGCACATTTCAGTTATATGTCTCAAAGCACTTTACAAAGGTGGTAAGTATCATTGTTGTCTTCTTACAGAGGAGGAAACTGCCAAAATATAGAAAAAGATCCTACAGTACAGTGAAAAAGACAAGAATACCACCCACTTCTTCTAAGGGCCCAAGCTTTCCATTAAGCCAGACTAGCCAGTTCTGAAGTACTGACTGGCTACGGGGTGGATTCTGTGGCCCATTCTGTGGAATACAGACTCTAGTGTATCCAGATTCTTTCACACAATTTCTATCTTACACAGTAATCATATCAAATAATAAACTTAACACCATAGAAACAGCAAAACCAAGAAACGTACGTGAACAGAAGAAAATGACTGACATTAAATCCTAACCCCCATTTAAATGAAACCGAGCTATTCCCTTGAGTTCAGTGTGTTCAAGATTTCACTCCATGTTTTCAGTGAGGTCTGAGAAAGTATGGTGAGAAAACCAATTGGGAGAAGTGAAGCAGGAGTTCTGTTCCTGACAGCAGGGGCTACAGGGGAAAAGGCATTCACAACACAAAAGGTAATACCTTGTGTGGAATAGGTGGAGGGAAGGGCAGGGATGTAGGCTAGAGCAAATAGGCATGGATTTTGCATTGACTCTATGAGTTTCTTGCCAAAGGCAAGAATTTTACCATTAAAGCCAAATCAGCACAAAAAGGAAATGAAAGCCTTGCATGAATGGAGCAAACTGACTCTTCCATCTCCCAGTCCATCATATCCTGTTTGTACTTAAAAACACTCCCTGTCTGTAGGACCTCAGGGACAATGCACCAAAGTAACAATATTGAGTTTACCTTGATAAAAGCAAGCTTTTACATAATAAACACCTATCTAGTAAGAAACAGATGAATGAAAACAACTTGGGAAAGCAACTCACTACTGATTCACAAAAGCTGTGTTTCATGATAGGTCTAATAAATTTGCCTCATATGAGCCCTCATCCCCAGCAAGTCAGGCTGCAATACCAGTCACGTGCTTACACAGGAAGACCAATTATCACCATACAGTATTTATGGTGAAAACGGAAACAATTGAAATAACTGATCCAAGACAGCCAAAGACATATAACAGTAAAACAAACACAATCCCTTTTTCCCTTTTCCATGGGCTCTCTCACTTGCAGCCTATCAAAGCTCATGCAGATTTGCAATAAAAATGAGGGCAGTGTTTGGCCCAGAACCTGTTTAGACAGATTCTTACTCCTTCTAGTTACTTACATTATAAACTTTCTGTGCTAAGGATTGTTTTTCTTCTCTATGGTTACAAGGTGCCTACTACAACGAGCTTCTGGTCTGTAACTGAGGTGCTCCCATGATACAAATAATCCTAGTACTCCCAGTAGAAGGCAGGCCAAGGATTATTCATTAAAATTAAGCTGCAAATAATTTTAAACACAAACATTCAAGAAAATTGTCTCTTCCAAAATATTTACATATGTAAGTAAAGGCTAAATTCACCAGCTAAATTATTCATTCATCTCTACCTTCCCCTAAAGTAAGTGCATTGGCAGAGATGCACAGTCTGGCAAAAACAGGAGGAAGGAGACTGACCAGAAGGAATAGTTCTGTGTCTGCCACACATTCATCCTGGGGTTCAGTTACCAAGGTATCAAGGTATAAGTTGTTCTTGCTTGCAATTTTAGAGGTATTTATGTAGGAGAGTAGCATATCTCCCTCTCAAACATTATAACAGCAGTAGAGATAACAAGGGGCCGTTAAGGTGAACCGATATGAGTGCTGATAGGCTTAACTCATCAGCAGAGAGACTGTTAAGTACTGCAGGAGCTCTTTAAATAGACCAAGAGAACATTAAAAAAAAACCCCTCTCTCTGGCCTTCTCATCTAACCCATGAAAAGGGAACATCACATTTATCACATCCTTGGAAGCCCAAAGCACAAAAGAAAAAAAAAACCCTTCATCATAAATCTAGTATCAAAAGTCAGGAGAGAGAGAGAAAAAAACCCTGCCTTTCTTTCAGCTATGAGATAGAAGTAGGAAAAAAATGCTTTTATCAGATGAAATAAGACAAAAGGGAAAATTAAGTATGCCTTTGTTTCTGGAACCTGCAGCTTCCTTATTGCAGTGAGTGAATCAGGCAAACTGCTAGACAGCTCCCAGTGTAGGACTCAGCAGGGCAAATTGAAATTATGCAGCTCCACTGTGCCTTCTCCAGTTAGTATAGCCCCAAGCACATCCCATCCACCCAGTCAAAATCCACAAAATATACCAGAAACTGCTTTTCATGATGCAACCTGCATCTCTCTGCAACCACTTGTAAAATTTTGGTCTCTAGCATGCTTGAAAGCAGAAACTGGGATTAAACCTAGAACAGCCTCACCAGAATATTTCTAGGGTTGGAGCATGCATTTGGGGGGTGGGGGAAGGAGAGAAGGAGAAGGGCAGCATAGGCTCATGGCCATCCCAGCTGGTGCAGGCTGTCAATCAGTGACTTTCCATGAGACATACATTTATTACCAAGTAGGAAAAGATCCAACACCTCAGTATAAAAAGGCCAAAATTCAGCACTTTATTGGTCTTATCCCTCTATTCAAATGGAAGTAAGTAATAGATCTTCAGCAGAAAACTAGAAGGAGGCCTAGAAAGCTCAAGCACCAATTAATTTTATGTGAAAAACATTCTGAACAATAATCAAGAAAGAACATTGTACCATGAGCCTTCAAAATTTTATACACCGTCTTTTTGGATACAGTTCCTTCTGTAAGTCTCCCTTGCTTTGTATATGGGTCATGTGTTGCACATTTAACTTGGTAAAACCCTGGAATACCCCTTTTATGATTTGTTTGCCTCAACCGAGTGTCAGCTCCTTCATTACACAGCCAGGGTTGGATGGTGCTATGGGAAAGGGCCAAAGTCAACAGGATAAAGGATCAACAGCTTCAGTGTACAAAATAGACTTATCCGTTAACAAAACAATTTTAAAAATGACTTAAATAGCCCAGTGTGTATTGTAGACCAGTTTCCGAGTAATTTTAACCTACACGCTGACAGGTTATGTGGATTTTCACATGCTAATTTACCAGTTCAATAAAAAAAACCCTGAATAGCCCAGTGTGTATCCTTGTCTAGTTCCCAAGCAACTTAACTTACACATTGACAAGTTATGTGGATTTTCACATGCTTATTTACCACTTCAAATCAAAATGCATCTACCATAGCAGCCTCTATATCAGATTACATGCAGAATGTTCTTTTTATAACACTCAATAAATGATCTCATGTGTGTACTATAAACTGTAGTTGTGTTTGCCAAACTCTGAAGAAACAGAGAAGAAATGTAGAAGCTGGTCGTTCAGACTAATTTTACACATACAGGGAGAATGGAGAAATCAACTCTGCTTACCTTTGAGGGATGACTTGCACCAGTATGACCTAACTGTGACAACAAACCACATCCATTTGGGGCCTTTTCAATCAAGAATATCAAAGTGTTTAGTTGAGGGTTTTGTGGTACATCTCCACTTTAATCTATGCAAGTAAAATGCACATCTGTAAAATGGCTCAACCTGGGGGGAGGCGAGGGTGGATAAAATCCACATATTTGATTTCCCAGGTTTAGGATTACTAAAATCTCTCTCAGGTTGGCTGTACAGTAAGTCTTTTAAAATCAGCGATCACTTTTGAAAATCATATCCTACATGACTAGCCCAATAGTACAAAGCAGGTTAATATTACAGCACAAAATGGAGCACAAGAGCTCTTGCACCTAGTCTCTCCATCTAAACACTAGAGATCACTAGCAATCTTCCCCTAAAAATAGCTACTATGTACACAAACAATCAGACACATATACAAAAAAGGCATGTTTATTTCTGCAGGTTTGGGAGTTATAAATTAACTGTGTGCATTACTTAAATACAGGGTAACTTACAGGCATTTAAGAATGGACAAAAGAAGACATAAGACACTGGGCACCACCAGGGGTAACTAGGACCAATGGTCACAAGTTACTAGAGAGCAGGTTTAGGTTGGACATTAGGAAACACTACTTCACAGTTAGGGTGGC
>JAGPOW010000304.1:32456466-32477829 GCA_030014935.1 Caiman crocodilus
CCTTCTTCATCCTCCCTATATATTTGAAAAAGGACTTTTTATTATCTTTGATCTTGGACACTAGTCCTAGCTCTATGTCCACCTTAGCTTTCCTAACAGCTCCCCTACAGGCCCAAGCAGTGGTGATTCTTAAAGTCCTTCTTAAAGTGTGGGGCCAAAATCTGGACACAACACTCCAGGTGAGGCCTCATCAGTGTTGAAGGGAGTGAAAATATCCCTTCCCTTGATTTGCAAATGGCACACCTGTTAATACAACCCAGTATGCTATTGTCTATTTTTTTGGTAACAAGAGCACATTGTTGGCCCATATTCATCTTCCGCCCCACTGTAACTCCCAGGTCCTATACCCTAGTCAGTTGTTTTCCAATCTGCATTTGTGCATGAAATTACTCCAAACCCAGCAGGACTTTCCAGTATTCCTTCCTGATTCTCACATGATCCTAACCCTCCCCTCAAGGATGTCAACAACTCCAACCACCTTGGCATCATCTGAAAATTTGCTAAGCATGCACTCAATCCCATGATCCAAATTATTAATTAAGAAGTTAAACAATATCAGAGCTAGGACAGGCCTCTGTGGCAACCGTCTTGATGGTACCTCCTTCAAAATAGATGTTGATCTATTGATAGTTGCTCATTGAGCATAATGATCCAACCAGTTATATTGGATCCAACCAAGGTATGCCACACTGATTGCTCCTGCACCCCCATCCAAAAATCTTGTGACATTATCATAGAAATAAATCAAGTTGGTCAGGCATGACTTGTTCTTGGTAAACCCATGCTGGCTATTTGTCATCACCTTGTTCTCTTCTAGGGGCTTCATAATCGATTGCTTGAGGACCTGCTTCATGATCTTTCCAGGTAGCAAGGTCATGCTAACTGGTCTATAATTACCCAGAACTTCTTTCTTTCCCTTCTTAAAGATTGATGCTATATTTGCCTTTTTTCCAATCATGTAGGGTCTTACACAACTTCCGTGAGTTCTCAAAAAGGATAGCTAATGGCTCTGAAATTATCTTAGCCAACTCCTTGAATATCCTGGGCTGCATCCAATCTACTCTGTTGACCAGAAAGCATTTAGCTTCTCTAAGTAATCCCTAACCTGTTCTTCTATTACTCTAAGTTATTTGTGTCCCTGCTATCTTTGCTGTCAACTTTACTTATCTGGTAGCTGCCCCTATCTGTGAAGACTGAAGTAACAGATGCATTAAATAATTCATCCTTCTTTGCATTATCCATAACTAGATTGCTTTTTGCATGGTGCAAAGGATTTATTTGGTCTTCCTTTTACTTCTGACATATTTATAGAAACCCTTTTATTGACTTCTCTCTCTCTTGTCAGGTATGCAAATCGTGCTTTGGCCTTCCTATTTTTTTTTGTTTTACCTGCCTACCTGTCCAATACTCTTATGCTCTTCCCCAGTACTTCTCTGTAGCAGGTTGCTACCTCAAAGCCTTTTCAACCAGGCTTTTGGCCATTCCCCAAGTGTCTTTCAGCAACCTTCAGTAATCACAGTCTTCAAACCTGCTGGCTCCTGCTGCCTGGAGCATCTCTCAGTAATATACAGATTCTTAACAAAATAAAATGAATAAATGAAAAAAAAAGTGTTCTGGAACACTGAGAGGGGTCTGTTGTGGCTTCAGCCTTCAAACTGCTTGCTTTTTTTATAGCCCAGATGTCCCCCATCTCTGGGTCTTCCACTCTCTCTCCATTCGGGTTCTGCCTAGTGGGGTTTTTGATCCCTACCAAGCCACACCCTTATTAGCCTTTCCATGGCTGTAGCCCTTCAGCGAGGCTACCTGCCTTCTCTTAAGTGGACAGGCCACGCTCTTATGTTCTTTCTGTAGACATTGCATATCCTGAGGAGAAATGAGTTTGAGAGTCTGGTCCACAACTTACTTTATTACAAAAATGAGTGCAAATGATTTACAAACTGTATTCTTCTTTCCATGGAAAGAAGAAGTCTTCCAATAGGCATCTCATCTTCTGTTACCCCTGGGATGTGTTTCTTCTACTGGGAAGGGGGCAATCAGGCTCTATACTCCTACTATGAAGAACAGTTTTGTTGGTACTGCTGCTTAAGACTTACTCTGAATGCTGACAACAGTCAATGAAAATGAAAACTCAAGATAAGTCCTGAGAAGCACATGGGACAGGCAGAAGGGGAGTTCAGAACAAGATCCCTGAGCCATTAATTAAATCAGAGCAATGAGGGGAAAATGAGGTATTAGTACATTAATTTGAAGGATGAAAATATTTTGCTTTCTCCAATTTCTTTGTAAATCTCTGGTGGCAAATAAAACATCTGCACTAATGTTAACCGCATTCTGTGGATGAAAACCTGATCAGCTAAAATCTTTGAATGCAATAGGTCAAAATTTCACCTTGTGTGTCCTCCTGGATAAAATTGTTTATTTAAAAGGTTGAGGCTGCATTTTTATGGAAAATTCTTCTGCAGTATGTTTTTCTGCAGCATCTGTATTAAAAAGATCCATAATGTTTTCAGCACTGAATAGGCTTTACTGTCCAAATATACTGTTTCATACAAAAAATATTTAACTAGTCTTTTTTGTTGACTAAGCAAAGCCAATATAAACAATTCTAGCCAAATCAAGCCGTTATATGTGAAATTATATATTATTGTGAATAGTTTATGGCTACATTATTAACAAAAGTCTGCAGATCCACTAGACACGTAGTAGGAGTTTGTTTAAACTCTGCCTTATAGGGGAAGAATGAAAGATATAATATTTTAAAGTGAGTATGAAACCATATTAATAAAAGTTGCATGGGTAGACACACTCGCTCAAAAATGGGAGCAGAGTAAAGGTTATAAATGTGTAATCTTAACTATAGCATTTTTTGAACTGTGAGGTCTTGATCAGATGAAGAAACTGGTATAAAACTGGCTATGAATAAATTGAAGGTAGAAATTAGAATGCAATTTCTAACTATCAGAGGAATGAGGTTCTGAAACAGCCTTCCAACAGGAGAAATAGGTGAAAACAGCCTATCTCATTGTAAATTGGAGCTTATCTATTTTATGAATAGCATTGCGTGATCTGGTTGCCTGTAATAATGGAAGACTGAGTCAGTATCCCAGGAGATCCTTTCTAGTCTTAAAATCCTACATGCAACTTAAATGCTTTTGAATATAATTTTCTGGGTGGTTTATTGCATTTTCCATCAGGGCAATTCTAGAGTACTAGTTTCCTAAACTGGAAAAGAAAATATTCACAGGTAGGGTAAAGAGAAAAGCAACAGCTGAGCCATATAAAGATGTGTTAGAAGAGTTTCAATGATTGAGTAGAAAAAAAAGATTAATTCACTCTGTCTCTAATACTTGTAATCAGTTTATTCACTTCAAATTTGTGCTCTGGTAGTAAGAGTTAGGTAGCTTCTAACACCATGGAGCGGGTTTAAGGAGAGAGAGAAGCTGATGGAAAAGTTAAGAGTAAGCTCTCCAGGATCTTATTTCATGGATATTATTTTAGTTTTTTTTCCGCACAGCACTAGATTAGAGTGGTATGTGCTGATGTCAGAACAAATTCACACAGCCTGTGCCTACTGTATTAGTTGCTTAAGCTCTGGTAACAGGGCCCTGTAAACCAAAAGTCACACAAAACCCAAGTGTACAAGTGTAGTGGTTACAGAGTCACTGGTTGAGACAAAAAGAGCAACTGTAACCTGATGAGCAGCTGACACTCATTTAGCAGCAGCCATGACTCACCAACACATCAGTGAAATAAAGAACCAGATGTGCAAGGAGTAATAGAGCAGAGCACTGGAAGGGAGGTTGTCTGTGGTTCTTTTTCGTGTTTTATCAAAAAGCAACAAGCCTTGTGTGAACCCTGCCGGTTCTCTTTCTGGGTCGTGGTAAGGATGGGTGGGAGCTTCCTTCACATGAAGAGGATTCAGTCTCACCTTTGTCTCTAAAATACCCCTGTCAACCAGCTGATAATAGCTCTTAAATATTACAAATTTATATTTTTTGGAATGTACAGAGGTGATGGCTTTGGATTTGTCCCTGCTTGCATGTTTCCTTTGCCTTAAAAAATTAAGATAAGAATAGAAAAAATATTTTGCTTTTCCTTTAATTTACAGAACTGTTGTTTTCACACTTACAGTTACATTCAATGATACAGTGCTATATAGTTTGCAATATAAGAAAAAATGTATTAACAAAACATTGTATGACTGGACTGTATCTGGACTATAACCACTACCTTTTTTATCCTCTTTTCCTATTTTATGTCTGTGTTTCAAATTCTCTTTTGCTTTATTACTATCAAGATCAAAATGCAAAATGCATATGTAGCATTACCTCCATCATTTAAATGTTTCTTTCAGAGTGAGCTGGATCCCTACGTGACAGGCATGTAACAGCTCCCCGCTGAAAGAACAGGAGACAGCTATACATTTTCCTGGGGTGGTCAAGATCATCCTCAAAATATGACAGCTCCAGTCTATGCAGGATGGATTAGGATCAGTGTCTTGGATTACATTGCCTGTGGAGAAAATTGTATATGTGTCTCCCTATAAGGATTAAGAACCAGCTCTTGTGGCAAGATGCATCATTTTTGCATTAGCTGTAGCCCTGCATTTAGACTTGGAGGTGGAATAGGATTTGGGTTAAAGTTCATGGTCAACAGCTATTTCTGTCAACCTGATATGTAATCTCATCAAGAGATTATACTGTTTGCTTAACTAGAGTTATGTTTCACAAAATGATGTTGGTTGGAATTAATTATACGGCCATCCTTATCAGTCTCTATCTATATAAGCCATTTTATGATTTCACATGGGATCTCTGTCAAACTAATTGGGTTGTTATATTTAATGGAATTATCCTGTTTACACTTTTAAATTTTGGTACGTTATGGTGGACATGGGGGACTTCTGCACAACCTCTACCTGAGCTATATCCAAGACTCAATACTGGTGAAAAATTTTTGATAGACAATTTAATATGAGAGTTGATACTCAGTAAGCTTCATATATAGTCAATAAACTTTATAGAAAGACTAGGAGCCTTTTACAACACTCTGGCAGCCAGCAGCATTCACATCCACTATATAATATCCTTTTCATGGCTGGGATTGGAGTAGTTTTAGTGTAATTAGGAATTAGGTCAACATTATACATGTACACACAAAATATTAGAAATGTTGAATTGCTGCCATGACCATCTAATACTATTTATAAAAAGAAATGTAGAACCTCTTAAATATAATAAAAAAACCCTTACAATCCCTATAAAGTGGGGTTATCAAATTTTTGGCTAAGAGATTTACTGAAGAAAAACTAAATGGATTGCAGCATTTCTTAACCAGTACAAACTTACCACAGTTCATTAACTAATCAATTAATCTTCCTACATACACTGATGTGTCTACACATGCAAATAACCCAGGAGCATTTCCTCTTAAGTAAACTACCCGAGAGTAAACTCTCCAAGGCACGCATCTATACATGAAGAGAGGCAGGAGAAAATTTGCTGCTCCTAGCATCTGACTGCTCCCGTTCCCTATGCACCTACAACAGCCAGAGAAAGCTCTAGGCTTCCCCTGGGTGCTAGTCCCAAGGCCAGGGGACAACTATCTCCTGGAGGAGGCTGGGGCATTTCTCCTTGCCCCAGGAGCTGCCTGCTGCTGGGGCAGGCTCCACCAATGGAGCTCAGCCAGGGACAAATGCAAGTAGCAAGGAGCTCCCAGCCCCTGCTCCCCAGTTGCAGGGCCCAAGCTGGGAGACCCTTCTCACACAGTGCCAGCTCTGCAACCACAGAACAGCCAGCAGGTGATAACGATTTTCCAAGCCTTGGCCCCACAATCACAAAGCAGAGGCTGGGAGCCCCATTCTGCCAGGATAGGAGGACATTGTCCTCACGTGGGTTCTGGTGGTGGAGACTGTCCTGGCATCAAGCAGCTCCCAGGGGCAGGGAGCAATCCAGCGCTCCCTGCTGCCTGGCTAACTGGGATCATATTTGCTCCTGGTCAGAATCATAGAGTCATAGAAAATTAAGGTTGGAAGGGACTTCAGGAGGTCATCTAGTCCAACCCCCTGCTTAAATCAGGACCATCCTCAACTAGATCATCCCAGCCAGGGCACTGTCTACATGAGTCTTAAAAACCTCCAAGGATAGAGATTCCACCATGTCTCTGGGTAACCTGTTCCAGTGTTTTACTACCCTCCTAGTGAGACAATTCTTCCTAATACCTGACTTAAACTTCCCTTGCTGCAACTGAAAACCATTGCTCCTTGTTCTGTCATCTGCCATCACTGAGAATAGTTCAGCTCCATCCTCTTTCAAACCCTCCTTTAGGTAGTTGAAGGCTGCTATTAAATCCTCTATCAGTTTTGTCTTCTCCAGACTAAATAAGTCCAGTACCCTCAGTCTGTCCTCATAAGTCATGACCTTTAACCTCCACACCATTCTGTTGCCGTCTGTTGGACTCTCTCCAATTTGTCCACATCATTTCTGTAGTGGAGGGCCCAAAACTGAACACAGTACTCCAGATTTGGCCTTACCAGTGCTGAACAGAGGGGAATAATCACTTCCCTAGACCTCCTGGCAACACATCTACCAATGCCGCCCTGGATACCATTAGCCTTCTTGGCAACAAGGACACACTGCTGGTTCATATTTAGCTAAATGTCCACTGTAAGCCCAACATCCTTTTCTGAAGAGCTGCTGCCTAGCCCTCAGCTTGTATTGGTGCATGGGATTATTCAACCCTAAATGCAAGACTTTGCACTTGTCCTTGCTGGATTTCATTAAATTCCTTTTGGCCCAATCCCCCAATTTGTCTAGGTCACTCTGAATGCTAGCCCTACCCTCCAGCATATCTACTATCCCCCCACCCCAGCCTAGTGTCATATGCAAACTTGCTGAGAATGTACTCTATGCCATCTTCTAGGTTGATGATGAAGACTTGGAACAAAACTGGCCCCAGGACTGACCCCTGGGGCACTCCACTTCATACCAGCTGCCAACTAATTTATTACTACCCTCTGAGCCCAATGTTCCAGCCAGTTGTCTATCCATATTATAGTCCGTTCATCCAATCTGTACTTCTTTAGTATGCCTGCAAGAGTGTTGTGGGAGACTATATCAAAAGCTTTGATAAAATCAAGGTATACCACTGGTCTCCCCACATCCACAAAGCCAGTCACCTCATCATAGAAGGCAATCAGGTTGGTCAGGCATGCCTTGCCTTTGATGAATCCATGCTGACTGTTGCTAATCATCGTCTCCTCCTCCAAGTGCTTAGATATGGATTTCTTGAGGATCGGCTCTATTTTTCCAGGGACTGGGATGAGGCTGACTTGTCTGTAGTTCCCTGGGTCCTCCTTTTTTCATTTCTTAAATATGGGCTGTGTTTGTCCTTTTCCACTCATCTGGGTTTGACCTCTCCTGATCTCCATGAGTTTTCAGAGATGATGGCCAGTGACTCCGCAATCACATCAGTCAACTGCTTTAGCACCCTTGGGCGCATCCCATCTGGCCGCAAGGGCTTGTATGTGTCCCACTTTTCTAAATAATCTTTGACCTTTTCTTTTGCCATTGCTTGTTGCTCACCTTCTCCCCAAACTGTGCTGCCTGATACAGTAGTCTGGGAGCACAAGTTGCCTGTAAAGATTGAGGCAAAAAAGGCATCAAGTATTTCAGCCTTTTCTGCATCCTGTCACAAGTTTGCCTCCCCCATTCAGTAAGGGACCCACACTTCCCCTGGTCCTTCTGGTGTCTGCACATGTGTAATGCACAGTAATTAATCTCAAGTAAATTTGCTACTTGCATTTGCAGGTAGCACATTTACACACAATTATAGCCAATTACTTCACAGTAAGCGTGTGTATGGGTAGATGTATTTTTTAGATGCATCCAGTTTGATTTATTTATTTACCTTACTGGCAATATATTCTGGGCAGAAATTCTGTGGCTAGTGAGGCAACTATTTCATGATCAAGCCTGTCTTCCCTCTTCTGAAAGAAAGGTATTGGAAAGCCAGTAATAAAGTCACTTCATAGAGACATGAGACATTACAAGCAGATACTAGTTTTGTGCTTGGGATATTCCAGTTATCACACACACTTAAATGACCACCTGTGATGACACTGGAACTTTGCTACAGGCTGACAGGTTTGAATGCCTGAAGCTTGGAAATAAACTCTTCAGATTAAGTGGATTCACTGACATATGCACACAGTTACTGTCAGGGAAGTCTGGTTATTGCACTGGATCATAAGTGTACAGGCTCAGTATGGATAAGTCCATTACCTGACAAATAACTAAATCCAAATTCCGAAAGAATGGTCAAATTGCTGTGCTGTATGGGTGGCCTGCTGAAACCTAATATATTGACACATGATAACTCTTCACCCTATGGTAAGGTTGCATGGTTCCAGGGTTTCATTGCTTGCAAATTCAAACCATTAACTTCTGTACTTAACAGAAGAAATTATGGGGAGAATACTTGTGTCATTTTAACACTGATAAAAAAATATGTAAGCTTCTATGCAAGTTTGGTATAGCCCTAGGCTTTTTAGCTGGCTGCCAAAATAAACTTTGATACTGCAAAGTCAATGTTCAGTGTGCAAAAAGGTTGGGTTTCCTTTATCAACCACATTTCTAAGACCTCCTTTTCCCTTTGTCTCTAGCTTCCAAATACAGTTCATTCTTTAAACCAGATTTTGAGATCCTAGCTAGTGTGATGCTAATAAGTTTTTGAGTGGCCATGTGTTTCATTTTGAGTTATAGTGCATCTAATTTAATTTGCATTTTAAGAAGGAAAATTAAGCAAGAAATGAGGGCTTTTGCCCTGTGTTAGTGCCAACTGATGTAGTACTAGCCTCAGTTGCCTCATAATCAACAGCACATCCTTTTCACTTTACCTTTGGCTCTTGCTGAAAATCTGGGGCTCATGCAGTCCCCTGTCTACACTCCAGTTGTTTCTGAAGATTTTTTTAAAAGCAAGTTATTACTTCTATTAGTTTCTTGCTGCTGATTGCTAGTACCTATGAAGCCTTTTCAAGGAAGAGGGACAGTAAGCTATAAAACATACATGTTCAATTCACAGGAACCTTTTTTTTCCCTTTTCCTTTCTCTTGGATTTGTACTTAGGCATTATCCATCAAGACATTCCCATGCGGCTTAAAAAAAGAAAAGGGAATAAAAAAATAATACAATTTGATGACAGCTTTACTTTTATTGTCATTTTAAATGAAAAGGCATCTTTTCACCTGTAGCAAAGGAAGCTGGCTAGAGTTTTAAAATTGGTGGCTGACAGGTAATATTTATGTGCCCATTTTCTTTTCTTATTAATGTTATTAAGCAATGATACTCTTTCAGTGAGGCTGTGTGATACAGGTTGAACATTTACTGCTCATCTTACATTTATTTTTCAATTGCATTTCAACCACCTACAGAAGTTCTTTGTTTTTTACTTTTTACCCTTGCAATTTAAATTTTTAATTATTTATTTTTGCTACTAAGAGAAAGAGAATCTTTTGTTTCACAATAGCTTTTGTTCACTTCTCTCTCATAGTACTGAACTGTATTAAAAGCCTTTTGAGAAACCCTTTCCAGATTCACTTACAATTAGAAAAATGCAAATTCAACAAGCTTCAGTTCAATATCTAATGTTCAAGATACTCAGAATTCAACTGTGCGTGAGAATTTTGATATTGGCTTCTGGGATTGGTTTCAAAAGCTTATTTGGAAGTATTCCTGAAGTCAAGGTAGGCCCAAGTTATAATTTCAGACGCACATTCAAATGCACTATTTGCTTTAATTTGCTGTATTTGTTGTTCTAAGCCTATATGAAGCAAGGACAGGTTAAGCTAGGCATTGAACATCATAAAAAAAAACAGAATAAATGTCTATTCTAATAGAGAGAGAAATGCAGGCAATAATTTTCATGTGTGCCAGTTCTGGCATGGGAAGAATTAAAATGGCCTTCAAATTATGGAGAAATTGTAGTGCTTGTAGACAAAAGCTTCTAGTTTGTGTCATCCCAAGAATAGAACCCAGTCACTGATGACGCCTGTAGTTATGCAGGGAGGCTGCTCTGATGTGCTGTAATTACATGTGTGTAATTACAGCATGTTGGAGTAGACTTGATTAACTGAGTCTGCTGAAGTGGTCTAATTAGTGCACTCTAGAAGCCTCTGAATTTTGTGTACCAGCATCTCTGAGCTTCAAAATGGTGGTGGGGGTGCTTTAACTAAAGCTCATTTGATGAATTTTAGTTAAAGTACCCCTGTCCTCATTTTGAAGTGCTGGAATGCCGATACATGAGATGCTGTGGGTGCTTTAATTAGAGCAGCTCTCAGAGCCACATTAATTAAAGCACTCCCTACCCCCACCCCAGAGCACGTGTAAACATGTGCAGAGTTCTGATTCAGGCCCAAACTTGGTTCCAAAGTTAAAGGCATGTCTGAAGCATGAATATTGTTTTGGGGCCATTTTTAATTGGATATAGTGAGCACAATTAGATCTGGAAAAGAATGGAACAGAAATAGCACAACATGAGCTGGCTCTTCTAAAGGTATTTTGGTTCTGAACAGATAGGAAAATGCAAAATGTAGCAGGGGAAAAGAATTAATAATTTCAGAACTCTTAAAAAGGATTGTTTCTAAAAGTGGGGAAATATTTGGGGGAGGACAGATCAGGTTAACTGAAAGCATCACAAAGAGAATACCAGGAAACATACACCCCTGAGGAATTAGAATGCTTTGTGTAAGCCCTAGGCAGGGACTGCATACTCACAATGTCCTAGAAACAGGCCTCTGAGAGTACAGAAATCGGTGGCCTATCTTGAATATTGGGCCCCTAGGCCCACTCAGTTTCAGGTTTAGCCTGATTTGCAGTTAGATGCAGAATTCTAGGAGGGAGATTCATAGAAACAGAGTTTGGTGCCTTGTGCTGTGATGCACTGGAGATTCAACTGTGTTGCATGCAGTTGTATAAGCAGTGAAGTGCATGTTAGAGTGTAGAAAATGGCAGCAGTGCACTTTTAAACTAAAACACCTTCAAATGTGTTTTTGTTCAAAAGTGCACCACAGCCATTTTCTCAGCGCTGATACACATTTTGCTGTTTATACAAAGGAATGCACTTTTAAGAACACCTGGTGCTGTGGTGCAAGCATGTGTACAAATGTTTTTAGTTACTTTTACAAACAAGTGAAAATGTTCTGTACCTCTATGGGCAACTCAGAAAGCCTAGGTGATAAATGAGGAATCACCTAGATAAATATGACTTTAAGAAAAAGAATGCATCTGAATTCCCTCCCTTCACTGGCTCTTAGGTCTGATTAAGAGCTATACACCAGGTACCTCTCTCACTTCATGATCCAAAGCAAAGAGTTTCTCCTACCTTACTGACATGCTTATGATGGTGCTGCCCCCTGTCACAGGCCAGCTGGGCACTGTGAGTGTATCAGTTTTATCACAGGCCAACTGGGCTGTTTAATTCAGTTTTGGATTGAGGAGGCAAAGTTAGGAGTGAAGTAAAGGCAAATTTATTATAACTTACACACACACACACAGTTAACAGGAACAAGTGAGTTTAAAGTTTACAGTTAACAGGAAGATAAAAGCAATAAGCAGATAATGCAGTATTAAAGAGCTAATAGTAAATAATAATAATAACAGATAATAACAACAGACAGATAGATCAATTCTGTCGCAGGCCAACTGGGCACTTTGAGGGTATTAGCTATTGGGCTGTTAAAAACAACAGATAGGCAGACATGGGTTGGCAACTTATCGATAGTCCCTCAATGCCAGGCATGATTCCAGCAAAGTCAGGCATCCCCAATCGATGCTGTCAGAGGGTTACTGAGGAAGATCCCTTGATCAGGAGGCGATCCTCACTCACACCAGGAGTCCGGTGTCCAGGCATAGAACAGAAATGTCCGTTCTGTTCCCTTCTTCTGCTGATCACCTGATGCATGCACTTTTTATTACCTAGTCTTATACTAATCTGTTGGCCTTAGAACCACTCACAATGTTGCCCTATAGCTGTTACCCTATGGGATTGAAACGTGTTAAAAGTTATCATAAAAGTTTAGTACCCAAACTAGGGTTTATCCAATCAACAAATTATGATGCAGCACCTTTAGGTTTGAAAAAATTATGATGCAGCACCAAAAAAGCCCCACTAAAGTGCACATCTTTACAGATGTTTGGTAGCTCGGTTGAAGTAATGCATTGCCTGTTCTGGGCATGCACAGGAACAAGCTGAGTTTAAAGTAAAGCACCAGGTTTTTTGTTTGTTTCCTTGTTTATTTAGGTTTTTTAATGTCTGCAAGCACCCTAACAGCTTAAGAGGTTTCCTGACTGTTGGAACAGGGTTATTTTAAATAAACTTTTGTGATGCAGACATCCAAATTCTGCCAAATTCTACTGAGGTGCCTACTTCACCAGCTTATATTTTGTCACTTTTGTTTTAGTTTTTCCATATCTCTAGAGGAGCGAGAATGCAAGAACCCTACGCTTCATTAAGAAAATACAATTTTGTGAGACCCAGAACCAGCCCCACAAGGCTTCTGGTGTCCTCACCAGTGTCTCACTTTACACTCACATAGGAACCTGTTACAATCTGACTTCACAACTGGCATGACTCCCACTTCCCTCATACTATACCAGAAGGATTTTATTCCCAAAGATAGACTTGCCAGAGGTTCACAGAGATTTCTGACAGAGCAAAGGACTGAAGAAGGACCCTCAATGCCTTGTTATATGCATTAACTTCATTTTTACACATTCTTTTTTCTGCCCCCCCCTTTTTTTTGCATCAGGTCCTGCCAAAAATACAACCTTACATCTTGTTCCACCAGCTTTGAAAATGATGAAAATCATAGGTAGGGCAAATATACAAACCAATGAGAAAAAAAAAATTAGCTGCTTTTCCAAATAGCAGACTTAAAAAAAAGGATTTAATGCCAGACATTTCAGAATCTTCTCCTTTTGTCCAGAGAGGTTAATCATTTCTGTAATTATCATCATAATTTTAAGATGAAGAAAAGCGAGAAAAAGAACTGCTAATAAAGGAATGGTAGATTAAAATTAAATTTGAAAAATTATTGAATGATTGGTACAGACTATAAGAGGAAAAGACAGACATTTACCCTAATGAATAAAAGATTGGCACTTACAGCAAATCTGATATAACTGGATATTTCTTATAGTTTCCTGTAGTGGAGAGGTTCAATTAATGCAACTGTCTTTTGGAAAAGATGAAATAAACTTCATTCTGTATGCTTTAACCAATCACCAATGCTCAATTCTGTAACTATTGCATCAATAATCCATACAGAAGTAATCCAGTTGCATCAGTGGGGCAGTTTGTGTTTGTAGCATTGTAGAATAAGATCCTAAAACAGAGGGAAAATGCTTCCAAAAAGAGAGTTTCAAGACAATCTTAAAAACTGCTTTCTCCAGTTTGCTAGAGATATAGGACTGGAAAGGCCCTTCTGGACCCCTGCACTCATAGTTCATCATTTACCTAACAAATACCCTAAATCACTGCTTGAAACTTTTATCCCAGGTGCAGTACATGAAATATCAACATGCTGTATTCTGGAGAAAAATGAGGACACTGTTAATGCCTACATACTACAATGACTGAAAAGCAACTGGTTGATATTTGTTCAGAAAATCCTAGGAAAAGAAACATGCCCTGAGATGGGTAACTGCTAATCAAACCTGGAAATTAAACATATTCCTGTCACTATTCTGATAATAGTCTCAAAAGGCTACAGACAAGTACAAGAAATGCAGGGAAGAAGTATGGTGAGATTGCCTACAATAATTCAAGGGGCACTGGATTTCACCATCTCTCCAGCCTCCTTTTGCCATCTGCTATACTTAACTGACTGTGACACATCCTTTTATACAGACAGCACTCAGGAGGTTATAGACAAAAGAAATTTAACTGGTTTCACATTTCCTCAAGGAAGTTCATAAATCATAGTTTTAGAATAATATGGAAACAGTACAGCATTCTGGCAAGTGACTACTGTATGCACAACATCAGTGATAGCTATGTTCCGAAATTAGCAGAGTTCAGTTGTATTTGTCTAACCTGGAAGTGACCTTTCAGACATGGATATCATTTTCCAGTCTGCTGTGGAAGAATGGGACAATGGTGTGCATTATTGCAACCACTCCCTCTATAAATTTAACCCAACAACTGGGAGCCCCAAATGCCTCTTCCCTGTCTAAGGCCTGATCCAATGCCTACAACATCTATCAAAAGGTTCCCTTTGGGCACTGAACCAGGCCCTGAATGCTTGCTACTATGTCTTTCGGGTGGAGAGGATGAGGTGATAGCAGCTTTAGATCTCAATTATAAAAGAAATAATGGCTAGAAGCAGTAATGAGAAGTTAATAGATCTAAGAGTTTTTGCAGTAAATACTAAGTTACTGTAAAATGTGGTTTTGGTTTTCTGTTTGTCTAAGCTGGAAGAATAAAACTTGCTTTGGCAGTCTAGAGTCAGGCATCTGGATGACATGTCCAGCCCAGTGAAGCCGATGTCAAATGATCTTCATCTTGATGTTCATTATGTTTGCTTGCAAAACGATGCTAATGTTGGTGGGTCTGTCTTCCCACTGGATTCAAAGGATCTTCCTCAGGCAGTGTTAATAGTACTTCTTCAACAAGTTGAGACATCTCTTTTACGTTGTCCATATCTCAGCTTTGTACAGTAAGGTGGGGATAACAACTGCTTGATAACCCATGAGATTGGTTTTGAGTCTGATGGTGTGATCTTTAACACCCATTTTCACAAGCATTCAAAGGCTGCTCTTGAACATTTGAAGTGATGTTGGATTTCTTCATTGATGCCAGCCTTCTGCACAAAATGGCTTCTGAGGTCCTGGAAATACTCAACATGCTCCAGAGTCACACCATAAATCTGAATTCTGAAGCTGAAGACTTCCATTAAAAGCTTGTTGATGGAGGATCTTCATCTTCAGAATGTTAAACATCAGTGCCATTTTCTTGTATGCCTTGGTAAAGATGTCACAGATTCACAGAAGTTTAGAACTGGAAGGAACCTTGTGAGATTATTGTGTCCAGCCACCCTGCTCTGGGCAGGAAAGACTTCTGGTGTACATCCAGTCTCCTTTTGAAGATCTCTAGGGTAGGTGCCTTCTTCACCCCAGCTGGGAGTCTACTTCAGAGTCTGGTCACACAAACTGTGAAGAAGTTTTTCCTTATATCCAGTTTGAAACTTTCTCCTAGAAGTTTATGACTATTGCTCCTCAATTTTCCCTAGGGCGCATTGGTGAATAGTTGTTTGCCTAGCCCCTGATGCTTTGCCCTGATATATTTGTAAGCTGCCACCAAATCCTCCTGAAATCTTCTCTTTTCTAGGCTGAACAGTCCGATATCTGTCAGCCTTTCCTTTTATGGTTTGCTCTTCAGGCCTCTAATCGTACAAATCGCTCTTCTCCAGACTCTCTCAAGCATCTCCATATCTTTCTTGAAATGTGACACCCAGAACTGGATGCAGTACTCTAGTGGTGGCCTCACCAATGCTAAGTACAGTGGCAGAATAACATTCTTAGTTTTGCTTGAGATGCATCAGTTGATGCATGCCAGTGTATGTTTTGCTCTGCTAACTGTAGGATCGCACTGTTGGCTCATATTCATTCTATGGTCAATTATGCCCCCCAGGTCCCTTTCAGATGTGGTGCCAGCTACTGTAGCACCACCAAGCCTGTACGTTTGTTGTGGATTTTTCCTCCCCAGGTGTAGCACTTTACAATTCTCTGTGTTGAACAGTATCTGGTTCTGGTACACCCATAAACTAATCTGCCTAGGTCTGCCTGGATCATCAGCCTATCCTGATGTGTGGCTGCACTTCTCCAGAGCTTAGTGTCATTAGCAAACTTTGCCAGTGTGGTTTTCACCTCCACATCCAGATCATTGTTGAAGATGTTGAAGAGCACTGGTCCAAGTACTGAACCCTGGAGTGTCAGGATTCCTGGGAACCCAGGAAATGTCAATGGTTGCCTGAAGTTCCAAACAAGAACACACGTCAGCATCATCAACATACTGAAGCTCAGTGATTGAGGTCAGGGTGGTGCTAGTTTTAGCTTGGAGGCAACTAAGATTAAGCAATTTACCATCCATTTGGCAGAGGCTCTCTCAAAAATATAAGGTCCAGGAGGAAGACCTGGCTTCAATTTTTTTCTCTACCCAACTAATTTTGAACACCTCTCTCACAAGAGCAGCCTAAGCTCTTAGAATTCTCTGAGAAATTGTTTCCTTAACAGTTGTTCACCAAGCCCTTGATGTACTCCCCTGATGTAGTAGTAAGCGGCTACCAAGTCCCCTCTCATCCGTCTCTTTTTCAAGCTGAAGAGTCCCAGATCCCTCAGCCTTTCCTCATATGGCTTGCTATGCAAGCTTCTGATCATACGAGTGGCCTTTCTCTGGACTCTCTAAAGCTTTACCATGTCCTTGTTAAAGTCTGCTGCCCAGAACTGGATGCAGTACTCCAGCTGCAGTCACACCAATGCCAAGTAGAGTGGGAGAATCACTTCTTTGGTTTTGCTGAAGATGTATTGATTGATGCATGCCAAGGTATTTTTAGACCTGCTGGCTACAGCATTGCACTGCTGACTCATGTTCACACTGTGGTCAATTATTACCCCCAAGTCCTTTTCATTTGTAGTGACTGTCAGGTTGGCATTGCCAAGCCTGTAGGTGTGCAGGGGATTGTTCATCCCCAGGTGGAGCACTTTACATTTCTCAATGTTGAACTTCATCTGGTTCTGGTCTGCCCAACTCGCCAGCCTGTCTAGGTCCACCTGTATCTACATCCTATCTTCAAGCATGACCACACTTCCCCTTAACTTGGTGTCATCCTCAAACTTGGCCAGTGAGCTTTTCACCCCCAGATCCAAATCACTAATGAAGATGTTGAGTAGCACTGGACTAAGCACCCACCCCTGTGGGACACCAATAGCCACTTCTCACCAACTTGGCATAGATTCATTCATTAGAACTCTCTGGCTCCTGCCCTGGAGCCAGCTTCCTACCCACCTGACTGTCTTGCAGTTAAGCCCACAGTTTTTCAATTTTCTTATGAGAACATCATGGGATACTAGATTGGAAGCTTTTGGGCATTGAGATATATAATATCAACTTCCTCTCTCTTGTCAAGGTAGCGAGTCATCTGACCTCAGTGGAGATGAGGTTGGTAAGACAAGACCTACCTGCGATGAAGCCATGCTGGCTGTAATTCAGAATCCTACCTTCTGGAAGCTAATCACATAGATTTCTTAATTAATTATTCCAGGATTTTTCCTGGGATAGAAGTTAGGCTAATTGGCCTATAGTTATCTGGGTCCTCCCTCCTCCCTTCCTGAAAATAGGCACAATACTGGCCCTCTTCCAGTCCTCGGGGACCTCCCCAAAGTGCCAAGAGTTTTGGAAGAGCTCAGCCAGGGGGTTCCGCAATGACTTCAGCCAGCTCCTTCAGTCAAGTCAGTTAAGTCTAATACTAGAGTCAACCAGGTTCATCTCAAACTGGTTTTAGCCGTTTTCAAACTGGTTTATGTGCATTGAAAAGATGTTCTGTTACGTATTTAAACCAGTTTCTGATCACTTAAAATGATTTGTGTGTAATATCTGTCCCTTGCCATGATGTGCAACAGAAGTTTATATGGACACAGATCCGTGTCACAAAAAAAGAAAAAAGTTTTTCATTATAGCTGAAAAATGAAAAAAAAAAAGGAAATGGATTGACATTTTCAAACTGGATATTGTTACACAAAAAAAAATCAACACTTCAATATTTCATTCCAATTCAGGAAGATAATATTGAGTATTGGAAAATTCCAATTTTCAATTAACTTAAACTGAGAACAACCCCTTTGAGCCATGCCTTACCTTCAGGACCTGAAGAGAAGGATCCTAGATATATAAGGTTAACCATGCAGTTAGTCCAATAAAAGATATCCCCCATAAAAAAATAAAACAACCCCCCCCAAAAAAACCCCAACTCTTATCTCTTGCATATTTCCTGGACCTACATGGCTACAATATCATTTCAATACTATTTAACAATGAATATCAACTTATTAAAAGATTACTTTTTAAAATACTGTATAAAAGGATATTGGAGGTTTATTCCATTGTTTCTAAGCCAGAAGATCCTAACAAAGTAAAGACCAAATGAAGTTTTAGGCCACTGTTTCTCAACTTTTGATACATAAGCACACATTTTTCTGGATTGAGTGGTGATGTACTTCAATCTTACACTCAAAAAGGTATTATATATACAGTGCAAAACACATATAAGATGTCCCATTCCTCTGACAGAGGAAATCATCCCTGTTCTGAGATTGACTGTTAGAAAAATTACATCAAATACATTTTTCTTTAAGCAAAGGATCCATTTCTTACTAATTGTTCTCAAGCTTTTAACCTCAAGGTCCTCCTGAATAACTTTCTGAATCCTCCCCTCCCCGCCTAGTGAACCCCCCCCCAAAAAAAAACAAACAAACAAACCAACCCTACTGATCTAACTGCAGCCACTTAAGTGTGGTGAGGGCAAGACCTGCTGTGCTTTGCATTTTCCACTGTCTTCTCCCTTCCAAGCCTTGGACAATACCTCAGGGGGTAAAGGCAGCCCTTGCTGCTGGGGCTGCTCCTGTAGGGTCTCACATGCCAACAGCCACCCCCATACCCCTTCCTGCTAGATCTGAGAGCATAGGAGTGGAAGCGATGAGCTGGCCTGCAACATGCAGCTCCATCTGTGCGTCCACCTGCCTGCCCCCTCACAGCAGTGTGCTTCTGGGACCAGGGGGAGGCAGTAGTAGCAGTGGCAGTCCCTAGAAGAGCAGCACCAGGTGCTGCTGGAGTAGCTGGAGCAGGCCCAGGGTGCTGGACATGGGAAGTACCTCCTCACATAGGGCAGTGCGGGGGGGAAAGTGTCTCACAGCACACTTTCATCACTCTTGTGGCATACCCTTTGGGAACCACTGTTCTAGGCAGCACCAAAAGCACAATGAAATTGGGACTGAGGATTTCAACAATATGGCTTTTATGCAAGATTAACAGTTCCCATAGCATCAGGATTCATCTTTGCTTCTATCTAAGGTGACATCTTAATCCTGAGTATCTCCCTTGCATTAATTAAAGATATTTTTAACCCCTGACCCATACATAGGAGGGCTTCTTTATCAACAGTGAAATCCATTCCAAAGGCTTTTGTATCACCCATGGAAGATCAATAACAAGATCAGAGTAAATGATGGTAGGTGTTAAGGTAGGGACAAAGATTAACACCAAGGATAATATTTTTCCTTGCTTATTTTTTCTATTCCTCCCCACCTCCCCCCTTTTAGAATAGTTAGCAGTTTCCTCTTAAAAATTGACAACCCACTCAAAACTGAGGATGCTCACTAATGAAGGAGCCTTTTGAAGAGTGCTAGCTAGTGAACTGTTTTGAATATCAATAGTAAGAGTGCTCAAGGGCAGGCTACAAGTGTCTGCACAGCCAGTGTGTCTTTTCCTTCTTTCCTGTTACATCGTTCAAGCAAGTTGAGGTAAAATATTAAGCAATCAAATATTACAATAGCTTTGACTTTTAAAAAATAAACTAAAAACAATTTCATTCTGCTGAAGGGTGCCATTGACACCCTGCAGATCAAAGGCACCTGAAGAATGGTTAACTTAGATGACAGGAGAGCATTTCCATTATACTGTCCAGCAACATTGCTCTCTCTGCGTCTGAATAGTTCACTTCTTTGGGTACAGACAGATCCAGTTTCTACAGTATATGACCAGTTGGCTTGTTTACTCAGAGTGCTGGAGACTGCTCTCCTACCTTTGTGTTGTGAATGTCTATCCACAAGTAGCTGGCTTGTGATCAATGTCTGGGAAAAAAAAGATGAGAACGATTTATTAATGAGAAGCTGTTAGAATGCTAGGAACTGCCCAAAACACATAGGAAAATATGGTTCTAAGGAGTACACTATGTATGTAAATTAAAAGTTAATGTATTTCAGAGATGAAATATTCTGAATGAATAGGGCAGTTTCAAAATACAGATGCATGCCCCAAAAGCTACTATTAAAGGTGTGGTGGGGAAAGGATTTCATCATTTATTTTTTAGACAGGCAGTATTCATCATTTCTTTCAAATAGGGTGTCACAAATTTATGGAGCACGCTGAAAACAAAGATAAAGCCATACAGTCAATCTCTGCCCATTCAGCTGTCCTTTTGCACAGAAACATCTCTTTCCAATGTGCCAAAGAGGAGGACCACCAGCAATGACTACAAGGGACTTTTTTCCCAGCCAGAAGGAAGGTATTGGACAGGAGCCATCAGCACAGAATGAGTTCTTCATGACTGCCTCTTCCTTATAAGCTGTTTGCTAGACAAATTTTCAGTGACTGGCCAAGCAGAAATGTAAGATGCCTGTTTAGTTTAAAATCCATTCTGCTCTATTAATCCAGATATGAATTTAAATGTACCTGGTGCTTAATTAATTTTTTTCCCTGTGTGTTAAACCCAAAGAAAGTAAATGTTTTAAATATTACAGAAGAATAACAAAATCCAAAAAAACTTTGGGAGACATTAATTAACTTTACCACATATTCTCCCTATTTCCATAGATCTGGAGTACACAAAAATTGATCAGACTATTAATTTTTGGTCATCTTCCAATTGTTTTTGTGCAACCATATGGCAGTGGAAAATAGGAATTGGGTGCATGCACTGCAACCAACATTTTCCAACAGCTTTGTTACTTTGCCTGTACTCACAAGGGCATCTTGTACTATAAAATGCCTGCAGTGGGTAAGAATAATAAGGCTCATAAATACAGGACATGGCTTAGAACTATCTGAATATGCTGGGCGGTTGATTCAGCAAAGATATTTTTCTATCATCTACTCAATTATTGTCATTGAGAGGAATGAAGAATGTGAATGAGACCTTAAAAATCACTTGGGGAGATATGTTACAATGAGATCCAAATGCTGCAATCATCTTATTGCTGTAGAGAAAGAAGGGGACAACACCCTTTTGAGAGTAAAACAATATACTGCGGAAGAGATACTTCAGAACAAGATTATATCACCCAACCTCAGCCATTTGAAGTTGCAATGATGAATTGCAACTGCGGGTGTGATGGTTACTGCAAGACTAACCCAAGGATAAGCCATGCAAGGAAAATGCAATGCTTACTGAAACACTGTAAATATTTCCTCCTTCAGGGTGTAGCTGTGATATCTGTTTCACGCATATCACAGATATAGTGGCAGCTGATGATAATAAGCAGAAGCAAGTAGACAAGACTGCATAAGGTGGCTGACTAAAGAAAATGTTGTCCA
>JAGPOW010000304.1:32487622-32505632 GCA_030014935.1 Caiman crocodilus
GAACGCCGCCGCAAACGCCGGCGCGCTCTTACAGACCGCGCCTGTTAGCGCGCTCTGTTCGCGCGGCTCCGGAGCGCGGCTCCCTACCGGCTTGGCTAATTACCATATACACTGCTGTGGCTGCCAGCGGGTGGCCCCCAGTTGGCCCGCCCTTGCCACCAACATCATTGCAGCTGCCTATGGGTGGTCCCCTCTCACTGCTGCCATGCACCCACTGCTGCCACTGCTGCTACCACCTGTGGGCAGTCGCAGTGTTCTCTCTCAGCCTCAAAAAGCATGAAGCATTCATGGCTTCCATTACCTTTCTTTGGCTCTATACTCAACACTGGGCATGTCTACACATGCAAATGCTGCTGGATGGGCTTATTTAAGTGTAATTTACTCTGAAGTAAACGCACCCTGGGCAGGCATCTACATATGTGGGACTTTGGGAACAGATTTGCTGATCATGTCAGCATTCTGCTCCTGCCCACTCTGGCCCTGCGCAGGCCCCTTGCAGCAGCCAGAGGGAGCTGGAGGCTCCAGCTGCATTTCCCTATGGCCAGTGGCCATCTTTAAAAGGCATCCTTGCATGCTGCTTCCCAGTCCCTGGCAGGGATGCTGATGGTACACACCTGAATGCCATCACTGGGGACATCCATGGGCACCTGGGGCTCCAGCCCTGCTATCTTTGGGCTTGCCCAGCCAGCCAGGACTGGTGGCTGCATTGGTGGCTGCATATCATCCAGCACACCTGGGATGAGGATCAGTGGTTGGAGTCATTTTGCATGACCAGGTCCACCTTCTAGGAGCTCCTTGAGCAACTCTGCCTGCACCTGGAGTAGCAGGCCACCATCATGTAGCTGCCCCTCCTTGTGGACACCTGGCTGGCTCTCATCCTGCTCAAGTTGGCCACACCTGCCAGCTGTAGCGGCTGTGAAAGTGGCAAGCCCTCCATGCCAAGGCCTCAAGCAAGCTGCTCACCCACCAGTGGAGAACAGGGCATTGGGTGTGAGAGGCAACGGATGACCACCTCATTCTTCACTCCCTACTGTAGTCTTCCTGGATGGTTATCCCTGGAACCCAGCCCCATAGCGCATCCCCAGAAACATAGACAGTTCTCAGAAAAGTAATTTTTTCCTCTCCACAAACATAGACTCCCCTCCCTTCCCCCTTCCCAGCAATATAGCCTGTCAACCCCCTCCTTCCTAAACCACAGATCCCTTCCCCTCCATCCCCTGCACAAGAATCCCATTCCCTGCTTCCCACAAAGACCCGCCACCATCCACCCCACCAACCACATGACCACCAGATACTGTACACCATCCTGGCCCTGGCAGTTACTTCCTTGCCATCCACTGCCCAGCCCCTGGCAGCTGTTGCCCAGGCTCCCACAGCTGCTGAATGAGGCCATGGGCAGAGAGTGTGGTGGGATAGCCTTCTGGTGACCAAGTGACCCTCCACCAGTGATGTGTTGCTGCAGGTTCCAGGCTTCAGTAGAAGCTCAGGCAGACCACCTAAGCTGGAGTAGACAGCATGGCTCAGGCCAGGGCCCCAGGGTGTGAGGAAGTTGTCCAACTGCCACATAAAGGGTGTGTACTTGCAGGCAGCCCTTGATTAGCAGTTTTGGTTGGTGACAGTGACCCACTGTGCCTGCAAAGCCTTGACCTTTATGTGGCACTGGTACACCTTTATGTTGTACCCATGCTTCCTCATGTGGCCTGTTAGGCCCTCATAGATGTGCTTGTTGGAGTGCCTACTTTGTGCAAACTGCTTGAAGAACTCAACCTCGCCCCACAACACAAGATTCTCAGTCTCCTCCTTGGACCAGCTGTGACTCCAGGAAGCAGCATGTGGCATCAGGGAAGATGCGAGTGTGGGTCCCTCAATGGTTCACTAGGCCTCCACATCACAGTCCAGGTGCTGCTGGGCCTAGGCAGGTACATTCAGTGCAGGTGCATGGTATGCAATGGGTAGGTGTGCTGCAAAACTGGGCCAGGCACCAGTGAAAGGGTCTCAGTGGGCTGTTGTTGGTGGCCTGGGGCCAGCTGGAGTTGAATCCAGTGGCTAGAGGCTGGCTGCAGGTGGCTCAGGGTGCTGCTGGGCCTGGTGCTCCCAGGCTTCTGGGTGTGTACTGCAGGTGGCTGTAGGTGCCTCAGAGTGCTGCCAGGTTGCTGGGCCTGAAGCACCCAACACAGAGCAACAGGGTGGGCCTGATAGCCATGCAGCAATGTGGTACCAGGGACCGGTGCCAGGCTGCTGCAGCTGGCCTGAGGCCTCTGCTGGGATCAAAGGGTTGCTATAGGTGACCTAGGGCCTTAGCATCCCTGCAAAGGGCTGGGGCTAAAGAATCTCCCTGCCCTGGGGCCCTAGGTGAACCCCTGATGGTGGGGCTGACGGGGAGCAAATTTGCTCCCAATCAGCATCTACATATGTGTTACTGTGCAGTAACTAATCAGAAGTTAATTTGCTACTTCTATTTACAGGTAGCAAAATAACTCACAATTAGAGCATATTACTCATGATTAGAGCATATTACTATGGTGATGTTTACTGTGCAGTAAGTTACACTAGTGTGCAGTGTCATTTGTTGACACTCCCACTGGGCACATCTACATGTTCCTTGATATGCATTTGCTACTGCACATTTAATTTAGTATCTGTAATGTGAGGTACTAATTAAATGTGCATTAGGCTACCCTAATGCACAGTAGTGAAACAGCATGCTTTTTTAGTGACACTTAATGTGCAGTAGTCTAAGCCTACTGCATATAAGTGTATTAGCACAGTTTTTGTCATGATGCTCTAATGTGCATTAAAATAGGCTACTGTACTTTAAAACACATATATAGACACACCCACTGAATAGTATTTTCAGCTTATGAATTTACAAGCTGCTGATACATATGCAATAGGATTATACTTGCTTTTGTCTTTGTGACAGGAGAGTCTTTAAAATTAAACTTTAAACTCTATTTTATTTAGTCCATTTTCTGAGATAATAGTGCTATTAGGAAGTGGAAAATGTGTTCCATTCATTCCTGTTTCCTATGTAAGAATGTTTAAACTTTTAAAATTGTCTTTTTAAACTTTTAAAACCCCTAAATTCTTAAAGAAAATCTTTACATTTGAATCATCATCAGGAAAGAATTATCTTTTCTTCCTAATAGTCATCTTGTCGTTATCAGTTTTGCAAATATATTTTTAAAGGATTTCCATATAAATATACCAAATTCCACAATCAAACTGTGTTTTGCATTGGTAACCAGTTACTGTACTATCATCAAATCCTTCTCTAGTGATCCAAGAAAACCTGACCACACAGAGAAATTTAGGGAAAAGGAACCCAAAAAGAATATTCTTTAAAAGGATTGTGTCAGCATTTAGTTATTCATCATCTACATCTATACCAAAGTACTTTAGGCTCATATATTCTTTTACTTTTCTAGCAAGTGCAGCATCTCCTACAGAGGGAGGCCACAGCCTGTTTCCAGCTCTGGACAAACACAATACCTTCTTTCTTCAGTTGTGCTGCTGTTTTTTCTCCCTCCCTAGACTAGCTTTCTTCCTCTTTTCCCTCTTCTAGCCCTCCAACAGCATCCCAACTTTTTTTGAGATGCTACTCTCTTGTTTCCTCCATGCTGCTCCCCTCTACATATGAGCAATTTGTGGATTATAGAATCACTAGACTGGGGCGGGCAACATCCAGCCCATGACCCAGGTTGGTCCTATGATGAACTCCATTTCCCAGCAGCCTCTGCCTGTGTCATTTCTGTCAGTTTCCATGGAAACCCCAGGAGTGGCAGAGCCATGACAGTGTAGGTCCACGGTCTGCATGAAGACCAGCTCAAGTGGCACTGGCAGGGCATGCAGCTGGGTGGGGAACTGCTCCAGGGCTAGCACTGGGATTTTGCAGTGGTGACAGTGTGGGCTGAAGCTGGAGTGGAACCACATTTGACTGCTTGCATGCCTCTCCCTGGGGTATGTGGGCAGCAGATGGTAGCTGTGCCCTGGCTCTGGCCCACACTGTCACTACTGCAAAATCCTGGCACCGGCCTTGGAGCAGCTCCCTGCCCAGCCATGTGCACTGCCAACACTGCTTGGGCAGGTCCCCATGGAGACCCTGGCCCTGTGCTGTCATGGCCTGTGGCTCCTGGGGTCTCCATAGAAACTGGCTAGAGTGGTGAAGGCAGGGTCTGCTGGAAAATAGAATCTGGGCATCAACTGGATCCACCATTTTCCCTACCCCTGCACCAAAGCCTTCCCTGTCTCCAAACTTCTGGAAGGATCCATGTTTATTTGGATCCAACTGTTTAAGTTATTCCAGTCATGAAATGATTTGCTTTGTTTTTACATAAAACATTTTCCTGTCCATGTAGGAAAGATATCATTTAGCTGTTATATGATGACTTGCAGGGATACAAAATATTTATAGCTAAAGTTTGAAAAGAAGTTTAAACTGTTTGAAGGACAACAAACTTTTACTTCTACAAAAAATATATGCTAGAAAAACCTATATCTGTAAAAATTCTCTATCTCCAAATGTTCTCAATAACATTTGGAGAATGAAGGCTTTAAAATGTTTATTATACAAACCAGTTTCAATAGTATATTTCTAAAATACATTGTGTGGGCTTAACACAAAGGGTTTTCTCTTTGCAGAGAAAGTAAAAGAAGTTTACTTTTATAACTGACTTTATAGCTCTGATAACACATCCCTATGGATCAATTCTCTTGATTAGAAAATAGAATTACATCCTTTACACAACTAGGGCTTTCTTCTTGAATATAAATGCCTTTCAAAGTTTGTTCTGTTGAGATAAAGATCATATTGGTGCCAAACTAGTACCTTGTACAGAAAGGCATTATAGTCTTTGTAAAGATTCCCCGGTAGGTGCTTTGCCTTGTGATCAAATAGTGCTTGAATTTACAACTTCTAATTTGCATTGCTTTTGTAATTAAAGTCTGCTGTCACATACATGAAGCTAACATTAAAATAAATAATATTTAAATCTTTAAAAGCCTAAGATTGTCAAAGCAAAAAAAATACTTATGAAGCTTTGTTGAGAGCTGAAAATAACAAACACTATCAAAAATTCAAAAGGATTTTTGATTCATTATTATGTGAATCATTATGGTCTTCAAGTTTTATACACATGGAAATCAGCAAAGACAGAGGCAAAATTGTTCTAAACTGAAAATGTAACTGTATATAACATTAATTTTTATAAACAATGGCTTTTGCATTCATATTAAGGATTAAGCTTGATGGTTCTATGTGACTATGAAAAATAAAAATTCATAACTATAGATTTATTTCTATTTAGTTAAAACTACCCACTGTCTGTAAATAACTCATATTTATCACACATAAGAAAAAGAAACAGATTTGGAATGTATTATATACAAGTATGAAGGTGATTAGTATATTTTTATAAGAGAAAAAGTGAAATGCATGTCAGGGTTATGAAGAGTATGGCCTGGAGCCCCACCTGTTTTATGTTTTACCTTGTGTCAGATCTTAATTGTGGGATGCTGGCTTTCCCTTGTGACTGACTTCCCCGCTCAGCGATTCTCATCTGCTGTGACGTGATGTTTTCAAAACCTGAGGAGGATCTCATTACGTCCAAAGATCTATGCCAGTTCTGTGTGATGGGGCAAGGGGTTCATTAAAGGGACCGTAAATGTCCATCGCTGTAAAGAAAAAACCAAGGAAGGAAACCAAAAACTGGGCCCAGTTCACCCTGTCTGTAGACCCAGCCCATTATCTTGGATTGTGGGGAGTTTTCCAGTCTTTGGTGCTCACCGCCCCAAGACCCTCCAAATTGTATTGCCCTTCAGGACTAGCTGCTCACACAGTCCAAGTTTCCCCTCCTGTAGTAGGGCAAAATTGACAAAAAGCCAAACAAACTGCTTAACAATGTCCACATCAAACTGTCCACCCAAACCTCTCAGGGGATCTACAGATAGTCTTTTTTAAGGTGGGGGAGGGAGCCCTGCACAGTACCATCTCATCAAGATGTCCACATGTCTGTGCCTTTACATCTCCAATGGTTAAATCATCATCTTCTCTTTACTTTTGTGTCTCTGGTGGCTCTCTTCAGCTTCCCATGCCCTTATTGGCTGAGCTTCTTCTAGTGGCAATCCTCTGATCACCTGCCCTTCCTGCTGAATACCTCCACTCTGTCTCTATCAGCTGGCAGGTGTTGGCTGGAGAACTGTCCCAGCATCCTGACCCCAACAACATCAAAAGCTCTCTCAAGCTGCTCGTCTCTGGGGCTGGAAGTACTTGCCAAGTCTCTTCCCGGACCAATCATCAAGGAGTACTCATTCTAGAAGTGCCACTCACTGCTCAGTGCCTCTCTGCATGCTTGTCTTCCTCCTGGGGAAAGCATAGAGGGCTTACTCTCTCTTATGGCATAGGCAACGTGTAAGGGGGCATGGGAGAGGTACATGCCCTCTGTAATATTAGCCCTTGCCAGCTGGGGAGTGGTGAGCACTGGCTGGTGCCCTCTCTGAGAAGCATCAGCAGCACTTCTGATTTTGCTGGCAGCACTTCTGGCTTTGCCCCCAGCACTTCTGGGGTCATCAGTCAGCCGCTGGGAGACCCTCCCACCCTGATCAGTGATTGGCCACTGGTGCCTCCCCAGAGTCATGAAGCATCAGTTGCCCATGCCTTCCAGGGTTCACCTCTGTCCTCAATCTTCCTTCACCACAATTAAAATGGTAAACAGACAATACAAACAGTGATACATTTATTATTTTTTTAAATTATTTAAATCATAGCATTAAAATAATTCTATGGCTATTATCAGAAAAATGGTAATGTGTGTGTGTTTTGGGTTTTTTTGTAGACACCTTACAGTGTCTCTTTCAACTTGCTTTTTAACCATAGGCTATTATTTTACTGTATATCCATGATGGAACTGAGATAAGTTTCTGTATTTTTATATTATTTCCTCTTAAGTACTCCAAAAGAGATGCTTAATCCTATCGATCAGTTGTAAAAGTAAATATATTTTTAAAAAAATGGTCAATTTCCAGGTCATGTACCATTGCACTACACATGCCTTCCTTCAAAACATATAACATATTTTAATTAGGAACAACCGTCCCCCCATAATTTAACAAAAAAGTATGTATTTGTACTAAGATCACATGATTATTACATATATTTAAAAAGTATATATGTAAACAGAGAACTATATCAAAATATTGTGGCTTTCCCCATCTGTTTATACATGGAATAAGCTTTTAAAAGTAACACTGTATTATGCTGCCTCTCAAGAACATAATTATTCAATATCAAGATGTTCAGGTATCTGTGCCTTTACATCTCTAATGATTAAATCAGCATCATCTCTTTACTTTTGTGTCTAAACTGTAGAAAAATGTAACACTGGGTGCTCATCTAAGAGTTTATTGTATCCTAATCAGTATGAAGAAATTCCAAGGTTTAACTAATGCTGGCCTGTTTTATTAGTACAGAAAATTATTTCTCCTGGCAGTATCATTAGTCTTGCAGGAGAAACCATGAGCGTACAGATGTTTAGGTTTTTTTCTTCCAAAGTAAAAATGGCTGTTCCAGGAGAAAAATAACCTAACAACCCAGATTAAATTACCCCCAGGAGAGTTTATCCTGGAATAGAGAAAATCTGTATAATTTACCCTTCCGAGATATGCCATTATACAGTCATTCAGCTTCCCAGAGTGCTTTGCTTCTACTCCTCTCCCTCCCCTACCCAGGAGATGATAGGCCATTCACTAGATACTACTGATCCAGCCAAGCAGGGAACAGAACATAACCCCCTCACAATCCCACATTGTACTGTAGAAAAACAAAGGTTGACTCAGTAGTCTCAGTGAGGGAGTCAAGAGTGCCCTGTACACTGCTACCATACATCAGTAGGAAGAATAGCAGCTGCTACCACTGCCAACTTAGCCACTGCTGCTGCCAGAGAATACTCAGCTTCTGCCCCTGCTGCCATTCAGGGTGTAGATCCTGGTAGTTGTGCTTCTGGTGCAATGTTATTCAGGATCAGGCTCTTAAGATTTTATTTGCTAAAGCAGAATTTGCTCTCTTGCTCACTGACAAAGATGGGTAATAACCAGATTTCAAGCATTTTTCTTATTATAACTGCTCTTTCCCATGTCCTCATCTTATGCATTTTGAGGCACTAACTACATACATTTATTATATTATTATATAATATTATATAATATTATTATATAATATTTCACAGAGCTGAAAGAATTTAATCAAATCTTCAGTTACTGAGTACAGTACAAATAGCTGGAAGTTCAGGTTAGGAATATTTTTTCCATGTTGGCCACTTATACCTTGAGTAAGAATTATTGTTAGAACTATTGTTCTTATATATAGTCTGAAGAAATCATCTGCATTTAAATCGTCTTCAGACAAAAAGACCTTCAACTCCAGATGACAGAATTTCATATCCCCTCTTCCCTGCTCCCCTCTTACCTGCCCCCCCCCCCCAAAAAAAAAGCTTTGGGTAGAGTTGGGCCAAAAAGTTCATGGAATTAAAAAAAATATATATGTGCTTAACATAGTTGAAGAGGAACACATTGAGGCATTTTGGACATCCTCAAACATGGCAAGGATATTGAGAAGAAATAGGATAGATGCTGACACCTAAGACTGGCTTATACTGGTTCCCAGAGGGAGTTCAGAAAATGACTATTTTGGAAAATTCTTGTAATATTTTTCAGAAAACAGCACTCTGGTTGGTCTTCTGAAACAGGTAAGGAACAAGCAGATACACATGGGATCAGTCATTTTCTGAAATGTGTTCAACCAATCCTTGAACAACTTTGTCTGTTTTGATAGACTCAAAATGTTGTTAAATGCCAAAATCTTCTGAATAAAGCTACGTAGAACATATATTTTTTATGAAGAAAATGTTGACAAAATGCATCTTTGGTTTGATTAAAAGTTGTAGGTGTTGTATTTTAAATAAAAAATCCAAATGATATTTCCAGCTAAAATCTACCTAAACCTGAAAAAAATGTACTTTTATTTTGGATTTTATAATGAAAACTTGAAAAAATGCAGAAGGTAAAGACTTCCTCAAGAAATCATTCAGTTAAAGAATGCCCCCTGAGGAAAAAAAATATTTGATGAAGAATATCTGTAAAATACAGCAAAATAATCAAGTATACAAGCCCTTCCACAAGAATGTGGTACTTCCTTTTCCAGTGAGTTTGTGGATCATTTATTTGTATATCACCCTGGGGTGCATTTTAACAAGTTATATTTACATTCAATTATGATAAAGTAATGTAAATAACAGTAGGCCCCAGCCTGGCTTCTTTAATTTTCAGTGGGAGCTTGGCTTTGAATGCAATGAGAAGAGAATTGTTCCTGAGGTCTTTAATTTAAAATGAGAACACCTTATTGTTCTTACCGCATCTATACAAGAAAACACGTTGTATAAGTGCATAAAGAACCTGTAATCCTCTTGGATGCTTTGCTAACTGTTTTTCTGGGTCTGACACAGAGCAGGAAGTAGAGAGCTGAAAACAACATATTTTTTTAAACACAAAATTTGTCCAAACATCATTTTTGTACTTCAACAAAGGGTCATATCTGTGGGGGGAGAGGAGGGGGTTTGTTTTTTGATAGAAGAAATGGATGGCTTTTATATTAGTGCTTCATAATGAGATTACATTTTTTTCCTGTAATAAACAAGAAATTATCATCTTGATATCAATAGCTTGAACTTTCCTAATCTGTCTCTTGGACAATTATTAATTTTCAAAGGGCATCAGAGTATTTGAAAGTTATTATTTATCACAAGGTATGAAAGATAGTTTTATTAATTTTTATTATTATTTTATTATTATTATTACTTTTTATAATAAGGTATGCAAATGATCAATTATCAATTTGATCATTGACTTGTTATGAAGATATTTTATATCCTCTTTTCTTGCTATGACGATTTTTTATATCCCCTTTTCTCACTCTCAGAAGAATATTTTTCCCTTGAGAGTTAACCTTATGGAATAGACATAAATTCTCTGAGCAGATCCTGAATAGTGACCAAGAAAACTTCATTTTTAAATCCTTTAATGAAATCTCTCTCGTATTAGTTTGCAACCATTCATGGTTATAGGTCTTTCTGATCACTATTCAGTAGTGCTACTGTCTAAATGTCCTACCCATGGTAACAAGAGTACCAATGTAAAGTCAAGTCAAGAAATCATATTGAAGATGAAGTATACTGTTTCACTACTGGAATGCCACTAATCCTAGCTTGAGTATATAAGTAATGATTCTAAGAATACTGAGCTGTTAGATGGGGGGGACGGCAACATAATGCTCTATAACTATAAAACATGTCTGGGAATTAATCTTTTGGGGCTTATCAAAGCTCCATTTGCTAAATTTAAAGATATATTTGTTGTCTATCCTTTTCAGGATGGATTTAATCAAAAAGATACAGGAAAAACTCAACATTTGAAATAAAAAGTATCTATACAAAACTAACAAGACAAGAGTTGTAAACACTAGCAATAGACAAATTGCAAAACATTGGAACATTAGGCTTCATTTTCATTAACTTAATTTTCAAAAGTTTAAGGCCAAGATTTTCAAGAAAAGGGGTCTGTTGTTAATGATCTGGATGGAGGCTTTTAAAAACAGCACATGTTATTTAGCTAAATATCAGCTCTTCATTTCGTTTGTAATCTAATTAATATACTTTAATTAAATTCTGAAATCTTTATTCTATTTTGTCCTCAAAGGGTTTCCTTATATTCTGTTTGGAATTCTATTATTCTTATTAAATCATTAGTTTTTTGGAATATAAACAGATGTTAGCCTGTTCACAATTCAGAGAGACATCTTTACTGCTAAGAAAAAAACAATGATTATGTCTGGCTGAGAATTTTCAAGTAAAATGAGGTTTTGTTAGAAAATCCATTTGCTGAAACTGAAATGTTTTCTTGAAACATGCTGGCTTCATCAAAATAGTCTCTCTCTGCCTGAACAAATAAATTAAATCAACACTCTGCTCCCATATCCCAAACTACTGATGATTCTGGAGGCTCTAGTTTTTATGGTAAATAAAACTGACATTCATTTTTATTTCTGAGGTGAAAGAACCAACCCTCAGCCACCCAAAAGCAAACAAAAAAAAGCCCTGAATTTTTTTGTAAATTGACATTCTTGTTCTTTTGTTCAGTTCCACTAACAACCAAATTTCCATGGAAGGTATCTGGCTAAATCCTGTTTCTGTGCAAATCTGTGATTCTGTGAAATTTCAACCCTAAAGCCTTACTTAGGGATCTACATGAAGGGATCCTATGCACCAGAGCACATGTGGCATGGGCATTCCCTGGGGACAAGTAGTAGCATCACAAGGTGTGCTGTTGCTACTGGTCTCTCAGGAAAAAAAATGCCCATGCTTGTCTGGATGTCTGAGAAGTATATATAAACCTGGGCTTTTCCCACAGGTTTCTATATTTGATATTCCTGGCTCACACACTTACAAAAAACTTATTCAAATGATCCAAACAAAAATTGTTCAGGGGCTTTCTTAGAAAAAAAGTTATTTTATTGGATTTCTTGTACTTTGTAGCCTAGCTAAAAATATAATGTCCCTAGCGAGTCATTTTATTATTTGCAGAACTGCTGAGAGAAGAAATTCAAGGGAAAGGCAAAAAATGATGGTAAAGTAAGATTATCTTAAAACCTTCTTTTGTCTCCTCCTACCACCCAAACACTAACATATATTTGGTTCAGACTGGATTTTATCCAATTCTCCCATTCCTAACTTGAAGCTATCAGAGAAACAACTTTTCGAGGGTTCCAGGTTGGCAACAGACAGAATGGGAAAGATTTATCTCAACATTACCTTTCATTCTAATAAATATATTTATTTTATTTTGTTCTGCACAGTTGTTTTCCATTTAGTTTCACTGAATTTCTTTTTGCCTTGTCTAACTTTATAGATAGTTATTATTTGTCACTAAAAATGGACCTTGACTTTTAATGGGTTTAGGAAAACATTTTGCTAAAATGTACTTGGTAAAAAATACTTATCCTCTTCTAGTAGAATCAGTCACTTCTAAAAAGTTCAAACAGGGACTCTTCTAAGGCCACTCAAATGCCTTTTGTTTGACAGGTAAAGATGAAAAGATGTTCTGAACCTTAACTCCTTGTTTGCCTCTTTCTCTGCCTCAACTGGTGCCTTCAATATAGATTTTATACAAGACTCAGTTGGGGTGATAGACTGAATTAGAGGCATGACAATGAAAACAAAATTGGTGGCATAGATGTACAGCAGTAGAATTATGTAGTCATGACCCCCATTAATCAAGTTAAAATGCAAAATATAAAGAATAAAATATCTGTCCAAAAGAATTACTCGATGCCTACATTGTAAACTTACTGTGATTCTGAGAGGCATCTTAATATATAAAGCTCTACTGTGGAAGGGCTAATTTCTATACCAGAGGCAGTGAAGTATGTCTGTACAGTACCAATTAGACACCCCATACAGATTAACTCCCCATGGTGCCAGGCAGATTTGACTATGTTGTATCCAGTTTCCCATGCATTTAGGCAGTATTATCTCTGATCCATCTTACCCAGCTTGTATTACACTAAGGTGTAGCCACTCTAAGCTACACCTTAGTGGAAACCCCTGTAAAGCCAATTTGCCCTCCCCCACTAGCTCATATTGAATCTATTATCCCTCCTGCCCTCACCAACACTCTAGATCTCTGGTCACACCCTGCACCCCAGTCTCCTCTCTCTTTTGCCACTTACTTGTAGTTGCCCATGTCTGTCCTGGGCAGCAGGCAGGGAAGACTGGGACACTCTAAGATGGGGGAAAACTCTGAGGTTGGGGCTCTTCCATGCCCAGCTGTGCAGGTAGGCACCTAGTTTGGGGTACAGCTCCTGCTCCCACCTGTGGCAGTGGTTGAACCAAGCAGCTGTGCAAGCGTGGAGGGGCGGGGGTGATGCTTTCCTCACATGGTCAGATGCCTGGCTGTGATAGGAAAGTGCTGGCTGGGGGATTGCTCCCCGTTTCCACCTGTGGCATCAGTTGAGCTGGGCAGCCACCTTTCGCAGCCTTTGATTTGCTAGTCTCCTTTAATAAGATAGGACCTCCAGCCACCTGATCAGGACCTGATTTCCAGTCATTCAGTCCCCAGCTCTGGCAAGAGATGCATAGGTGGAAGTCTGTTGCACCCCAATGATCCCAGGGACCCCCAGAACCCCCCCCAAGTGGACCCCAGGACCCCTGATGAGCCCTGACCTACCCAGAGGTAGGCAGGTGCCCATGGTGGGATGGATGTAGCCCAGCTGCAGGGCAGCTCAGTAGAGCTGAAGAGAGTCATGCGCCTCCTTGGCTCCTACATGGCACAGCCACCAGGGAGCCATACAACATGAGCCAACCAGAGTGTGAGACAGGGAAGTGGTGGGCATTTACCTATCTCCTCCTTTGGTGTGGGGAGGGATCCCCATAGCCCCCTGGGAGTGGTGTGGCACCGATGGGCCTTTCTGTACATGCATACAGTTTAAAAATGGTAGATGGTAGAAGCCACACTCAGTCCCTGGCTCTGGTGAGACACACATGGGTGGAAGCCCATTGCACCCCTGTGAGCCCAGTAGACCCCAGGACCCCCGAGTCCCAGCCTACCCAGAGGTGGGAAGTGGCCTGTGGTGGGAGGGACATAGGCCAGCTGCAGGGTAGCTGAGTGGAGCCAAGGAAGGTCATCTCACCCAGCTCCTACTTTACTTAGTCCTCTAGGGAGCCATGCAATTGGGGCCTCAGGAACAGGACACACAAACAGGCATGCTTCTAGGCCCAGCACATGAGTTAGTGCAGGACTTCATGCAGGAGGGTGAGTGAGAGGGCCCAGGACCATGACATGAAAGGGAGGGGAGTTCAGGATGAGTGGTCACTCCTCAAAGGAACGATCCTGGAAGCACAAGCAATATCTATCCCATCTCAGAGGAAGGGCAGGAAAAGGGAACAGCAGCCCCCTTGGCTCTGCAGGGAACTTCTGGACCTCCTGAATCTAAAAAGAAAGACCTATAAAGGATGGAAGACTGGATCCACCTCCAAGGAGAAGTATTCTGCATTGGTCTGGACCTGTAAGGAGTGAACTAGGAAAGCCAAGGCTGTGGCTGAACTCTAACTGGTTACATGTATCAAAGACAATAAAAAGTCCCTTTTTAGTTATGTGGGGAGCCAGAGGAACAGCAAGGGTAACATTGAACTCCTGCTAAACCATATGGAACAACTGACAACCAACACCCAGGAAAAAGCCAACCTGCTTCACCAGCCCCAAGGAACAGCCCTGGTTAGTCTGGTACAGGATGGCCAGGGTGAGAGACAATTGTTACCCTTCATCAATGTAGACCACGTAGACGAACACCTTGAGAGGCTGGACATCTTTAACTCAGCTGGCCCAGATAGATTACACCCCCTGGGTATTTAAGGGGCTGGCAGGCATCATAGCTCAGCCACTGGCATGGATATTTGAGAATTCATGGTGCTCAGGTAAAGTGCCCAAAAATTGGAAGAAGGTCAATGTGGTGCCTATTTCAAAGAAAGGGAGGAAAGTAGATCTGGAGAACTACAGGCCTGTCAGCCTGACCTCTATCCATGGGAAGATCTTGGAAAAAATTGTCAAAGAGACCATTCTTGACAAATTGGCTGATGGCAACATCCTGAGGGATAGCCAGTATGTGTTTGTTATGGGTAGGTCTTGCCTGAACAATCACATCTTCTTCTATTACCAGGTTACATATCACCTGGATAAGGGAGAAGAGATTGACATCAGATATCTTGATTTTAAAAAAGCCTTCGATCTGGTGTCCTGTGATCATCTTATGGAAAAATTGGCCAACTGAAGCCTCAGTTACATCAAAGTCTGATGGCTGGGGATTTGGCTCTGAGATTGGATCCAGAGGGTGTTAGTCAACAGAAGTAGATTGTTGAGATGCAACGTGATGCACCGTGACCAGTGAGGTCCCTCAAGGCTCTGTCCTTGGGCCTATATTCTTTAACATCTTTATTAATGATGTGGACATTGGCGTCAGAAGCAGACTGGCCAAGTTTGCTAATGACACCAAACTTTGGAGTAAAACATCCACACCTGAGGATAGTATGGTGATCCTGGCTGACTTAGGCTCTGAAAATGGGTGGACGTAAACCTGATGCAAGGTACTTCACATTGGAAATCCCCCTCCGCAGCATGCTTATAGGCTCGGCAGTGCTAGCACCATGGCCAAAAGGGACTTGGGGGTCATGATTGACCACAAGATGAATATGAACCACCAATACAATGTCATAGCTAGTAAAATGAGAAAAACTCTGGCTTGCATCCATAGATGCTTCTCAAACAAATCCCCAGATGTTATCAGCCCATTGCACTCAGCCTTGGTGAGGCCACACCTGGAGCACTACATCCAGTTCTGGGCTTCACAATTTAAAAAGGATGTGGAGAAGCTTGAGAAGGTCCAGAGGAGAGCTATGTGCATGATTAGAAGGCAGGAGAACAGGCTTTATGATGAGAGACTGAGAGCCCTGGGATTCCAGATGACATCTTACCAGTGCCTTGTACAAGTACTAATACTTCCCTACCTTTAGTACTTCCCTGTCTCTTCTGGAAAGGACTCTCTTGATACATCCTAGATTGTGTTTGCCTTTTACAGAGCTGAATTAAATTGGTATTCTGAGTCATCCTGTGATTAACTAGTACATCCAGTCCTTCTTTACCCCAGTTTCTGCCAGCTAATGAGCTCCTGCTTATAGTAGAAATGTTTGTTATTAATCCTCAAACCTTGCATTTTGTACTGTAGAATTTCATCCCATTCCTATTACAAAGAGTTGTCTGAGGTTAAAGCGAGAACCTTAAAACCAGTCTTTAGATAAAATCATTATACATAATGCATTATATAATGCATGATATATATAATTACAGAGTCAATTGTCATGACTCCATAATTAAAATTGTACTACATTAAATAAAATGTAAGACATAAGAATGTCTATAAGCCTTTCAGATTTTCAAATATTTTATTGTATTTTACAGTACAATGAACAACAAGGTATTTTAAATTTAAATGAAACTGCTGGGGCTAGTTACTCTCTATGAATGCAAAAATCATTTAATAAGAGAATTGTAGCTAGGAAACATAATCATTAAAACCTTACCAAATCCCCATAGTACTCAAATTCATTGGTTAAGAGAGTATGCAAAATAAGTCAATTTAAAATACAGATACCAGCTTGAGATGAATCAAATTAGAAATATTTCATTTCCAGAACAGCCTTTGGGGATCCAACATTTTTTATTCACTTTAACTTACTGAGAATCAAGGAAAAAAGGTATATTACAAATCATTTTTTGATCTGTGAGTCATGATGGATACTCTTCTATGGAAATCAAGAAAACAGACAAGATAAGATGTTTAAAAAAAACATAGATTTCAAAGCAGTACAGAAGTGTCATGAATGGAGTGGTCCTCATGCATGTTGGTACATAATTAAAAGGAGTACAAAACTAGCAAAGTTCACATGAATAGCTTTATATGTGCAAAGTCACAAACTGTTATCATTCAGTCCTTCACCTTTTGTCAGAACACTTCTGAATAGAAAATTGCATCTCTAGTACTGCACTAACCGTACTGTAATTCTTTGACTAAAGGATGATATCAAATTTAATGGTAGTATATTTCTTGCCTCTCATGGTATTTTTAAAAAGACTGAAATTCTGACAAATAATGTCAACCTCAGAATCCTAGAGTATACAAGCTTGTGCTTACTCAAAAAATCAGGTACATAACAACATAGGTAGTAACAATACAAAATTCTCTGTGAATGTCATTAGGATCAGCTTGCATCAGGATCATAGGTTCAGACAGAAGTGACAATTTTCATTCAATCTGGCCACAGAAAGCAGTCTATAACCATGATCCAATATAAATGCACAGCTGCAGACCACTTAAAAAATGGCCAATCCTGACTGAGTGAAAATCTGAACCCTCATTGCACATGAAGGGTTAGACGATGTTTCAAAATAGAACATCTTCTGTAACTTGTATCTACACTGCCTTCCACAGCGTGTTGCTCTTTTCAGAATGGTAGAGGGGAAATGGAGCACTGGAAGTTCAGTTTGGGGTTTGTTCAGCCCCCCCGGGGCCTCCAATTTACCTACCCCCCCCAACACTGTCTGGAAAACCCCTATTATGAGCTCTCTCTGCTTCCTTTCCCCCCTCCCATTCTGAAACCAGCATGGGCTGCCAGGGAGCTGGCAAAGAGAAAGGGCCATTGCTAGGGGAACCCGTCTGCATGATGGCAGCCAGCAGCTAGATTTCCCTCCTCCTGAAACCAACAGTGGGTGCATTTACATGTGTCCCTACAGTGCTGTTATTACTTTGTCATCATTTAATTTCCTAGGGAAGTACTACATGACAGCTCAGTAACAGCCATTACTACATCATGCTGGTGGTACTCTGTTATTTTTAGCCGCTACATCATCACAGTGACATGCTATAGTGGGGGAGTGCATCACAGTGGTGATGTAGCCGTGGCACTCTACAGTTTGTGCCCGTTGATGCTATATCACTGTAGAGCATTGTTACAATGATGTAGCATCTCATGTTAGATGCACCCCGTGAACTTTTGCTTGCTCCAGGGGATTGTTGTAACTCAACGCTTCCTGCAAAGTGTTCTGAGTTATAGGCAGGCGTTGCATTTCTCATGAGCTCATCTAGTCCAGCCCCCTGCTCTATGGATTTTTCCATGTTCTATGAAAATAACTCGATTTCTTAAAGATACATATATTTTTAAAGAAAAACAAAGGTAAGACAGAAAGAGGGGCTGTGGGAGAAAAATGAAGAACAAGTTTAGTTGGCTCTAGCAAACATTTTTTTTTTAAATAAATGTTGAAGTCAGTAACATGAAATGTGGAAGCTTTCAAAATCAGATGATTATCATCTAATGGAAACCTGCATTGCTCCACCAGCTTCAGTGGAAATATGTTA
>JAGPOW010000304.1:32505732-32529914 GCA_030014935.1 Caiman crocodilus
ATTTACATCAGCTAAGAATTTGGCTGCCTCCTCCACCACAATTCTTTACTCTGTGATCAGATTGGTATGGCTTGTGGGGGGTTTGCCTTCTATAGTGAAGAGCATAGGCCTCTTACTTAGATCTCTCAAGTCACTGTTGTCCCTCTGCTGTACCTATGACAGGTTTGGATTTTATGTCTTGTGGTTGTGTTAGGGCTGACTACTAATTAGTTTTACTAATAGACTGGACAATGAATTTATAGAAGATGGTTTGGATAGGGATGATCCTGCCTCCAGAGGGGGGTTGGACTAAATTATATCTGGATGCCCCTTCCAGCTCTACTTCTCTTTGATTCTATGATTAAGTCCAGCTCTAAGCCTATGCAGAGCATACTCCCATAGCCTTCAGCATGTAGGTATCACCTTTGTTGACAGGAAGTTGTGATCCTCTCCCACCAGGCTGAAGACCTAACCCTTATCCTACTGTAACTCTCTGTGATTATCTCAGCATGTCTGGTTTTGTTCAACAGCATTAGCCCTTCTCCTGCCAGGGGAAATGACAAGTAAAACGTACAATTTTCATGAAGCAAGTACTGTTTTTTTCAAATCATATACATGTAGGACTGGAAGCAACCAAACAGGGCATCTATTCCTTCTTCACTTACTGCACTTTTTTCAATCATATGTGGTCCCACCTAATAGCAGTTTCATTCAGACTATATTTCACTACTGGCTTACAAAAATATTATACAGAATAGTGTCAAGAGACTTACTAACATCAAGTTAGCACATCCAGTATTCCCTACCACCACTATTCACCTACCTGGTTACCCTGTCAAAAAAGAAAATGTTAACCAATAAGTCAATACTTTTCTGTTTTTCTCTCACTTCTTATGTATTTATGGTACCTTTCCTTATTACCTTGTATGTTCCTTAAGAGTTGCAACATCTTAGCTTATCTAATTTTCTCTCTACATGCTTACTGTGTTCTTTTAGATACATCCTAACCAGTGTGTCCCTAGATCAACATTTTGTACAGCTTGTTTTTACTTTTCTTTGATAGTCAGTAATGTGACTAATCTTCCCAAGTCTGTGTAGGCATAGCTGCACTGCCAAAAATCACTCTAGGACAGTGGATGTCAACTTTTTTTCTGAGGCATACTACAAATTAAGCTCTGCAACCTCTTCAAGCACCACTCTCATCCTCTTTTCCTGTCTGATCTACTACTGGTTTCCTGCTTCAATCTGGCCAAAGTGGCTCTGAAGCTTCGGAGCCATCTTGGAGATCCGGCCATAGGGTATAATGGGGAATCAATGAAATATCTAGAACTTTGTTGGTTTTTGTCTGATTTGGATGAAACTTACAGACATGATAGACCCTGCTGAGAGCATGATATCTGCCAAGTTTCAAGAACATCAGTTCAGGGGTTTGGGAGAGACTGCACCCCAAACTCCTAAAAGCAAAACTCATGTCACATCTAAGTGTTACACCACAGGGGGGTGAAAACTACAGGGGTGGTGCTCCCTGCTGAGGCCACAAAGCCTGTCAAGTTCCAAGGAGATAAGTACAGGGGTTTGAGGGAAGCTACACCTCAAGCTGCGGACAAGCAAAACTCAGGACGTGGGTGACACTGTACGTGAGTTAAGGCGCAGCAGGGTGAAAGCTGCAGGCCGGCTAGCCCCTGCTGATGCCATGAGGCCTGACAGCTGTCAAGGAGAAAGGTGCAAAGCTTCTGGGTTCTGGGGCCCTGCACTTCTAGCTGCTGACAGGCAAAACTCGTAACATGGGAGCTTGTGCAACTGTGCCTGTCTTGGGGCATGAGGGGTGGGGGGATGAAATGGACAGACTATGGCAGGCCTGGCTGCTAAACTACTGTGTTACCAGTTACCAATTAATCATGATTCACTCAGGGACCAGCTCAATACACAGTACCTAGCTACTACATAACGAGTTAATGAGCAAGGATTAACACCTACAAAAGCACAGACTAAGGAGAGGAAATGATCAATATAGACAATCAACTGCCCCAAGACAGACATAGTCAGTTGCACAAGCACCCATGTCATGAGTTTTGTCTGTCAGCAGCTAGGGGTGCAGGGCTCCCAACCCCCACGCACCTATCTCCTTGACAGGTGGACGGCTTTGTGGCCTGAGGAGGGGCTACCACCCAGGCAGTTTTCAGCCCACTGAGCCTTAACATGCACAGGGTCATCTATGTCACAAGTTTTGCCTGTCAGAAGCTTGAGGTACAGTTCCCCCCAAACTCCTGCGCCTATCTTCTTGAAACTTGGCAGGCTTTGTGGCCTCAGCAGGGGCTACCACCCCTGTGGTATAACACATAGATGTGACATTAATTTTGCTTTCAAGAATTTGGGGTACAAGTCCTCCCCAACCCCTGCACTGATGTTCTTGAAACTTGGCAGGTTTCATGCTGCTACCATCCCTGAAAGTTTCATCCAATTGAGACAAAAACAACAAAGTTATAGATATTCCCCATCATAACCTATGGCCGGATCTCCAAAGCGGCTCCAAAGCTTTTCCGAAGCTGTTCCAAAGTTACAAACTGCTTCAGAAAACCTAAAGAAGCCAGAACTTCAATTCAGACATGCTGCTTCAGATGCTGAAGTGTCCAAAGCTTCTCCGGATCTGAAACATGGTCCAAAGCCTTGTACAGCCCTACTTTCTGCTCACTGCCCTATGTTACTTGTGCAATCTGCTGACTTTATTTCGGCTCCCTTGCCAATCTGCCACTGTTATGCCTGCTCCCTCTCTGATCTGCTATTTGCCACACACACACAAGTTGTTCGTGCCACATGTGGCTTGTGTGTTGCAGGTTGGCCACCCCTGCTCTAGCTATGAGCATAGCAGGCCCATACTGTGTTCACTGTACCCACTGTAATGCGTCATCAGGCACATGGCCATAATCCCACCCCCCTCGCTTTTTCTCTCTCTCTCCCCATGGGCATGTTCCCCATTACTATTTAAAGTTAAATACTACAAAAGCTGATACAAAGTAAGTCATCAAAAGTTTCAGAACAGTACAACCAATTTATGCAGCATATATTTGGGCTTCACACTGGTTTCACACAGTGCTTTCAGCAGAGTTACATGAGGTCCTGTTTCTACCTGGGCACAGTGATATTCAACCAGAGACAACCTCAGTGGGATGCAGGGCCCAGGGCAAATCAGCATGTGTGGGACCCTGCCCCTGGATACGGGGAAGCCGCTGATGGATTCGGTGGCAGGGGTGGGGGTCCTGAGTGGCAGGCCAGCTGTGAAGCCAACAACAGCATGGAGTGGCTATGGCCACTCCACCCAACTCTGTGGGTCCCCCTAAAGCATGGGGCCTGGGGTGGTCAGCCTGATTCACCCCCTCCCCTACCTCCCCTCCAGGATGACCTGTCTGCAACAATTTATTTTTGAATGTTGCCTTTCATGATAGATCAGTGATTTGTAATCAGGGTGCCATACAATGTTAGGCTTGTTAAGTGTACAAACATCAACAAGATTCCAAAGATAAATCCAGAGATTTCAATAACGAACCCACAGTGTCAAAAATATTCTGACTTATTATGTTCTCTCTGAGTTCTCTGAAACAGAAAAATAGCAGAGCAAATAGTAAAGAAAAAAAGCAGTGAGAAGTAAGAATTGACATGTTCCAAGGGATGCTTAGAGTAAAAAAGGTGTGTCTTGAGTCTAAAAAGGTTGAGAACCTCTGTGTTAGTTTTCTTGGGAATTATGTTCCCACCTATCTTTCACAAAACAAAGGGAATGCCATATGGACAAAATGAAGAGGTAGAAGAGTCTTCCCATTCTCCACTTCGATTTGAGCTTTCTTTGATCTTGTGAAGATATGTTTGTGGCAATGTGTCTTTTTTCTGTGCTTATCTTTCACTTTTATTAAGATAGAGGAGGAGAGACAATGCTCAGTGTCCTTTTATACTACACAGCAGCTTGTAAAAGAGGTTGGAGTTTGGAGTTTCTGTCAGACATTTCCTCCCATGCCCCTTTGACTTTCCAAGCACACAGAGGGTAGCAGAGCTAGTTAGCTGCCTCACAACCATTGTGAAGCCCAATTTGCATGGACACAAGCATATATGGCCAGAATATAAGAAACACCAGCTTTGTTGTTGAAAAAAGAATAGCTCTGTATGTGGTTGGGGAGTATAAAGCCAACTCCCTGTACAAAGGCTGAAACAGGTCTGGTCAATCCATAGTGGAACAGCAGAAGTTGCTTCAAAGAGGACTACTCAGACTCATTTTTAATTTAAATGAAAAAACATTAAGGATGCAATTTAAAAAAAAAAATTCTTTCACCAAGAGTTTACAGCCACCCTTATCTTTCCAGCATCTCTAAGTTAAGCAAAGAATAGATCTTGACCATTGTTCTCTGTTCAGCCTTTCAGGCTACCTTCATACAGACATTCAAAAAGCCTGAGGCAGATTTGCATTATTTCTGAGGCTTTTTCTAAATGCCTTGGATTAGTTTGCAAGTGAAGAGAACTCATGTTTGCACTTGGGGGTGAGGGTAGGGGGCATAGAGGCAGCTTGCACTGGCTGAGGCCCACAGGCTGGGTGCATTCACAGCAGGCTTCTGGAGAACTCCAAGCCCAACTGAGTAGCCAAGCAGCTGGCCATTCCTGCTTGGCCAGCATGGCACCAGACCTGCCCTTCCCCCACCACCTCCCAGCTACTGGCTGTCAGTGGGGGATAGAGGAGGAGGAACACAGCCGCTGTCCATGTAGAGTTCCTTCCCCCAGCTATGCTGTTTCTGGTCTGGAGGAACTGGAGCTGGGGCTGTGTGGCTTTGCATGGCACTAGGAAGTGGGGGAGGGAAGAATCAGAGCCTCCCACTGCATAGGCCCTGCCAGGTTTCTGGCTCAGGACCAGGGGGTTCTAGGCTGAGTCCACAAAGTGAGGAGCTCTGCTCCCTTTCCCCCCTACCCCTCATCCCTGTCCCCAGTTTGCAGTGCTGTGGGCAGCGTCTGGCTCCAAGCCACTGCTGCTGACTGCAGCCAGCAGTCAGCAGCTTCCAGGTAAGGGGGATGGGTGTGGAAACAGAGCAGTTGGGTCCAGAGCCAGTAGAGCTGGGAGGGCCCATGCAGCAGGCTCCCCCAGCCTTCCACCCCTGGTTTCCAGCCCAGTAGACAGCTGCAGCCAGGTGTCATGGCTCAGAGCTGCATAGTTGCCATGCTGGCCAGGTGAAGGGGGAACCAAAGCCCTCTGCAGTGCAGGCCACCCCAGCCATGATGGTTAGGCCAAGCCCACATGGCAGAGGCCTCCATTCCTCAACTTCTCTCCTCAACCCTGACACTGCTGAAGGTTGCAGCCAGGAGCAGTGGCTTAGAGCTGCACATCTGTCTTCTATGCCAGGAACTGGGGGAAATAGGGAGATCAGATCCTCCCTCCACCTCATGGGGCCCCCTCCCACTGTAGTGGCTTGAGGCCAAGGCCATATGACTGGTAAGGTCCCCCCCCCCGCCAACACAAGCAGAAGACAAAGGGTTTTCTGGTTCCTGTTGGTGACAGTCTGGGGGTGGCACTGGCTGGGGGTTTACCCAGACCCAGACCTAGCCAAGACAAGCATGCTGCTCTGTGAAGGATAGCAAACTAAGGTAATGGTATCTGGGACAGAAGTTTAATGTACTGCTCTAACCTAAACCAATTAAGTCTAATATTACTACATCCATTCAGATCTATCTTAGACCAGGGTTTGACATTTTGCGTGCTGAACTTTTGTTCTGTTGTAGGTTTAGACCAGTTTCTGATCACTTACACCAGTTTATATGCAATGTTTGTACTTAGCTTTGTTCACAGCAAATCACTGGATCAAAATCAAAATACATGGGTTCCCTCTTTCTTCCTATTCCTGAAGAAGTGTGATTGCACCCAAAAGCTTGCAAAGAACTTTCTTTCAACTACTCAGTTAGTCTAATAAAAGATATTGCATCTACCCAAAGAACCTTGCCCGCCTTCTTCCTTTTATGTAGTGCAGGGCAAGTGATGGCCAACTGCTAATGAAATGTACCCTACCACCTTTTCATACTCTTTACACTTTCTTGTCCTACATGAAGGTATACATGGAACTGCTATTATATCCTCCATCTGTAGCAAAGTGGTGAAACAGCACTATTATTGACAGTTTAATCATTTGTCCACAAAATCTTCACTATCTGCTATCACCACTAAGTTAATCTCTTCCTGTATTTGTGCTATCACAGGATTAATAGATTATAATGTAGCTGTTAGCTGGCACAAGTTCCAAAAAATAATCTTATGTACCCTGTAGTCTGCATCACTTTGAGCCAAATACCATTTTTTTCATTTCTCAGATTCAGATTATGTTGATGAATGATTTCCTTAATATTCTGTTACCACTCTCTCACACAACACCCAACACCCCCCTTCTGCCTTTGTACAATTTTCAAGTGATCCTTTAAACCTGCTATAGTTTATCTTTCCATTTTATTTTAACTAGATCATGATCCAAGGTTTTCTGCAAATTTCTCTTCTATGTCATAGCTAATGAAACAGGGTGTTATTAGCATGTGTTCTGGTTTGTTCAATTACTATTTGGTGACAAAGTCTGTCCGTTTTATGGGTAACACATTGAGCAAAATTACAGAAACTCTCAGTTCAGTGCCCTACTGAACCATGCCATGCCACAGAATCACCGTGTGACCTTGGGCAAGTCACCTCAATTCTTATGTGTAAAAGGTGATAAATACTTGATAGAAGATACACTATAGCTTAATGAAGCTAGTGACAACTTCTTTGTCAGGAGCTTTGAGATGCAATGAAGAAAAGTTACATATTGTAGCATACTGTGGTGCTCTGATAATATTGTAATAAGGATCGTTGAAGTAGATTTAGACTCATGCTGATGCAGGGTAAGAGTCTAAGTGAGAGTCTGGATATCCTCAGAAATAAGCCACTATATTCTGTCTGACTATATCTATATGAGACACTGACTGCACAGCAACATGATACTACTACATAGTAGTGCCATGTGCATAGGAGGAGAGAGACTTTTTTTAAAGGGGGCTGAGCATGCGCATGCATGCACATACTTCCCCGCAGGCAGATAAGTCTACTGGGGAAGGGGTGAGCTTGGGGGAGGGAGTGGGGCTGGGACTGGGCACAGACAGGGATTCAGGAGGGTACAGAATGGAGTCGGGTCCAGGATCGGGATTGTAGGCTAGGGCCTGCTGTGCGCATGTGGCTGTCCCTTCCCCCATGCCGAGGGTCATTTCCTGGCTCTGGCACCCCCCACGCCAATGAATCCATCACTCTCCAGCCCCATGTTGACCCCAGCTACCCCCCTGCACTGGCCCTGGCCCCAGCCCTATACCACCTGGAGCAGGGGGAGCAGAGCAAGGAGCCAGAGCAGGGCAAGCCTCGGCTGTGCTTCTGGACTGGAGGGGATGAAGTCCCCAGGACCGCAACGCCTGTCCTGTCTGAGTCAGAAGAGCCTGGTGCAGCCCCAGCCCACAATGGCAGCCTGCCCTGCCCCATACAGATCCAGAAGCACCCCGCTCCATGCCTCCTGGGGTGCATGTAGCAGATGGAACTGCAGACCCCAGATGAGCCACTCATGGCTCAGTCCTGTGTCCTACCAGCTGTGTGGTGCCTACCCCTCCCCTAGCCTCAGTCCTAGCTCAACTCCCCCCACCACCCCTGCTGCAGCTCCCAGAAGCCCTCAGCTGGGCTGCCTTGCAGCTCTTTCATTGCCCTACGTTTGGGGGGACTAAGCACCATTAGCCCCCACTTTCTTCCTCCTATGGTCATGTGGCAAAAGCCATGATACAATGCTACTGCACAGTAGTATTAGGCTGCTGCTCAGTAGCATTATAAAGAAGACATTCATCAGTGCTACTGCGTAGTAACTCTGGTTACTGCATAGTCATTTAGTACTTGTTGGTAGAAATACTAAATGGTCGCTCAGTAACAACTGCACAGTAGTGTCTTGTGTAGACATAGCCCCTGTCTTTCTTCCATATTTTAATAGTGGGGCCACTGGCTTCCCCACCGGCCTGCCCGGCGTGGCGCACATTGTATAAGCTGCCGACCTCCAAGAAGACTGGCGACCTGCAGTGGCGGTTGCTGCACGGCATCCTAGCCACTGGCATGTTTGCGTCTCACTTGGACCCAGCCGCTTTGACGGCCTGCCCCTTCTGCCCGGGGGCGTGGAGGAGGATCTCTTTCATGACTTCCTGGACTGTCCCCACCTGCGGCTGCTCTTTGTCACCCTTGAGCCGCCGCTGCAGGCACTGGGCAGGAGCCCCACGGAGACCACCTACGTGTGCTCCTACCCATATGGGGCAGCCGAGCAGGGCGCCATCTGCCTGGCCAACTTCTTGCTGGGCCAGGCTAAGGTGGCCATCTTCAAGAACCGCTGCAACCGGCTTGCTGGCACTGGCTCGGACGATGCCCTGCGGCTCTTTGGCCTCCTAGTGTGGGCGCGCCTCTCGCTGGAGTTTGAGAACGCTGTGCTCCGGCGAGGGGTGCCCGCCTTTGAGGCCCTCTGGGCCCCTGAGGGAGCGCTGTGCCACGTGGAAGAAGGCCATCTCAAATATGCGCTCTGATGTCTTGACCAGTCTGGGCGACCGGGCGGGAGCGGTGGCGGACTGTGGCTTCCAGCTTGTGCCGTGCCCTGGGCCCTCACCAGGCTGCTTTTGTTTATTTCCTTGGGGTGAGATGTGGAAGATTTTTGCACGTGTACCATGGGACAGGGAAGGGTGGAACTGTTTTTATATATGTGGGAGTCTGTGACTTTGGCATGTTAGACATGACGTGTATTACTGAGAAGGTGTTTGTCACAGTGTGAGTTTTTTAATGTCCTGGAATGGTTTTTTCTTTGGTGTGGTTTGATGGTTTTTTGCTTTTTGTACCTGATCTCTTGTGAAATAAAGTTGTTAAAAAGTCAAAAGTCCATATTTTAAAAGAAACTTCTTCCCTATGAACGTTGCTAAAAGGTCCTGAAAGGAAAATGGATGAATAAAGAGAGGAGAAGCTGACAATGTTGTCATAAAGGATATGGAGAATGCTAATGCTGAGTTTTAAAAGACATGAGGTATCCAAGCCTTGTCTCTGCCACAGATCCTTTGCTTGTTCTGCCATAAGGAGATCTGAGTTAATAGCTTATTCTAAGAAAACTATACTTAATCATGTTTATCAGTGATGATGCACTGAAAAAAATGCACTTACATTTCAACTCACATTGTACAAATCAAAGCTTTAGTGCTTGGTAGGTACAGAATGCTATTTTGACATCTGCTACATACCTGTGAAATTAAAAGACTGGAGTTTTCCTTCATTGTGTGTATCCAGAAGCACCAATCAAATGCTGTCCTTGGAACTCTGCCTGCTCCTTGCATGCTAAGAACAAGATGTGGGAGAAGGTTTTTTGTACTCTAGAGCTGTAGCCAGTAATGATCTGGCATTAAATGTCCCCAACTACAATTTAAACTTCTCTGCCTGATCATTATAGTATCTGAATGTCTGTTGTAAGTTTAGATTGCATTCTGTTGTAGATCCTTTGTTGAACCATGTAAGGTTCATATATAATTGTCCTTATGCTGTGCAGATAAGAATGATTGTCAAGTGCTCCAGTACTAGCTTGGAATGTGGGAGATCTAGATACAATTCCTTGTTAAGCCAAAACCTTCCTTTGTGACCTTCAGCAAATGACTTAGTCTGATTATACCACAGTTCCTCCAAACATGCTGAGTTAATGGTCAGTTTCTCAGTTCCTCAAAATGAGGATAATAGCACTTCTCTAACTCACAGGGTTAAGACAGCCACACATATTAAAAGCAATGTGGCTTTCATATACTACAGCAATAAGGGCCATATATGTACAGTAAATATCAGTCATTTCTACAATCAAGGGTAGCCTTCAACAAACTAAACAGTAAAGTTGAGCACTGCAGTTACACCAAGCATATACATGACAATAATTTTAGCCAGCTGCTACTTTCATGATGCCCACATACATAATATGGGCATTATGAAAATTATGTACATGTAGGGACTGCAAGCAGAGGGGTTTAACATCATTGCAGATGTGCCAGTAATAAATTAGTTATGTCTGAAACCACCTATGGATAAATGAAATTACCAACTAGCAAATGGTTGCCTGACCTGTATCCATCAAAATGTCAAACTAAATATTGGCAGACAGCAGGTATGCACCCTAGAAAGAATGGGACATACATTAATCTCTGACACTGCTACATGCTGTTTCAGATAATTGCGATATAGTATGACTTACAATACTGTCCATGTCACCAGCAAAAGGCAAAATTGATTAAAAAGAGTACTGTGTGGTTGTTTCTTTTTGGAGTTCACATCTTATTTGCTGCTAAAAGATCCATCATGATTTTTACTCAAATAGTTGGGGCTTATCACAAGTATGCTTTTATAAAAGATTTCTTACTATTAAGCCTTGCTATTAGAATAGTGTAGTAAAATTTAAATGCAGTGGTAAGTCCAAATTTAGACTGTTAAGCCATTCTACATATTATCCCTGTTATAAAACTGTAGAGAAAGGTTAAAATAAATCTCTCTCAAGGATCTTATTTGACAAAAACATTCTATAAAGGATTTCTATGGTATTCTATTTTATTATTTTTATAGCATTGTGTTTTCTTAATCCATATGGCATTCTTAAGGATTTTTTCTCCGTTAGTAGTACTAATAGGAGATATCAATATCCCTGGGTCAGCAGGGGTAGTTCGTCCCTTACTCTGAAAAGTATATTCAAACACTCTATGCAATCCAAAAGTAACCACTTGGAGTTTGCCTTTATTGGTAACTGAAATAACAATCATGAGACATAACATGAGCCTCAGCTTTCTCTTCAAGTACAACTGTTCCTTTTCCCAGTAGTACATCCCTGCTTCAGAACCTAGTTTCATATGCCCGAAGAAACAGCATAATGTTCACAAGTTTCTTTCATTCCAAGTTATAATAATAACATTTTAAAGAATCAGGATTTCATTATTCTTGCTGAAGTCGTAGCTACTGAACTTAACCAACTTAGAGAGTCAGTACTCGGCACAGTTTGGTAGGAATCTTTCCACTTATTTTAATGGACCTTTGAACAGGGTGCCAAACCCTTATGCTCTTGGGCATCAATTCTTCAAACTGCTACCTCAATCACTTTACAAAAAGGAGAGAGAAGTATGCATATACATAAAATTACTCCGGTGGTTAAATGTTTTCAGAGTTGAGTGCTTAAACTGAACTGCTCAGGATATTTTGTTCCATGGGGCTGGCAAAGGCAATAGAGCAGCATTCCTGTTTCCTTCTGCAAATGCTTGTGGACTGTCCATCTTCTTGTCCTCAGAAAGCCTTGAGATTTACTTCTCTTTATAATGATTTTACAGAGATTTTAAATGCTAAAATCTTCTTCATGTCACATTGTTTTGATGTTATGCTTTTATATTTTTTTCTAATTTTACTGTATTCTATGTAAAGAAGCCCAGAATGTGACAGATGGCCAGGCACCTAAGGAAAAATACAGGCTCAAACAATGCCCTTTATGACTAGTTTTTGTTTTAAACACTTCCACACTAAACTAAATATTAGATATTGATTGGTGAAGGCATTATATACCAGATAAACTTTACTTTAAAACTTTGGCCAGTGTTAAGCAGTGCTTAATGTTATATCAGCAATTTGCAGATGCAAGCAGCACATGGAATTTAGGTCATTTAAATGTCAGTTAAATAGTAAAACAATCTGTTTTGCATACTTTTTTTTTGTGGATAGAGTGTTAATTTCAGTCTTCTCCGATTTGGAGAGTTATATTATTTTGTCAAATGTATGTTTGCACCTCTTAACATAAATTCATGTTTTTCATAGTACTCCTGAATAAGTAGTCTGACGGTCTTGAAGGCTTCCTGCATTTTAGTATGACTCTGTCTTCACCTGAAAATATGTATTGGTTTTGTTATTTAACTTTGGTTATTCTTCCTCTTAATAAGTTTACTCATCTATTCAGGGAGCAGAAGCGATACGATCAGACTTAGGTGATCTACAACATGCTGTGAATAACAAATAGCAAGCAGTGAACAGATGAAGCCTGCAGTTTACAAATAAGCCTTAGTGAAAATTATTCTTTCATTCCACTGGGTGAAACCCTATGAATGTCAAATATATTAGGAAAAGTCAAGATGAGTTCAAGACTGATATACTAGCCATAGGATAGTCTAAATTTATAATCAAGGTCATTCATAATAAATAGTTCAAGTACTGTTAAATCTAAATACTTGCATACACCAACAAATCAGATACTTGGTATCATGGTTCAGAGCTACTGACATCTGTGACTCCTCCTCAGGCTCACAGCATTTATATCCTAAGGTTTTAAGGCCTCTTACCATCATCAGTCACAGGTTAGAGCCCTTCCTTCAATTGGTTCCAGGATACAGGACCCTGATTGCTCAACAGGTCTCACTGGATTCAGCCATCTGCCAATCTATCCTTCAGACACTCTGACCAATTTTTGATAGCTTATGAAGGCCTTTCTCTCCACCCAGTTTTATTTCTGTGTCTGTCTGTTATGTGATAACTTTAAAATACCACATCTGATCAATTCTACAATTACAGGGACTATTCAAGGAATCAGCCATCACAATCCTATTGCAGGGCACACAGAGCACATACCATAGGCAGCCACAGCTTTAAGCACCACTAAAACTGTCCTCACAATAAATCGTTGGCTTATAGCAGTCCTTAAGGTCTTCTAACATAGGACTATCCCTGCTCATCCTCCCAGTAGATCTTAACATATAGACACCCAGAATGACTTTCCTATTAGAAAAAAAAAAGACAACAGTGGGAGAAAGGGAAAATTGAGTTATGCACATAACCCCTTTATGGGGTGAAAGAAGGAGGAAGCCTAACACCGTAGTATTAGGGAGATGTCATTGTGAGCACAAAGGGTGCATCCAGATGAGCATGGCCATGCAGTGTATGGCACCACAAACATCTCTGCAGTACCACATACCACACAGTCAGCTGTTTTCTGTGCTACAAGGACGTACAGCCCATGCATGTGCTGCTCCATTTATTTTTTTCCTGGTTTTTTTTGACTCCTGGATATTCAGGGGTTAAAACAAAATCGTGAAAAAAAGGAGCAATGCCTATATGGGCAGCACGCATGGCTGAAAAGTGGAGCCGAGACACCTGCATCCATGCTCTAGCTACTGGCCAGGCTTCACACGGCAGGACTGCTGCAGCTGCATCCCCAGGAGGGCCCCAGGACCACAGGTAAGGTTGCTGGGGTCAGCACCGTACTGGGCCCAGCCTCCCTTACCATCCTTGGGGAACCAAACATCCGCATTCATCTGGACATGGCAAAAGAGTCCAGGAAATTGGGAAATTCTTAATTGCTATGTGAAAGAAAGGGGAAGAATCAGGGAGCCAGGTATAGGAGGAAGGAAGAATGGGGGCACACTGGACTGTGTTTGGAAGATGATGTTTTGGGGGTGACTGTTGAAGAAAAAAAGACTAACACAGAATCTCTAGCACAGGGGGAAGCTGTGAATGGGGCCATTGCATGGAAGGGAAAATGGGGACTCTACTGAGGAGGAGGGGACAAAGAATGGCACCCAAGAAGCTTTTGTTGTGTAATGCAGGGATGCAGGGAGTCCACGGTGCATGCAGTGAAGTGCACAACAGAAGTTGTAGATGCTGCTTCACTTGGGGATTGTACTGACTCAAACAAAACCTTTTAAAATCAAAATATTGTTTAATCTAAAGAATAGCAAATCAGAATAACAATTTAAAAGATTTTAACATCATAAAAAGTTAAACACCTATCCATCTTTTGCTGCGGTTTAGGAAGGCCTAAATTATCCTGGACAAACCAAAACAGTAGTGTTTACTTCATTTCTCAAAAGTCTAGCTGACTATCTGCAGTTCTTCAGGTTCACCTTCTAAAGACTCCGATAATCTTTAATTTAGTTTCCCCTCTTTGTTCCTGTCTCCTGTTTAGGATTATAGACCAGGTGATTGAGACTCATACGATTAGAGAAAACTATGCAGTGACCCTCACCTCTAATAGCGTAACTTTAAAACACCTGGAGAGCACTTAGCAGTTGTTAACAAGCCTGAATGTGTAATCCTACACATTTTAAGAGCCCTTAACTGTTGTCATTCTTTTAAGTAGCTTCTTCTTGGACTAACCCCTTGCCAATCTATAGCAGAAAGCAACTATAACAATCAGGAAACAAGACAGAGCTCATAATATTCATAAAATATATGACAGACTTGTCAACAGAGCCCAGCACATTGGGTTTGAGAACTCTCCAGTGTGATTGGTGGAGTATTTCCACCAAGTGGGAAGGGATGGGAAGGAGCCTGCCCAAGAGTCTGGACCTGATTGTGAACTGAGTTTTTCAAGTCTGACAGACTTTGAGGGTGGAGTTCCCAGGGAGAATATAAGGAGCAGCATACTCAGCACATGAGAAGATGGATTAGGGGACAAGGAAGCAAGCAGGGCTAAGAAGAGCTAAGGAGAGCTGCCCAGCGGGCATTTCCCATTGCTCAGAAGAAGCCCCACAGACTCTTTTCCAGAGAGACTTAGCAATCAGTGCTGGCTCCAGCAGTGCACAGGCCAGTGCATGGAGCCCAGACCCTGGGAACTGCTCAAAGCAGCTCGGGTCTGCATCCCCTGGCAAGTGGCCAGGAATGCAATACATGGATTGGTACATGGAGTGAGACTCTTGAAGCCACTCACAGTGGCTCAGGTCCCAACCCCTCAGCATGAGGCCAGGACTTGGTGCAGGAGGTGCTGCAGGGTAGACCCCTGAGGGACCAAGACCTTGGGAGCCACTTGAGGTGGCTCGGATCTCCAACCCCTGACATGCAGCCAGGGGTCTTGGTGAAGGATTTGCTGTACTGCTGGTCCAAGTGGGACCGAGGCCCTGAGACTGCACAAGGTGGACCAGGCCCCAACCCTGAGCAGAAGGCAGAGAACATGGGAGGCATTCAACAGTGCCTGGAGGGACTACTAGTGGGAAGGCAGCCCAGGATGAAGCCAGAGGCCTGAAAGGCTCCATCAAGCCAGGATCAACTCACCTAAGGGTGGGAACCACCCATCTGACCCTGGACTTGTGAATCACCAGGGACGGGATTTCCCACAGGGGAGGGGATTTGGGGTCCCCCCAGCATTGAGTTGTGAATAAGGTTTATGCGTCTTACATTATGTACACAGAGCTCTATAGCTTGTTCACTGAATTCCTTGTTTATGAGTTAACTATGATTGCAGAGTTCCTTATTAAGTGCTCCTTCTAAGACCCTGGTTGGGATTCTTTTCTATTTTTTACCTATGCCTCACTTGTATCACAAGTGGTTGTATAAAATCATATAGATATTGTCTTTAGGGTGCAAGTGTATAGTATATTTCATAGATTTGATAGACATTTGGGATGAAAGGGACCCCAGAGGATCATCAAGTCCAGCCCCCTGAGAGTTTGGTAATACCCCTTAGATAATACATGAAAAAGAGAAATATGACTATTTTGAGATCTTTTCAATTGATGCAAATTAGTAATAAAGCTAAAACTAGAAGACCAGTTTAATCCAGTAGTGATTGCCCTGGGTGGTGACTCAAGACAGAACAATAGCAGACCAGGGCAATACATGCATAGCTTGAATGACAATCACTCAAATTTGCTTTGATTATTGCAGTGCAAAATGTTAATTTGGTTACTTCACAGGTAATTCAAGTAGGAGAATGAGCCTGCAAATCTGTAGGATCCTAGAATTTATTTTTTTTATACCAGGGTAAATTGGTTGTTTGTCTATTTTTAGCCTCATGTTATTGAAATCAGTACATCTGCAGTGGTATGGAAATACTGTGAGATTAGAACAGGGACGGGCAAAATATGGCCCATGGACAGATTCAGCTCATGGGTGACTGCATCTGGCCTGCAGCTACTCCCATGGTGCGCCAAATGGAGCCAGGCCCATCCACTTTTGTTGGGGCAGACCACAGCAAGCTTCTGCTGGTGCCTGTGGTCTGGCCCTGTCCAGTGCATGCAGCTTAGCTTCCAGTGGGGTTGTTCCCAATGCAGCTGCAGATGGGTGCTATTCTGCTCCCCCTGCCTCCACTGGTGGCTCCTGCTCCTGCTCTTGCCCCTACCATGCTGCGCTATGCCACCCAAGGTGAGAAGCTTCAGCTAGGTAACTCCTGCCCCAGGAAGCAGGGCTCTGGCTCCAATGCCTGGGAAGGTGGCCAGGAGCTGAAGCCAGAGCCCTGTGTGCTGGGGCAGAAGTTGCCCAGCTGAAGCTGCCTTCCTTCCTGCTCACTAGGAATGGAGCAGTGGGGCACGGTAGAGGCATGATCAAAAGCAGGAGCCCCTGATAGAGGTGGAGAGAGAAGTAACAATGTGTAGAGAGTGCATGGGGGTGCACCTGCACCCTCTGAGAGCGCTGGTGCACCCCTTGACCAGCCACACTCCTAGCTTAGGCATTTGGGGTGGGGGGGAAGGCAGACGAGACTGCCAGTGCTCCCCCTGTGAATGTTGGCCAGGGAGTGGGAGCACCAGATGTAGTGCCAAGGCCACTTCTGGGAGCACCATGGCTTCTTCCTAGTCAGCAAAATTGGCTGCAGGGGGACCCCCACCTCTGGGTGGCAAGATTGGCTGTGGAGGAACCCCCCCACCCAGTCACTGGTGGGGGTGAGGCATGTGCACCCCCTGACTAAGGTGGCACTAGTCACCCACAGGGCGGGAGCAAAACAGCATCTGGCCAGGCCAAGCCATGGACACCAGTGGGATCATGGAGTGGCTGGGGCTTGGCATAGAAGGCACCACTACAGCAAGCACCACCCACCTTCCCCTCCCTTCCTTCACCCATGGCAGGCTGCAGAGACCTAGCACCCAGGCACCTCCCCTTCTACACACACATGCACATGTCCCCCATACCTCCAAAAGCTGTCGCTGGCCCGCAACCCAGGCTTCTGATCTCAGTCTCTCCCATGCCTCCCACTCCTGAACACTGCTCCCTCTCGACCTGCAGGTCTATGATGAGTTGTTGCAGCAGGGGTGAGGGGAGGAAGGGTGCCAACCCAGCCTACAACAGCTCATCAAAACTCCTTGTGTGACCCTTGGGCCCAAATAATTACTCCCCCTTGGACTACAATGAGGCCAGGGATAAAGCAAGAGTGAAAACAAATATTTTCAATGAGAATAGCAATGTAATGTTAAGTACATAAGGTACAGCCATTTAGGAAAATAGTTCTAGTTTGCATGATTTGTTCCTGAAAGCCTGAGTGAAGGACTGGATGACCAAAAAACAACAAAACCAACCCAAACCAAAAACAGAAAACAAAAAACCCGGAGTAAGGGGACAAAGTCTATTAGGTCATCTGGACCAAATCCATAAAGAGCTTTAAAATCAAGAAAAGTAATTCAAAACTTAAAATGAATAAAGACAAACAGCATAATTATCTAAAGATGTTTGTGGTTACCTTTACTCAGTAGGTAAAATCTTAGCCAAAGCCTCTATTAACTTCAAAAGGCTCATGAGCAAGGGGAAAACAAAAAGCAAGATGAGGAGTCAATGTGTATAAAGATTTTAGGAGAGGTGGAATTAAATCAGTCACCAACAAAAGCAACAGAATAGGGGCTTTCCATCTGTGTTGTGTTTTTCATGCTCAGAAAGAAATGGTGTGTCTTATGTTTGGGCATGGACAAAGGAAACATTTACACTGAGGTAATCAGCATTATCTCTTAAGTTAAAAAAACTAACAAAAAACCCCAGAAAATGCAGATCCCTTAATTGGAGAAACCTCACTCAATCTGGTAGATAATTCCACCTGAAAGAATCAGGCTAAAAGTCTATTAATGAAACCTAAACTGGTATAACATACATCTATCTACACCCCTCTCAGGACAGAGGTTATAGTGTGAAGTCATCATAGAGTTTTGCTCCCTGGGTGCTACTGGAGTGAGGACAATAAGAGTTGCCTTTTGTATGATCTGCAGATCTATCCTGAACCTGGTGTAATTTACATCAGTCTACAAAACCAATGCAGATTACACTGGGACTGTCTTTCTGTCCATTCCATCCGAATGGCAACAAACTTAGAAAGAACCAAAATCTTTATTAGCAGAGAGCACAGTCTGTGTTTTCTATGAAATATGTTGCACCAGTTCTGCTTCACAAAATGGTCCATAAGAGAGGCAGACTTCTTCACCATTTAAAGGCACAACATAACAGCAACAAAAATGCATGCTACATAGCTGAACACTTCATGAACATCCATGTCCACTAGAAAAAAAAACCCCACACATTCAAATGCTGAATTCTGAAGATCTGCATTATTGGTTATTGTGCCATTAGTTTTCCTTTGAATTTGAGATCTGAATATCCTACAGAAAGGCCTGGTAAAGAGAAGACTGGTTCAAACATGTTCAGCCTTGTTGATAGTCTGAAACAGAATAATAGAAAAATAGGTCTTCAATGGATCTCAGGAGATGATCTATACTAGTCTGCTCAACCCCTGTCTGAATCACCCCAGAAAATTTATGTCTAACCTGCCCATGGAAACTTGCAGTGACAGAGGTTCCATAATCTTCCTCAGTAACCTGTTCCTGTACTAAATCACCATTAGAGCTAGAAATATCCAACCTCAATTTCTCTTGTTGTAATTTAAACCCATTATTTCTCATCCTCTCCCCTGTGGACTCAGAACAGTTGATCATCAACTTTATATGAACCTTCTTTGCATTTGAAGTCTGATATCAAATCTTCCCTCAGTATTATTTCTTATATTATTCATTTAATATTATTTTTTTCTTCTTGGCTGTAACCAGCTGTTTAGCCTTAAGCTTGGGCCATCCTTGTCTCTCTCATCATTAGTGTAAGAAAAAAGCAATATTAAAAAGACAATTCTACCACCTGTTAATAGTTTATTTCAAGAAGCACTTATTGCGCTTTCCAATGATTTTTGTAAAAAATTGGTAAGTGCTATTTTCTCTTTGCTCAGGGCTGATAAAATAATCTAAAGGAACTTTAAACTTTTACAGCTCGCACATTTAAAAAAAAATCTGTCTTTTAACGAATTGAGCCCACCCAATAGTTAATTTTTGTGACAAGCTTAAGAATCCAACATACACCCTCCTTTACTAAGTATGTTGGGTAGATTAATAGTTCTTTCCATTTGCTTGCTGACCAGACACCAATGCATGAGCAAAATTGACTAGGCAAATGTAATTGTGAAGCCTACCAAACTGATACATATACTAAAGACTGTCTAATTGGGCCAGCCGGCTATATAGCTCCACAGTGTTCCATTAAGCAGTGTACAATCACATGGGCTCTGTGATACCCCAGGCTCTTAACTGGCTATATATGTTGTGTTTTTGTCAATTTATGTTGATAATGTGAAGGATGGGGTACTTTAGATATTGGCTTTTTGTTTTCTTGGCCTTATCCATTACGGGATATTAATCAACCTGTTCATTGAATTTTGTTGGCAGCTTCCAGGCATCCTGCAGAGAAAGTTTTAATGTAGAGCAAACCTTCACTGATGTTTGGCACCTTTATGTCCTTGTCTGGCCTGTTTTCTTATGTAGATGTTGTTGTCAGCTTTTCTGATGGAGCTGGAGATGCTATTTAATTTCCCTGTTTAAGGGGGAGAGAAATCCATTAGTGTTTATAGCCTGTCAGTGGAGATTGTGTCACTATCTAGTGTAAACTACAAATGTGCCAGATTGTTCAGCAGAACCTGAGGCAGCCAGGAAACAGCAGGTAGATAGGGCTGTATGACACTTAGGGACCTCATTGTTTGAAGAAAGCTGCCTTTGTTCAGGGAAATAAAACAAAACCTGATCCTTTTCCAAGGTACAACCATCACAGTTATGGGGAAAGTTTATGTTGAGATAGAGTACAATTACACTGCTAGTGCTAAAGTCACACACCTCACTAACACGTTAGGGGCCAAACTTGAAAAGGTGTTTGTGCACTGTAGTCACCTTTGAGAGCAGACTGTGATTCACCATGGGCCTTACTAAATCACTTCTCCCCCCACAACCCACTCCTCCCAAACAAACTAGTGCTTTACTTTACACTTTGTGCTGAGCCTAGCACATACCCAGAAAAAGCGTCATGTCCTTTGATCCCAGTTTTGACCCCAGCTAATTTCCTGTCCCTAGGGCAGGGGGCTGGACTCGATGATCTCCCGAGATCCCTTCCAGCCTAAATGTCTATGAAATCTATGAAATATATAAAATTAATTGGACTTGGCCAACCCAATGTCTATAGACAAATTAGAATGAGTGGACTTTTAAAAAGGCCTCATGAAATTTCCAAGGGTTAATTACATAGCAATCTTGGATTAAAAAGGGTTAATTACATAGCAATCTTGCTATGTAATTAACTGTATGCTGAAGGAGTAAAATGCAATAACAGAAGATATAAAAAAAAATTGCTTTCAGCAGTCCTGATTTAAAAGTAGAATAGAGAGAGCGAGTGCCCAGGACTCAGACTCAGCTCCTTCAAACAATTGAGCAAATTAGTGTGAACACACCTACGTCCCATTTGTAGACACCCATGCCTGTGCAGGTATCTGTGTTACTGAGTCCCAGACAGTTAACAATACAAAGGTTAAGGGAGGAAAGAAAAGCATGAATATTTCTTAACTACTTTTCTGTAGTTCATACTGGTTGGCCTCTGAATTCCTCCATATAGTATGCTGGCTATTGTGAATCCCATGTTAGGTACGGTACCTCTCTCCAGCTTGGAGCAGTAGCAGATCCAGGATAGCAAACAGGGAGGTGTGGTGATGGTGAACAGCTTATTGTGGCTATAGAGTAAGCTCATTGCATGTGCATCTGGCAGCTGAGATGGGAGTTATGTGTAACAAACTGGCAGTGAAATGGGTGTGAGACTGATCTGCCCCTGGCCTGGAGGTGTGGCTTCATCCTTACCCCTCTCTTCTACATTTGCTACTGGCTAATTTAAGTCCTACACAGAATGTGAATGCCATTCTTAAGTGCCTAACTCCCCCTTGCATCATATAAGGAAGCTGAATTCTACCAAGGGACTGAGAATTTCACCAGCCTTCATGGAATCTAAAAGTCAAACATTTCAACATGGAACCTAAGGACTCCTTATGACTTTGTGTCTTAAAATTCCCCTTGTTCTTCATGGAGATTAGGAAATTGCATTCCTGAGAGTTATTTCTAAATTACATTCTCTTGTTCCAGAAGTAAACTTTTCAGATTCCAAGACAATATCTAATCAATTATACTGTTACTCAGGCTGAATTGTGCCTTAGTCCATGAGCTGCTCCCCATCCATTTAATATCATTATTCAAAGAACTGGGCTAGGGAATGCAGTTAAGGAATGAAGAACCTGGATGTATGTAAAATAATAAAGAGGATCTTACAATTGCAACCACAGGCCTCCTGCCTTGCTCCAGATTTTCAAACTTTGTATGGAAGGATGAGCTGATAGTGGTGGAGTGAAACAACTTGCACAAAAATACAATCATTCTTAAAATCCCTAAAGGCTTGTCTTGTCATGGCAGTGGTGTGCTCTGTTCAGACTGAATCTGAACATGCTCCACCACCATTTGTAGACATCTCCAAGCCCAGAAGCTTGCTGGTGAAGATGTTTGCAGATGTGCCCCTGAGGTCACGTTTAAACCCTCAATTTCCAGCATGCTTAGGTGGCCACTAGGATAATCCTGACTAAAGTGGCTTCCCTGGCATACTTATGGCTCTGCAGTGTGCCTGAGAGTGGAAGTGGATAGGGGATACCTATTGCAGCCAGCACATGCTACTGCTGTGGTGGAGTCAAGGCCTAAATTTGCATATGAAAACAGGCATGTCAAATGGATGGGTGCACAAACTACTTGGTGCTTAAATGGTGTATGCATCTAGCTTAGGGTTTGGAAGGTGTTGCTAGCTAAAAGGAGTTAACTGATATGTTTTAACAGCCTAGAACAGACAAGTTTGTTCCATTCACACATACTAATCTGTAATTTAAAGCCTGCTTCCCTAGGGCTTGGTTGTTTTGCTTTTTTTTTGTCTGTTTTTTCTTTTTTTTTAAATGTTAACATGTTAATTAAACATGTTAACTAACATCTTCAAAATCCTAATCTAGACAAGACCTTATTCAAGTACTTATCCATTTTATACACAGGATTTTGAAAGCAATAGATGCAAGCATATTCCTACATTACTAATGGCATGTAACTAACACAACTCATCAACTTCAATGGTATGTCTTATTGAAAAACCAGGGTTTTGGCATGCTGTGTGCCTCTCCTGATAATTCATTCCTGAGTCCGTTCTCATGACTGAAATATTATTGCTAAATCTATTTTCAGCAAGAGTTCCACAGAACTCCTTTGTTCCATTAAAGAAGATCCTTTGTGATGATCCAAATCAGCTTAACAGCAGGTGTTTCAATTTACAGTGTCAATATATAACTTAATGCACACAAGACGCTCTTTCAGTGTTTTCCTTTGCTCACATTTTTCTTTTGGCTATTCACTTTCTTACTGTTTAAATGAGTTCTTCATCTTCTCCCATACCCAAGTCATGGGTTTACTAAGGTTAATTGCTTCAGTCTTCTCCATGAGCTAAGAAATGTTCAGTTCAGTCACAACAAAGTATCCTTTTCCAACAAAAACAAGACTAGCTTCTTCAGCCTTTCTCTGAATCTGAACCTTAATTATCTCCTACTCCTACTCCTCAAAGCAGGATTAGTATGCTTCCTTGCTTTGTGGCAATTGATAATCCATATGGTACAAAGTAATCTAACTCCTGCTAAATTTGATAACCACCTCAGGTTAGATCCACAAACTCACTTAGAAGCCTAAGTGCCACTTAACAGCCTCTGTGTGTGCTTAAATTGAAAATTCTTATCTTCAAAAGTCCCTTTCAGATGCTGCCTCACCCTGGAAGAACTTAAACTCTATAGGTATCTAAGTTTCTGTCACTATATTGTCCAAAATGGAATCACTGAAGTCACACAACCTGGGTGAACACACTATCCTATATATATATATTATATATATATATAATATATAGGCAATTCCAATATATATAGGCAATTGTTGATCTTCAGACTCATGGTGTATGCATAAGAGGTTGAGTCACATGCCTTATGAAGTTGTTTGTGGCTGACAAGCCCAATTTGACAATGACGAAGCTTGTTATAAGTTTCACAGAGAATGTGCTGTCTGAGTTGGAGTCCAAGTTTACAACATGCTGCTTCCTTTTTTCTCACTCTTCTTTGATCTCATCCTCTAGATCAAAACCACTTCATGTTAAGCTGTACCCAAGACCAGATGTTCCCTTCAGATTCGATGTGATTCTGCATACTCCTCCCAGCTTTCTACATTAATGTCAAAAAACTTCATATAATTTTTGCACATGTTGCGGTACTATCATAGAGAGTGACCCCACTTTCTAGAGCTGAATTTTGTTGTACAAAATATAGTTGGGGGCATAGTCTCCTCCCATTTTTCTGACATGGCTGAGCCATCACAACCTGTTCATTTTGATAGTGGTTTCTAAGTATGTCATACCTGCATGCTCCAGCAGCTCTGTGTTTGGCATTTTGTCTTCCCACTTTGTTTTCAGGATCATAAAACAGGCATCTCATATGGAAGGTGTTTAGTCCCCAAATGTGCCTAGAAGGGCTGTGCAAAGCTTTGGGTGCTGATTTGATTCAGACAAGATTTGTCCCAATTTGGTGGCCAAATCATCCAAACAGGGAGACCACTAAAAAGGTCCAAATTGATTTGAAACTCTCTGAATCAATTCGGAAAAGATTCAGAGAGCTTTGGAAATTTGGGCAGTCCCCACTCGCTGCCACAGGGAGCTGGACCTGGACTCTGTGCCAGGTCCAGCTGGGGAGCAAGGTGGGGCTGGAGGAGGGGGGATGGGACCATGGAGGGACCCCCACCATGCCCCATCCCCTGCCTGGTCCCCCACCCCGCCTGAGCGCCCTCCAGCCCCCACCCACACTCCCAGCACCCCCCCAGCTGCTCCACCCAGCCCCAGCATTCCGGCGCTTAAAAAAAAAATCACTGGCTGCTGCCGGGCAGGGGAGGGCGATTCCCCACTTCCCTATACTGTGTGAGGGGCTCTGTCACAAGCTCTCTGACCGCCCCCCCCCACGGCGCGGGGGGGGGGGGGGGGGGGGGGGGGGGGGGGGGGGGGGGGG
>JAGPOW010000304.1:32543431-32559601 GCA_030014935.1 Caiman crocodilus
GGGGGGGGGAGTAAGAGTCCCCTGTGAGACTGTGGAGCACCAGTTGTGGCGTGAGCTACCCCAGGTCCCACGTCCAGGAATGTGGACCCAGAAGAGAGAGGCTGGAGGTAGAGTACCCCCTTGACTGGTCAATGCTGGTGCTAGGACCAGGAAGGTCAAAAGGGCCAGGGGCCCACTGTGAGAGATGCCCAGAGCTGTAGGCCTGGGATCCTGCCCAGCCTTGGAGGTGAGGTCAGGGCCTATGTGGCCGAAGATCCCGGGGGGGGACCATACCTGAGAGGAGAGATAGCTACAGGGAGCTCGGCAGCCTGAAATGATGCTGGAGTAGGCTGCCTGAGTGGAAGGATCAAAGTGGGGTCCTGATAGGAGGTTCTGGAGCCCAGTGTGGGCCTAGTGTGACTGACAGCTGGATGCTATCTGTGAGGCATAGGCAGCAGTGTAGGGAGGTTCAGAGCTACAGAGAGCACCCCCTGATATTGGGACATAAAATGGGCAGCCTCCAAGTTAATTAACGTCATAATTAATACGAACAAAGTGTGGCAGGGGAGTCAGGTGGGAGGCATGCTGGAAGGCAAGTGTGGAACCTAGCACTGTAGCTAGGTAGGGAGCCCCACTTTGTTACATGCGGAGGCACCAGTCGATGAGCTGGAGAGCAGGGGGGTGGTCCCCCACATGCTCTGTGGTGAGCCTGGAAATGGACTAGAAGTACTTCTGGTCCAATTCCAGGTCCACCACCAAGTGCATGGGTGTGCCCTCCATGCTCCTGTAGGATGCTGCATTGCCCTACCATCTCGGCATTCATGAGCCAAGCTTGGTTTCATAGTTTCATAGTTGGTAGGGTTGAAAGGGACCTGAGCAGATCATCAAGTCCGAACCCCTGCCATGGCAGGAAAAAGTACTGGGATCAAATGACCAAAGCAAGGTGTATGTCTAATCTCCTCTTAAAGACCCCCCAGGGTAGGAGCCAGCACCACTTCACTTGGAAGTTGGTTCCAGATCCTAGCCGCCCTGACTGTGAAGTAGCGCATCCTGATGTCTAGTCTAACTCTACTCTCTGCCAGCTTTTGACCGTTATTTCTAGTCACTCCTGGTAGTGCTCGGGGGAACAAGGACCCACCCCAATGCCTGTTGGTTCCCTCTGACTAGTTTGTAACAGGCCATTAGATTCCCCTTCTCCTCCACCCCCCCAGCCTTCTATTGTGAAGGCTGAAAAGGTTGAGGTACCTCAGCCTCCCCTTGTAGGTACTGCCTTGCTGCCCCCCGATCATGTGGGAGTCCCTCCTCCTCTGAACCCTCTCAATGCTGTCCACATACCTCCTGAAGTGTGTCACCCAGAACTGGACGCAGTACACCAACTGCAGCCTGACCAGTGCTGCATAGACGGGGAGGATCGCCTGCTTGAGATGCATATGTGGATGCATGACAAGGTGTAGTTGGTCTTCCTGACAGCATCCCCACACTGTCAGCCCATGTTCATTTTGGCATCAACAATGACTCCAAGATCCGTTTCCACCTCTGCACTGACGAGAAGGGAGTTCCCTAGCCTGTAGGTATGCTGTTGGTTCTTCCTCCCCAAGTGCAGTATCTAGCACTTGTCAGTGTTGAAACCCATCCTGTTCTCATCCACCCACCCGTGTAACCTGTCTAGGACCAATTGAAGCCTATTCCTCCCTTCTAGTGTGCTCACATCCCCCCGCATCTTGGTGTTGTCTGCAGATTTGAATAGGGTGCTTTTTACCCCCTCATCTAAGTCACTGATACACATGTTAAACAGCACGGGTCTGAGTACCGAGCCCTGGGGAACAGCACTGCCCACGTCCCTCCAGGTGGAAAATGATCCATCCACCAGCACTCTCTGGGTGTGGCCCTCCAGCCAGTTAGTGATCCATTTGACTGTGTAGGTGTTGATGCCACGGTCTCCAATTTTTTTAATGAGAATGGGGTGAGAGACAGTGTCAAAGTCTTTCTGGACTTCAGGAAGGCCTATGTCCACTGCTACCCCTGCATATAAGGATTTTGTGACCTGGTCATAGAAGGCCACCGGGTTGGTCTGACAGGATCTGCCTCTAAATGAACTTGTGTTGATTGCCCCTAAGCATAACCTCCCCTGCTGGCCCCTCGTGAACATGCACCAGGATAATTTTCTCAAAAAGCTTACCCAGGATCAAAGTAAGACTAACTGGCCTATAGCTTCCCAGGTCCTCCTTCCTCCCTTTTTTTGAAAAAGGGAACCACATTGATCCTTTTCCATTCCTCTGGCACCACACCAGAGCAGCATGAGTGCTCATAAAGTCATGCCAGGGGTCCTGCAATGACTTCTGCTAATTCCCTCAAGACTCTGGGGTGGAGGTTATCAGGACCACCTGATTTAAATACCTCCAGTCCTTCCAGAAGTTCCCTGACTGGATCCTCACTGACCTTTAGGCCAGGGTGCACCTCCCCTGGGGCCTGAGTGGGTCCCAGCAGATGGGCTGATCTGGTTCCTGCTCAGGAAAATGGAGGCAAAGAAATAATTAAATAGTCAATAATTAAATAGTCCTTGTCATCTGCTGCAGCAACCAGATTTTTTAGCATGTTTTGCCAAGGCCCTGCATTACCCAGTACCTTCTTTTTGCTCCCTGTCATTAAAAAATGACTTATTGTTGTCCTTGATCTGGGTAGCTAGTCCCAGTTCCATCTCCACCTTGGCCTTCCTGACCGCCCCCCTGAATTCCTGAGTAACTAAGGTATAGTCCTCCCTGGTGATGGCCTCTCCCTTCCATTGGGTGTATGCCTCCCTTTTAACTAGTAGACATTCCCATATGCTTTTGATGAGCCATGAAGGTTTTTGCACCCCTTTTCCCCTTTGATCCTTGTCGGCATTACATCTCTTTGGGCTTGGAGGGTTGTCTCCTTAAGGAACGACCATTCTTCTTGAACACCCGACTTCCCTCCCCTCCAGGACCTCAGTATTTTCCCAACTATTCTTCTTACCTCAGTTAAATCTGCCCTCCTGAAGTCCAGGGCTGCTGCCTTGATGCAGGCTTTTGCCACCTTGCGCTGGATGGTGAATTCCAGGAGGCGATGGTCACTGTCGCCCAGGTGGTCAAGCACATGCAGCCCCCTCACTAGGTTGTCGCCTGTGGCCAGCACCAGATCCAACAAGGTGTCTCCCCTTGTGGGGCTATGCACCTCCTCAATTAGATGGAGGTCCTGTATCTCAGCTAGGAACCTATGTGAGTGGTCAGACCTTTCTGACTGCTCTTCCCAGCAGATGTCATTGTGGGTGATCTGAACTTTTCAGACCACATCTTTTGACCTAACTACCTCTGTGAGCTGACTTAAGAATTCCCAGTCTAGCTCTTCCCCTTGGTTGGGTGGCCTGTAGTAGACCCCCACCATTAAAAGTCCCTTTTCCCTCGATTTCCTTGTATTCTAACCCATAGCACTTCAGTGTGCCCCTCATTTGACTTTGTGCTACTAGATAAGGATGTGTACTCCTCCTTAATGTAGAGTGTCACACCCACACCTTTCCTCCCTGTCCTGTCCCTCTTGTACAACCTATAGCCCTTGATATTCACCACCCAGTCATGGATTGGGTCCCACCATGTTTCTGTGAACCCCACTATGTCTGGCTGGGTGTCAGCTAGCAGGAGGGTAAGCTCCTCCTGCTTCTTCTCCATACTACAAGCACTTGTGTAGAGACATTTGAGGCCTCCTCAAGATTGGTGCACTGGACCCCTAATCTCAGTACTACGCAGGCCCCAGTTGCTTACCTGGGTATTCGTTCTGCTAGTGTTTGGTCCAGGCTGGGCTGTTCTTGTGGGTGTCTCTTGGTTTATTGGTCCAAGGCTTCCTCTGCCCTCATCTTCCCTGTCTTCTGACAAGCCTAGTTTAAAGCCTGCTGGAGGAGATCCACCAATCTAGAAGAGAACACAGGCTTACCTTTGGCGGAAAGGTGAAGCCTATTCCACCCAAGAATGTCTCTTGTCGTGATGTGCGGGTCATTCTCTAGGAAGCCAAAGCCTGCCTTGGGACACCATTCCCGAAGCTGCCAGTTGGTCTTTCTGATGCAGGTCTCATGTCATCTTCCACATTCGCTCACTGGTACGACAGAGGAGAATATCACCTGCACTCCTATCTCCCTCAGCATGCCCCCCAGAGCATGGTAGTCCATCATCAGGCAATCAGGGCTTCTCCTGGCCACATCATTAGTACCCACATGGATTAGGACCATGGGGTAGTAATCAGTGGGCTGGATCATGGCCTGGATCATCCCTTTCATGTCCCAAATCTTTGCTCTGGGGAGGTGGTAGATATCGTGTGTTGAGGGGTTCTTCGAGGTATGTAGAAGAAACATATAAAGCTGTGTCAATGGCCAAAATGTTGAATCTCTCTTAATTGAATTGACGGTTTTCAATTTGATTTGAGAGATTAATGTACTCCTGCTTTAATTTGGATTCAGCTGCTGAAATGGGCCACATCTTCTCTGAATTGAATCAGCAACTGAAGCTTTGCACAACCTTAGCAAATAGCGTTAATCAAGGTGAAAATGGAAAGCAATAAAAGGCACACTCTAAAATGAAAAGGCCAATTTCTTAACAATTAAGCACATTATTCTAAGAAAATAATGAACTTCTAATGAAATATGATTGAATGGACCCAATAATTCTGCTTGTATTTCATTGTGTTGACCTTGCTATTTTCTTGTTTTGTAATGAATGTGACACTAGATTATCTTGTGGAAATCTGTGGTAACCCCCCAGCACTATTACAGATCTGGTCAGATATTCTCTCAGTAGTTTTCTTATAACATGGTGATTGAGGCCAATACATTGTTTTTCCTAACATAAATTAAATTATCTTTTGCTAAATTGCTAGGGAGGGTTTCAATGGAACTCTGCTTCAATTCCAGTGCATTATTTCAGGGCTAAAGATTCAATGGGCGGGTCTACATATTCATTAATGTGCCATAGTTACTGCACATTAAGTTTAGTACTTGGATAACCAAGTGCTAAATCAATGCACAGTAACTGGCGCTACTGCCCAGTAGCACTGGTACACAGGTTTTTACAGGTGCAAACTGTGCAGTAGTGTTTTGGTACAGATTTTGCCCGCACACTACTGCACATGGTTATTAGGCTACTGCAAAGTTAGAGTCTTGTGTAGATGCACTCAAAGATGTTTAGTTCCATGGATCCAGGTAAAGCATCCCCTATACTAGTCTCATGGTAATCCCTACCCTGTTGCTATTTGGCTGATGCACCCCATGGACAAACCCAGGGGTTGGGATTCTGAAAGTTGCGAGTTCCTAGTTTTGAGACACTGCTTGGCAAGTTTGCTTGGAGCTGGAAGCTGTTGTCTTTCGGGTCTGCAGCAGTAATGCCCCCTGAGAATCCTGGCTAAAGTCCAGGCACTGGAAGAACACAGTTTCTCTAACACAAAGTTGTAGTAGAGAATCTGAAAGCCCTGTCTCAAGGTCTCTGGGTAGCAGACAGTGTATGATATAAGCTAACCCAGACACACAGATCTTGACAGCTATCCCACTTCACAAAGAAACTGACATTCCTATCCATTTTACAGATGACACTAGTGAAACTCGTAAGAATATCATTTTTTTTTTCTGAGGAGATACAAGGTGCAGGGTTCCTATTTCATTCCAGAAATACCACATTTTTAAGACCTGAAACAATCTTATCAGAGTTTCCAGTCCATGGGAGGTTTCTTTCTGTGTTTCTTAATATATATATTTGATCCAACTGGAATGAAATCAAATTTTAAAAGCGGTGGGGGCAAGCCTAAACTTCCCATGAATTAGAGATCCTTCTTTCAGCAGGTCAAATTAGAGGGGTTTATGTAGTTTAGTTAAAGTTCACTCACTCTTCAATAAAAGTGCCAAAGGAGATGGGCAGTGGAAAGAGAGAGACAAAAGGTTTGGTTCTTTTCCATCCAGTTATCTTTGTTCAGAGAGACACCAAAATTGCTTGGGTGGAATGGCCTGAGAAGTGCCTATGAAATGTGCATTTTCTACTGTCTATGAAATACGCTCCTCGGGAGGAGGGGGGCGGGAATCAGAAGCTTGTTACTTCTCTTAGGTGTTGAGTACTAGCTGCATGCATCACTTGGAGCAGATGCATCAATAATTAGCAAGAACAAAACTCAACTTTAGCCTCTACACTTTCTGATTGTTTGCTAGTTGAAAATTCCCTGACTTGATGTGCTAATACTAGTCCTATTTATGAACTGTTGTTGCTATTATTCTTTTAGGCCCTTACTTTGAGGACTGATATCTCCAACACAGATTGTCACTAGTGATGAAGCTACCAGGCAAGTGGGGATACCCCAAATAAGCCAAACAGATAGATAATTGCTACTTCACTATTATCTGGATTTGCTGGATTTACATCCTCCTGAGGGCCAGACATAAAGTACATACAAAAAAAATACTAAATTTACTACATTTTTAAGGTGACTTTCTTTATTGTGGAAAGCCTCAGGCTGTACAGACCAGTAATTCCTGCACTAGTTATCTTGGCTGCCAATTCTAAGATTTCCCGCTTGTTCTCCAGCAGCATCTGCTTTCTTAACACTAGAAGTAGAATCTTGATTAGCATGGGTTTTGCTCTTAAAGAAACAGCCTGGAAACCTATATTTTATTTTGTAGTTGTGTTTTAACATGTTTTGACTTGCATATGTTAAATAATACAGTTGTAGGTAGATTCTATACAAATCCTTCCTTATAGTTGTATCTAATTTTAAGCACAAGCCATTAGACACATAGGTCTGCATCCTGTCTATACCCATCTTTACAATCATTTCAGTAAATATGATAATTAATTCATGATTAAATGCATTGAAACATTGGGGCATAGACATAACCTATGTGGTAACTTGTAATGCTATGAGTTTTAAAACAAAGTGAAACAGTGATGCTTGGGCATTTCAAAGACTATGACATGGTTTGTATTGAACCAAATAGAATGTAATCTTTGAATTCCACTAGGACCATCATGAGGAAAGAAAACCGAATGTCTTTGTCAGCATTAGTCATATAGGCCCCTGGTACCTGGATGACTTCTATGATCATTAATTCACTATCAGTAAAATGACCAATTAAACTGGTGATACATAGGAATTTACAAGTGAATTGTCATTAATTTAGTAATATCTATAGAATTTTGTGAAAAGCAAGACCACTTTTGATTTTTAATTAAAACATTGTATACAAGGTAAGCTAACACTATAGGGTAAGTACAGATGTTTTAAAAAGCCCCTGGTGGAAGTACTCTATTGCACTTTACGTAAAGTGCTCTAAGTTAGAGTGGGAATTAACAAAACAAACATTCACCATTTGGGGGGGGGGGGGGGCTCAGTGCCTACCTGCACTGCCCAAGGCCACCAGGTGGGGGCACTCCTGCATGTTTTACAGAAAGTTGCTGGAGCGGAACCTCTACCCAGCATCAACTCTTTCCAGCTGGCAACTGTCAGCAGTGGCTGAGGGGACAGGGGAATACAGCTGCCATTGTGAGGGCCCCCCAGCAGCTTACTATCCAAGGTCTTGGTGAGGAAGGTGGGCTGAGTCTGTGGCAGGGGGACTTCCTTCCCCCTCTGGCCTAGCCTCTTGATAGCTGCAGCCAGGAGCTGCACAGCCTGACTTTTTGCCATGCCAGGAACTGGGGCCAGGAGGGGAAGGAAGTTCCTCTTTCATGTGGACCTGGCTTGGTCCCCTCAAGACCCCAGCCAACAAACTGTGGTGGGGGTCCTTGTGGCAGAGCGGTCTCCTTCTTCTACAAATCCCAGTTCCCAGTGTGGTAAAAAGCTGGGCCATAGAGCTCCACACTGCTGCTCCTGACTGCAACAGTCAAGAGGCTCAGGCAGGAAGAAACAGAGCCCCCTGCCATGTGGACCCAGCTGGCCCCCTACCTGATACACCAGCCAGCAAACAGTGCGGGGGAGACTCTGAGTCGAGCAGGTCCCTTCCTTTACTCCACACCCCACCTGAGCCTCCTAACAATGGCAGCAGAGAGCTGCAGCATGGGGCTACCTGGCCTGGCTTTTCATTGTGCTTTTCACGGGGCCAAGGGGAGAGGGGAATGGAGCTGTGTGGGCCTGGCTTGGGTGGGAATCTTATGGGTGGGATTCCATTCATGATGGATGTGGTACAGGCATTCAAAAAAGTACTATAAGAACTTTAGTTTAATCTACATCTGTTAAAGCTTAATTTAGAGAGGGATCCACCATTTTTAAATCACTTGCATTAACTTTCATGAATGTCTGTTCTGTTATGGCTCTGAAGTGCTTTCAGCACACACAACGCAAGTTAACGGCAACATTTGTGCCTAGTCATAGCCATTCAGCATGCTTGTTATTTTCAAAGTGAATGGAAGTCTAACTGGTTTACACAGCCTTATTTACTGAAGGATAGATTAAACTAGAGTTTAAATTGCTATTGCTAAACTAAACTAAACTAAACTAAACTGGTTTGTATGGGGCTGAATTTTGCCTTCCCACAAACATGATGAATACTGTATTGGGACTTGCAAGAAGGCTTAAACTGATTCAGAAACCATTCTACAGCCTCTCAATTAAAAACATAAAATGCTGTTTTATTTATGAAGAAGAGGGCACAGAGCAGTGGTGAAACCATATTTTATGCTATATTTAAGTTCAAGTAAATAAGCCAATTTAAGTAGCTGAGGGTTGCATAGTTGTGGAGGACCAGAAGCTTATGCCCTTTATGTCTCGAACTCTTTGATACTATACTCTCTTTATATATTTAAACTTATAACAAGTTTTTTTGTTCCAGAAGAGGGCAAAACCACCCTCAAGGCATAAAAAACCACCAACCCCTTCCATCCCTCCTCCCCACCCCCAACATATAGCCAGTCTTGGCATAGTTTGCAAAAATGTTCCCAGTTGAGTTCAAAAAGGACAGTTCCAAAGCCAAAAAAAATGACTAATATATATTTAACTTACTTAAAGCAGCAGACTGTAGTCATGCCATTTTTTAATAACTGAACACTGTTCAATTCTATTGCTTCAATTAGAAATTCATTCCATTTAGTTCAGTGAAATAATGTCTACAAATTCTTATCATGTATATTCCTTCCTAATTTAAGCTCTTTCCCCAATTTTAACCTTAAATAAATCATCCAGTTTAATTTCATAATAACCTTTAGCCAGTTTAAATATTTAAATCATGTCATCTCCTAATCATCTAGGGCCTTGCCTCTGGTTAAATTGTTTAGTTAATGGTCAAAATCCCAATGCCAACTAACAAAAAAGCTGTCGCCATGAGAAGGCTGTATTTCATTATTCACACAAGCCTGTTTCCAATGATTACACAGTTCTGAGATATTTTACACCAACTGTGATGGAAAAGAAAGAGTTCCACCTGCCAAACATACCAGAAACCTTTATTTTAAGTGTGTTAGAATGAGAATTGAACTATGTGCCTTCACAATGGAGTGAGGAGGAATAAGAACTTGCCTTGTGCCAAATAAAAGACTACCTGAACACTGGTCTTGGTCCAAGCCTAAGTATTCCCCACGTAGTATTGTTGGGTAGGGAATAGCAAGGAGACTCAGCCAAGGAAAAATTTGAATCTACTGCCTACTACTAGTGAAGTAACTTGTGGGTTGTTATAGTTGCAATTTTATGCTGTTTCCACAGCACTAAAGGAGGGGGAAATGTGTTATGAAGCATTAATTACTGTTGCTGTTATAGTTGAGGTGGTGCTTAGGTGCTCAAGTAATAGAACAAAACCCCATTGTGCTAGGCCCCAAACAAACAAACATAGAAAAAAAAAAATCTCATTACTAAAGTAATGATTTCTAGGTGCATCTTTACCCTCAATTAATGTAAAGCAATAAACTCCAGCACATATCACAATGGAGTTTACTGTTCCTGGGCACATCTGTTTATACATGCACCCAAGTCCATAGCACATTGAGCCAAGTTGGAGCAGCTTCAGCTGGCCAAGGATCTGGGGTGCGGTGAGGTCAGCCTGCCAGCCTGGAGCTGCTCAAACCTGGCTCAATTTGCTGCAGAGAAACTGGCTTGGACATGAGGGTGCTCCACTGTGGCATCAGACAGCAGGCAACTCCTGCACTGAAGTTCCCTCATGCCCCAACTAGCTCCATCAGCATCTACATGTGTGTTGCCATTCAGTAAATAATACTGCAGAAGCACAGTGCTTGTATTTATGCGTACTAACCTATGGCAACATTTATTAGTTTACTGAGGCCTAATAGGGCTACATGCGTAGATTCAGAGACTTCAGTGCAGGGCTAATTAGGCAGCTCTTCAGTAAATGTCTCATGTAGATGCACCCTCTGTGATTACTGTTGAGGCTCTTCATTTTATGTATAAGCTCTTACTCTGGGCTGTCTGGGAAGTCATAATCTAATAGTTAGTTGGTGTTTTAATATACAAGGGAATGAAATTTCAGGGCATCTGTCTATTTAGATCCTGCTAGTCAGCTATATATACATTTAGAAATATACACCTGAAGTTCTAAGAGCAGACTGAATGAATATGTTTGCAATTGGGTAATTAGGCACCTGACTTCCCACATGCATGGTCATTTACCCAATTTGCTCACTTGCACTTTGTAACTATATGGGTAAAGTAACTGTATGCCGGTTTTCGCTTTTGTTACTTATTTAAAAGTGGTCTATGGGGTGTTGTCAGTAGAAATGTAAAACAACCCTCAAATTGACAGTAAGGAAACTACTGTCAATCATATCATGTCTTTCTTAAAGTAGAAGTGTCCCCAAGATTATTAACAAAGCCCTAAGGACTTTAATTAATTCTAGAAAATGTCAAATAAGTCTTGCAGAGAGACCAACCATGACAGAGAGAGACCAACAGTACATTTGAGGAATTTGTATTATGTTCACTCTCAAAAACAGCTGGTCGTCAAACTATTATCAGTCAAATTATCTGTTGTCTTTTATTATGCATATACAGACATTACTCTAATTTCCTAAGTATATTAACTTATAGCACTGTCCTCTCAAGTAGTGGTAAGATGCATAGAGAATCAATTCATCAGCCTCCTGAGAACCAAACTGACATTTGCACATTTTTATACAGTTTTCAGTGTTGCTCCTTGTTTATGAAATCTTCCTCAAACTATTCTGTAAAAACACTTCTGCCTTAGTCATTGGTACTCTCCTGTCTATGAAAATTGTCAAAAGAGAGTAAGTAAACAGAGATAGTAGGGAAATGACCCAACAACTCAGTGGCTTCAGTTGCATCTGAGTTCATAGTTACATTACTAACATTTTATTTAGTTCAAGGTACCCCTGGTACTACTATAACTGGTCCAGTTTCAGTCACTGTATCACTGGCCACACACATTCGTTTCCACCAATAGAAATTATTCCTGGAGACAGATTAGTAAAGACCTTCAACTTACAACTGCCCCACCTCCCCTACTCCTTTTACCTTCCTGATTTTAGCTTGGGGAAAATGTGGGGAGAAGTGGTTGCTCTAGTCCTCCTGTTCTCAGGGGTCTGGAGTAGAGCAGCAAAGTCCCTGCCTGCACCTCACACTGGGGACTACAGTATGAAGAGCTGGCAGGGCCCGTCAGATGGCTACTCCTCTTCTCCCCTCCTGATCTGTGGAAGGGAGAGGAACAACCGCTCCCCATACATTCCCTAAACCAGGATGACCTTGATCATTCTGGGTCAATCAACAGTGACATTTCTCCAAAGTTCAACTCCTCCTACTACCCGGGATGGGTCAAGCAGCGGGAAAGTATGCAGACATTCATACTTTCCCTTGGGAGAAGTTTATCCAGGAGTGATGTCTATCTGGTGGGAGATGCTTTATTTTTCTCCCAGAACCAAAAGAAGCTATATGAATGTCTGTATACTCATGCTTCCTACTAGGTGAGCTGAGATTCTCCCTATAACATAGAAATGTAATACTTATATGTGGCCACTATCTTAAGGATTTGTAGAATCTATGAATTTCCTATAAGAGGCAGGGAACAGGAATGGGTGAGATGGAGTGGATTATTTTGATGGGGGCAGCTTGGGGATTAGTCTTGCTATATGGTCTTGTTTTTTGGAGTTTATTTTGTACTGCAAGCTACCTTGATCCTTTTTGGGGAAGGGTAGTATAAATTTAATACACTTATTAGATTACTAGCCAATTGCCCATCAAGAATGATGGGGGAGGAAGCAGACAGGGATGGAGTCCCAGGCCCACCCTCCATCTGGGTCCACTCCTCCTTTACCTCCTGTTACTTGGGGTCTGGGCCCATTTCCACCCCCCCTCCCCACTGCAGTGGTGGGGGGGAGGAGAGGACTGGGCCTGGGCCCGATGTGGGGGAGGACTGGGCCCAAGGATGGGGAAAAGCCAGCCACAGAGTGGCTCAGGGTGGCAGGGGGAAGCAGCAGGCCCAGGCTGAAACCAGCAGTAGCAAGAGGACAGAAAGAATGGGGGAGAGGCCAATTCAGGGGAGGGGGTCGAATGGAGGAGGAATGGGACCAGACCCAACGAGGGGAAGGACTGGGCCTGAGGCTGGGGAGAAGCCAGACCACTGCAGTAGGGAAAGCAGTGGACCCAGGCCAACCCAGCAGTGGTAGGGTAGACAGGAGAAGTGGGCTCAGGGCTGATGCAGGTGAGAGGGAGGGATGGGGAAGGAGTGGAACTGGGGCTGTTCCTCCCCTCCCCTCCCCTCCCTCAGTCACTGTCATTTTGGCCCGGGCCTGCTGCTCACCCACCACTGCTGTGGTAGTTTGGCTTCTCTCCCAACTTGGGTCCTCCCCCCCCACCTTTTAGGCCTGGTCCCACTGCTTCCCCTCCCCACCCACCATCACCAGGTTGGCCTGGGTCTGCTGTTTCCCCTCCCATGGCAGCCTGGATCTCCCACCCTCAGGCCCAGTTCTCCCCAGCATCAGGCCTGGGGCCCACTTCTCCCCTCCCCACAACACTGCTGCCACAGAGCACCTGCTATTCCCTCCAACACTGTCATATCAGGCCTTGCAGGTGGCGATGATGGGAAGGGGCAGGCTGAGGCCAGGGCCAGTGGCCTCAGGCCACCCCCTAAGGCATCCCAACCCCATTCCCCCCTGCACCACCACGATCACCTGCAAGGAGTAAGAGGGCAGGATGAGGCCACCAGCTGTCTGTCCCCCCTTCAGTCATTGCCGATCATACGGAACACATTAAGATACTATTATTTACTGAATGAAAAAATGATAATTATGTTAAGAATGTCTACAATATAGACTTCTCACTTCACAAAAAAAAAGAACCCCACTAAGTAACTTAATTTTCATCTTCTAAGCAACCATATTATACTCTCAATTAGAAAAAAACATATCTTTAACCAATACAATTCTTTATATAGCAACTAGATATGGAATTTTACAGTACTTGGGCAAAGTCTCCAGTTCACATTAAGGGCTTAAAGTTCAACATGTTCTTTCTCAGATAGATAGGAAAACTGAAACCTAATGTTCTTCAGTACTTTGTTTAGGAGTAAAAATCTTAAAAAAAACCAAACAAACAAAAACAAATCCTTAACCACTGTCATACTTTAGTACAATTTCATGATTTTTAGGTCAGGAACTAACATATCCGTTAGGGTTACATTTATGTATCTTTACAAAAGACCTGATGTCTTTAGCAAGACAAGGGCACAGAGAATTAAATAGGCAGGGCACATCAAGAAAACTGAGAAAAGGCATGTTGGATAGATTTTCCAAGTTAAGGTGAAGGTATCAGACTTCAAAGTAGACCAAGTCAGCAATATAAGAACTGATCTGGAATCGATAGGTGAAGATTCAGTAAGTTAGGGGGGGAATGTGAAAGATAGGAGGACACGGAAGGCTTTAGTTGGGGTGGTTTTAGGGCCCTGGAGCCTGGGAAAATGGAGAGAGAAGGCTACATCTATAACAGAATCAAACTGTATTTTAATCACTATTCTTCGAAAATTAATATCAGCATAGAGGCCCAATATTTTTTAAACTTCCAAGAATTCACCCTTCTCTTTTAATTTCTTAATGAACATAGACTTTGGGCACTTCCATCCATTTTACACATAAACTTAGTCACCAAAGAATCATTTTGACTTTTTTTTGCTTTCAAGTTGGATAGAGAAATGTGCTACTCTCAGGCCTTGCAAGATCATTTTATTTATATATTCTTCTAGTCTGTTTCCTGTATAGTAACAAAAAACAGTTCTCTTACTAGTTTTTATTTTTCAGCAATGAATGCTATTTTTTTTTATTGGTGGTAAGTAGTACTGCATTATTTACTGAAGCTCTTGTAGTCAGCATTGCTTTAAAGATAGTTGTCAGGGATTTTATGACAATATAAAATATAATTTCAGTTTATTTAGAATAACAGACCAGGAGAATAAATGTATGCACCTGAGTAATGACAAAGAATCAAATGTCATCATAATGTCAATATTTCTTTTTCTTGTGAGTATTTGACAGTTTCATGCTGAACAAAGGTACAAATACTGTTACTTTCTAACTTTCTTTTTATAATGCATAACAGTAAGCAAATTAAAATTCCATTCTCACCTTGCTTGTCCATAGATAGCAACTTGAATTCTTGTCTTCATCACTATTTGCTGAGAGAAAAAGCAGGATCTGTTTCTTGTGCAGCATGAATACAAACATTATTTTTTCAAGAATGACATGTTATCTAGGTATTAATTGTTTTCCTTTTAACAGGGAGCTCATAGAAAAACAAAATCATGGACAATTAAGGTTAGAAGGTAGCTCAGAAGGTCATCTAGTTCAACATCCTGCTCAAAGCAGGACCAAACTCTAGCTATAACATCCTACCAAGGCTTTGTCTACCTGGATCTTAAAAACCTCCAAGGATGGAGATTCCACAACCTCTCTGAGTTACCAGTTCCAGTGATTTACTACCATTCTAGTAAGCAAATTTTTCCTAAACTTCTCTTGCTGCAACTTGAGATCATTGTTCCTTGTTCTGTCATCTGCCACCACTGAGAACAGTTTACCTCCATCCACTTTGGAAACATCCTTCAGGTAGTTGAAGGTTGTTATTAAATCCACCCCCACTGCCTCAGTCTTCTCTTCTCCAGACTAAATAAACCTAGTTTCCTCAGCCTTTCCTCCAGTCATGTTCCTCAGTCCACTAACCATTTTCATTGCCCTTGGATGGACATTTTCCAATTTGTCTACATCCTTTCTGTAATGGGGGACCCAAAACTGGACACAGTACTCCAGATGTGGCTTCACCAGTGCTGAATAGATGGGAAGAATCACTTCCCTCAACCTTCCAACAATGCTTCTATGACAGCAACCCAGTATGTCATTAACTTTCCTGGCAACAAGGGAACACTGGGGTTCCACATGTGCCTGGATTGAGGCCTTGGAGGGGCAGGTGAGGGAACTCCAGGCAGAGGTGAGCAGGCTATGGGGGATCAGCGCTGCAGAGGATGTGATTGGTCTTGCAGAGAATGAAAGTATCAGACACGGAGCACAGAGGCATCACAGGAGAATCCTAGGACAGCTGAATGGAGAATGGTCAACTCCAGAGCTAGGCAGTGTGTGTCTGCTGTGAAGCCATGGAGGATGACGCTGTAGAGGAAGCCACAGAGGTAGACACATCCTCAACAAACACTGGGCAAGCTGAGGAGCAACTGAGCAGCTGGAGGAAGAGATGCCAGGTCATCGTGTTGGGCAACTCCCTCCTGAGAGGCATGGAGGTGCTTCTCTTTTAACCAGATCCCGTGGCACAGGATATTTGCTGCCTACCCAGAGCCAGGATCCAGGCCATCACACCAAGGATTCCTGGCTTCATTCATTCAGCACTCTGATTTACTATCCCATGGTCCTCGTCCATGTAGATATGAATGATATGGCCAGGAGTAGTCCATACATTGGGGGCACAGGTGGTTGTCTTATCCATCCTTCTGGGCAGTGGTCACCATCAGCACCAGGATGCCTGCATCAAGGGAGTCAACCTGTAGCTCTGGAGTTGGTGCCATCATGTGGGTTTTGGCTTCTTTAACCATGATCCACACTTCCATGACAGAGGTATCCTGGGATAAGATGGTCTTCATCTTTCTTATAAAGGTAAGAGTCTATTCTCTTACAGGGTGGATGATTTCCTCCAAAGGGCTTTAAACTAGGTTCATCAGGGGATGGGGAAGCAGAAGATAAGGAGAACCTAGGATCAGCGAGCCAT
>JAGPOW010000304.1:32559701-32570027 GCA_030014935.1 Caiman crocodilus
GGACATGGGGTACCAAGGGCACCCATCAGGGGGCTTAAATGTCTCTACACTAATGTTCGGAGCATGGGGAACAAGCAGGAGGAACTTGCATTCCTGCTTACAGCAACAATTTCAACATGGTTGGACTAACTGAAACCTGGTGGGACTCTTCTCATGATTGGGCAGTTGGCATTGAGGGTTACAAGTTGTACAGATGGGTTAAAGATGGGGGGTGTTGCTCTGTACGTTAAGGAACAATATTTATTCTTTATATTCAAGATGGAATAAGAGGAGGGCCAAACTGAGGTACTGTGGGTCAGGATACAAAGGGGTCAGGGGGAAAGGGACTTGGTAGTGGGGGTTTACTATAGACCACCACACCAGGAGGATGAGCTAGACCTGGAATTCTTTAGACCGCTCTCAGAGGCCGATTGATCAAGAGATACAGTTGTCATGGGTGATCTAAACTGCCCTGAAATCTGCTGGGAGGAGTAGTCAGCAAAATCTAAATTCTCAGGTAGGTTCTTAACCTGCATACAGAATCTTCACCTAAAGCAGGAGCTATATGAACCCATTAGGGGAAACCCCTTTCTGGGCTTGGTGTTAGCTACAGGGGATGACCTGGTGGGGAATCTGCAGGTACAAGGTAACCTAGGGGATAGTGACCATTGATTGATTGAATTCACTATCCAGTGAAGGGTGGGTAAACTACCCTGCAGGGCTGAAGTGCTAGGCTTCAGAAAGGCTAACTTCAGTGTGCTCAGGAGATTAGTTAGTGAGGCATTAAAGCTCAAGAGCATTGGCAAAATGGGGTCCAGGAAGGGTGGTCATTCCTCAAGGGAACCACCCTACAGGCACAGAAGGAGACAACCCACTGCACATAAAAGGGGGCAAAAGGACCAAGAAGCCCTCTTGACTGAACAGGGAAGTCCAGGAAAGTCTATGAGCTTATAAAGAGGCATAAATGCGGTGGAAACAGGTGGTAGCTCCCAAAGAGAACTATACCTCCCTGGCTTGCTCTTGCAGGGAATTGGTTAGGAAGGTCAAAGCAGGATTAGAACTTGGGTTGGTGACAAAAACTAAGAACAACAAAAATTCCTTCTTCAGGTATATAGGGAGCAAAAGGAAGGTGCAGGGTAGCATAGGACCCCTAGAGGACAAATTAGGGCAATAGGTGACTGAAAGGGTGGGGGCAAAGCTGAGCTCTTCAATGACTTTTTTGCATCTGTATTCCTAGACATAGATCAAGATAAATCTCCCATTTGGATCATAGATAGACAGGGGAGGGACACCAGCCCACCAAATGTTAGTGCAGACTTAGTGAAGGGGCACTTGGAGGGGCTGGATGTGTTCAAATCAGCAGGCCTGGATGAACTTCATCCAAGGGTGCTGAAGGACTTGGTCAGTATCATAGCAGAGCTACTGGCATAGCTGTTTGAGTACTCTTGGTGCTCAGGTAAGGTCTCGGAAGACTGGAAAAGGGCCAATGTGGTCCCTATTTTCAAGAAGGGGAGATGGAGGAACTAGGAAACTATAGGCTAGTTAGTCTCACCTCTATCTTTGGGGAAAACCCTGGAAAAAATCATTAAGGGTCACATTTGTGGGAGCCCAGCAGGGGAAATAATGCTGAAAGAAAATCAGCATGGATTCATTGCATGTAGATCCTTCCTGCCTTACCTTGTTTCTTTTTATGACCAGGTCACAAAATGCTAAGACACAGGAGTTGAGGTAGATGTCATCTCCCTGGACTTTAAGAAGGCCTTCGGTAGAGTATCTCATTCTGTTCTCATTAATACATTGACAGACTGTGATATAGATGATTACATGGTCAGGTGAGTGGCAAATTGGCTTAGGGGGGTCACACCACACATGGTGGTGGTGGATGGGTCAATATCAACCTGGAAAGATGTAGGCAGTGCAGTCCCACAAGGCTTGGGCCTTGGACCAGTGCTATTCAATGTCTCTATCAGTGACTTTGGCGAGGGCCTGGAAAGCATGCTGTCCAAGTTTGCAGATGATACCAAATTATGGGCAATGTTAACACACCAGAGAGCAGGGAAAAGATTCAGGTAGATTTGGACTAGTTGGAAAAATGGGCAGAATGAAATAGGATGCAGTTCAACAAAGACAAGTGCAAAGTGCTGCACCTGGGCAAAAAGAACCATAAACACACTTACAGGCTGGGGGATGATCTCCTCAGCAGCACAGCAGTGGAAAGGGATCTTGGAGTCATCTATGACTCCAAGATGAACACATGTCAATGTGACAAAGTGATCAACAAGGCTAAATGCACTTTATCAGGCATTAGCAGATACATGATGAACAGGTCCAGGGAGGTGATGCTTCCCCTCTATAAAGCACTGGTCAGGCTGCAGTTTGAGTACTGCATCCAGTTTTGGGTGCCACAGTTCAAGAGGGATGTGGAGAATCTTGAGAGGGTTCAGAGGCTGGCCACTTTTTATGATCAGAGGCCTGCAGGGGCCTTACAAGGAGAGAGGGACCAAGATCTCTTCAGCTTTCGCAAAAGAAGGCCTGCCCTCCTCAAAGCTTGCCCTCTTGCCCTCTAATCATTTGCGTGGCTCTTCTCTCTTGAGCTTCTCCACTTCCTTTCTGAATTGTGGAGCCCAGAACTGGACACACAATTCCAGCTGTAGTCTCATGAAGGCTGAGTCAAGTCGGAAGATGACTTTCTGGGTCTTGTTTGAAATGCATCGGAAAATGTAGGCCAGAGTTCTGTTTGTTTTGCTGTCTGTAGCATCAAATTGGTTGCTTATGTTCATCTGGTGGTCAATTATGACCCCCCCGCAAGTCTTTTCCAAAGCAGTGCCATCTAGCATAGCACTGCTACACCTATAAGTGTGGTGTGGGTTTTTTCTCCAAAGGTGGAGCACCTTGCATTTCTCAGCGTTGATTGTCATCAGGTTTTGGTCTGCTCATCTTGTAAGCCGGTTGAGGTTTTGGATTGCTAGCCTATCCTTTGGGGTGGATACATTTCCCATAATTTGATGTCATCTGTGAATTGATCCAGTCTGCCTGTAGTACCTGAGTCCAGATAATTTATAAACACATAGAAGAGTACAAGTCCAAGAACAGAGCCCTGGGTTACAGGTTACAGTGCAACAGGTTGATTTGGATCTGTTGACTATCACTCTCTGGGTCCATCCACAGAGCTAGTTCCCCAGCCATCAGACTGTGAAATTGTCTAGGTCTCAATTTCCTAATTTTTTTCCATGAGGACATCATGGGACACCTAGTCAAAGGATATGATATCCACCTCTTCTGCTTTGTTCAAGTGATGCATCACCTGGTCATAGAAGGAGATCATGTTGGCCAGATGAGATGTACCCATCACAAAACTGTGTTGACTATCTCTTGGAATTTTCCCTTCTGTTAGGATGTTGGTAATGGTATCCTTAATGATTTTTTCCAGGGATTGAGGTCAAGCTAATTGGCCTGTAGTTCCCTGGATCTTCCCTTCTCCCTTTCTTGTTGATAAGCAACACATTGGCCCTCTTCATCAGGCACCTTACCCACGTGCCATGAATTCTCAAATATCCTCGCCATAGGCTGTGCTATGATGTCAGCTAGTTTGTTTAATGCTCTTGGGTGCATTTAATCTGGTCTGGCTGACTTGTTAAGGCCTCTTAAGATGTTCCCTTACAAGATCAGTGGTAATAGTAGGTGCAGATTCTCCCTTCCCCTGGTGATCTCCTTCCCCTTTTGTCAGGCAAGGTGATCCTACTGGGCTGATGGAAGACTGATACATAGTAGTCATTAAGAAGATTGTCTTTTTCCTGAGTGTTGGCTAGCATCTGGTTAGTAAGGGCCCAATGTTACCCTTGTTCTTTTTCTGACTTCCCACATATTTGAAGAAGGACTTTGTTGTCCTTAGTTTGAATTGCCAATTTGAAATGTGTTTCAACTTTGGCTTTCCTAGTTGGTTCCCTACATGTGCAGACTAGTGCTGAGTATTAGTCCTTAATGATGTTTCCCATCTGCCAACCTTTATATAAGCTTTTTTATTTTTTATTTTTTTTAGGTGCAGGGGATCCTTGAGTTCCCTATTGAGCTAAGGGGGGTTGTTCAGCCTTTTTGCTACTTCTTTCGTGGGTTGGAATGGTCTTCCTTTGTGCTACAAGGATTGCCTCCTTGAAGCCTGGCTATTCATCATGAACATTTCTTCCTGTCAGATTGTGGTTTCTCAGAGCCTGATCAACTCACCTCCTAAGCTCGTGGAAGCTGACCTTTCTAAAGTCGGTCTTCCATATTTCTCACTGACTTGCCATCTTTGTGGTGAACAGAGAAAATGAACAATTCATGGTCGTCGTCTCCCAGCTTTCTCTCAATTCGCAGGTCAGTGACTAGATTATCTCCTTTGGTCAGTACCAGTTCCAGCAGTGCCTTACCCCATGTTGGTCCATAGACTTCTTGAGACAAATAAAGCTCATCAGTGCTTGCAAGAAAGCAGTCTGACTGATCAAGTTTGGCTGAGTGTTCTTCCTATGAGATGTCCAGATAGTTAAAGTCGCCCATTATAAACATGGACTGAGAGTGTTCAGCCTCAGCCAGTTCCCTGGAGAACTCATGGTCAAATTCTTGCTCTTGATTTAGGAGGTCTATTGTAGACTCCTACTGTTATATCCTCTTCACCACGTTCCCCCCTTATTCTTACTCGGAGGGTCTCCTTTCCCCTCCTTGGTTGCCAATCTCAGCCTGTAGGGAAGTGTATTGCTCTCTCACATAGAGACCTACACCCCTACCCTTTCTTGCAACATGATCTCTCCTGTACAAAGTATATCAATATATGCCTGTGGTCCAGTCATAGGCGAAGTCCCACCAGGTCTCCATTATCCCTATGAAATCATAATCATTACTATTTAGGAGTAGGACCAGCTCCTTATGTTTGTTGCCCAGGATGCTAGCATTTGTGTAAAGGCTAGTATACTTTACATGGGATTGTTCCATCCTAAGTGCAGGCTTTTGCACTTGTCTTTACTGAACCACATGAGATTTCTTTTGGTTCAATCCTACAATTTGTCTAGGTCTCACTGAATCTTAGCACTGCCCTCTAGCATATCTACTTCCTGCCCCAGTGTGGTGTCTTCTAGAAAGTTGCTGAGGGTATATTCCATCCCATCTTCCAGATTGCTGAAGATATGGAACAAAACCAGCCCCAGGACCAATCCCTACTCTACTTGATAACAGCTGCCAACTAGACATTGAGCCATTGTCTACTACCCTTTGAGCCTGATGATCCAGCTAGTTTTCTATCCACCTTACAATCCATTCATCCAACCCATAGTTTCTTAGCTTGCTTGCAAAAATGTTGTGGGAGGCTGTACCAAAGGCCTCCCTAAAGTCAGGGTATATCATGTCCACTGCTATCCCTGCATCCACCCTAGCCAGTCATCTCATGAAGACAAGCAGGTTGGTTAGACATAACTTGCCTTTGCTGAATCCATGCTGATTGTTCCTAATCACCTTCTTCTCCTCCAAGTGCTTAAAAATGGATTCCTTGAGGACCTGTTACATGATTTTTCCAGAGACTGACGTGAAGCTGACCAGTCTGTAATGCCCCGGATTATCCTTCTTCCCTTTCTTAAAGATGGGCACTAATAGTTGTCCTTTTGCAGTCACTCGAAACCTCTCCTGATTATTACAAGTTTTCAGATAATGGTCATTGGCACTGCAATCACATCAGCAAACTCCCTTAACACCCTCATGTACATCATGTTTGTCCCCATAGACTTGTACACATCTAGCTTTTCCATCTTATCTGTTGCAGAACTGTATCCTTTGTGAGCAACAGGGGTGTTACGTGAGGATCCCATTGGGTATTTTCCACACTTAGATTTACTTTTAAACTGTCTTAGTGCACCACTTCCTTTTTAATTGTAATATGTATGGAATTATCATGTCAAATGCACTGCTAGGGTACAAACTATCAATTTAACAGCTACAGCAATGCATTGAAAAATATAGATACGAGCAGTCTAAATGATGTTTTAACAATTACTTACAGTATTTTACTTGTTACCATATTTACAGACATATTTTCCTACAGTGAAAATCCCCAGCACAGTAGGTATAATTCATATAGACATATACCTACTAACATTTATATGGAACTATCCAGGGCTAGATTAATTTAAGATATGCTGAAGGAAACCAAACTGGAACATCAGGTATAACTAAGGGTCTCCCTACCTGTCCAGATAAAGGCACAATAGGATATAATGTGATATCCACATAATAGCTCTTCCTACCATGCCACACATGCACATTTTTTTGAGATCTAACTTTATAGGTGGTTGGAGCTTTTTATGTCCTGATAAGTACTTCATAGATGTAGCTGGTCTAAGTTAATTCTGCAAAACCTGTAATGTGTAGAGGAGGCCCAAGACTCAGAACTAGGAATAAATCGCAGAGATCAGAGGAGGCAGTTATCTAAAAAGATAGCATGCAGGATCGAGGGGGGATGGCAGAGTTGTGCACAGAGGGCTGTTTAGTATATCAAGATATGCCACTTTTTCAAGCATCAAAATTCACCATTCACCAAAGTCAAAAGGAAACCTTCACAAATGGTTATAAATTTTCTGATATATTTTCACTCCACTTTTTCCTTTAAATCTGAAGGCTTTGATATCTTACTTCTGGTTATTTTGACATTCTTTAAGGTGACTTCTATTTTCCAGAAGGATAGAAGTCAAAGAAAGGGATCATTTGTTACCTTCTGGTCCTCTCCCTTCTACTCAGTCACCCACACTGCCTTTCAGCAATTCATCCTAATATATTCAACAGATTTTCCATGACAAGCAGCATGTATCAACTCTCCCTTAAAGGCTTAAGACTTTTTTTCTCCTTTTTACATTTTATTTTCAGTAAAATACTTGATTCACTCTGGAACCTTCTTCCTTTTTTTATCTGAATGTGGATCTTCTACAGATGATAAACTAATTTCAAATCCAAATAATCCAAAAATACAAAAGAAACCATTTTTAAAAGTTATTTATTTATTTGCTGATAACCTCCAATATGACAAACCCTTCCACTCTATCCAATTATTTTCTTATTACAGAGGAAATAATTATTGTACAGGAAAGCTCATTCCTGTGGTACCTCTAAACCAGAGAAACCATATTTGAGATGGGCCATTAAAAGTACCCCAGTAGCCACAGGACAACAAATGAGTACAATTTGTCAACAGACCATAGTCAATTGGCCTTGGTCAGCACACAACCTTTTGGAAATGGTACCATTTATAAATGCATATAACAGATTGGACTTTCAAAACCATGTTAATAGATTGAAAATATCACGTATGATGTTCTGAGATATGCCATTATGGTTTCTTCCCCCCTCTTGGCATTCCACGTGCTTATTTGTACAATGAGCATTTCCAAAGTTGCATTTTAAAAGCTTCTTGTAAGTTAAAGATGGGAAAAGAAAAAAACCCAACTTCTGCCAATCAAGGAAAACTCTTGCCATCACATACTCTGTCCACTTTTATGAGCATGTTTCCCTTCCTTTTGATTCAATAACACTATATAAAGTTCTTCTAAATCTTTTTAATGAACCAAACCTTATTTATGTCTGTTGCTGCTCTCTGTTCCCCCACAATTCATCAATATTTCTGTTATTTAAATACTAGGGCTGTGCAGAGTTTAGGTAGCTGATTCAATTTGGAGGGGATCTGGTCCAATTCCGGGACTGACTCGCCAAATCAAACTGAATCAGGAAACAAAGCAAAAACTCTGATTCAATTCAAAGCATCTGAATCAATTCAGAAAAACTTTAGAAAACAGTCAGCTGCTTCAGAGATTCACAGCTGCCTCCAGCTTGTAAGTCTGTTGGGGCTGGGGGAGGGAAAGGGCGTGCAGAGGGAAGGATTGGAGCTGGGACAAGCTGCCCAGATGGGGGGGGCACTTTACTCGGGGAGAGGGGGTATAGGTGCAGTAGCACTGGGAGTAGGGGCTCTGGTTGGGCAAGCAGAAGCTGGGCAGAGTGGGGTGGGGCATGAGGCATGGGGGTGCAGCTTGTTCTAGGTGAAAGGGGGCATAGCTCTCCCTCCCAGTGCTGCCACATCTGCATTCTATGCCCTCTGTGCAAGCTGGCAAGCAGTCGTAGGGCAGAGCCCACTCCCCAGTGCTGATGTGGGCACAGCAGTGTTGAGAGCAGGGGCTACGCCCTGCTGGCAGCCAGAGTGAGCTTTGTCTGCATCTTCCCCCTGCCCCTCTTGCCAGGTGCAAGGCATAGCCCCATGGTTCCCCCTGCTGGGGAAGAGGAAGGCACAGCTGGAGAAGGTGTAGGAGAAGCTCCCACCCCATGGCCGCCCTGGTCTGCCTGCCCCAGCCTCCGGCACTTAAAAAAACCCAAAAAAACAAAAAAGCCCTTTACTCACTGGCTCTGGCAGTGGCAATTGGGGACTTCAGGTGTTCCTGGCAGAGCTCCTGCCACCCCCCAATAGCATGGGGCAGTGGGGATTGCCCCCCCACCTGGCAGCTACCCATGATGTGAGTGCAGTGCAGCGTGCTGCATCCTGTCCAGAAGCTGGGGCATATCCATGTGTCAGCTAGAGCCTGGCAGCACTCAGCCCCAGTGGCCCCAGCTCCCAGACAGTGCGTGGTGCCCTGCCGAGTCATGCTGCACCTGAACCATGGGGCTTCATGGGTGCCAGGTAGGAAGGTGATACCTGCTGCCTTCCACTGCCCCATGCTGCATGGGATGGTGTGCTCTGGCATGAGTACATGGAGGCCCCAATTGCCACTGCCAGAGCCGGTGAGTGCAGGGCTTTAAAAAAAAAAAAAAAAAAGAAGGCCAGGATTATGCTGGGGCCAGGCAGGAGATGGGACTGGGCAGGGCAGCTATCAGGGCTTCTCCCATGGTTCCCTCTGCCCAGGGAGAGCACGCATAGCTGGAGGAGCCATGGGAGAACCTGCATCTGCCCGGCTGTGCCTGCCTCTTCCCGGTCAATCCAAATCACCAAATCTCTCTGAATCCGCGCTGAATCTTCCAAAGTTGATTCAACTAAATCAATTCAGGACAGTGATTCGAATCTCCTAATCGAATGACTGTCCTCCAAATCGACTGAATCAAAATCCAAATGTAATACGTCCATATTTGCACAGGCCTATTAAATACCCTAAAGAAATTGTAGTATTTTTAAAGTGTTATATCACCAAAGCTAAAAAGCAAAAGGATGCTCAGTCTTACAAAATGATACAACATACACAGTTCAAAATCACCTTGATTTTGATTCTTGTCTTACATACTGTGTGTGAAGTGTTAACAAACTTTGTCATAGTACACATTGCATATAAACAGAAAAACTAATCATGTGGATGACCTCTTCTGCCATTCAGGATTGTAAACTATTTCCTATTCATTTGTGATTTTTATACCATCTCTGTGACAAATACAGCGATTTCTTGCATCTGAGTAGTGACAGGAAAATATTTTATACGCATTTTAGCTTTCTTTTAATTAAATTTATCAATTGGAACCAAGGAATGAAATTTACTAGCATGTAACCAGTCAGCTCCCTGTTTGAAATTCAAAGGAAAGCACTGTGGAGCATAATTTGGAAGCCACTATCAAACTGCATTGACAATCTATAACTATTTTGAAATCTAAAAGGATATTTCAGAAACTAACAGCAGTTTGCACATGAAATGGTGTTATTTCAATGATCATTTACTGCACGTCACTTCTCTACAGTCTTAAATGATAGGTGCATTCAACAATGCTAGCGTCTGTGTTCCTTACTGCTGTGTAGTTCCTACCCCGTTGCATCACAAACATGCAGCGTGGACAGCCATTGTCCCAGAAGTTTCTGAAACACTCTTGTAGTATCCCTTAGTCATATCACTTCTTTCCAAGTGTTCCACAGACTATTTGAACAGCTGACAGATCTGGATACATGCATCTTTTGTGTATGTGGATAATGACAAACTTCTATTTTTTACGTTTTAGGTGGGATTATTATTTTTTTTTTACATTTTGCTAGTTTCTATGCATAGTTGTTCTTATTGAACTGTATATTCAGTGGAGATAAAAGTATATTTTTATAGATATTTGGTGTCTACAGATGTAGGTTTCTCATGAGATTTTTTTTTTTTTTTAGAAAGGTCCAGACACTTAGGAAACAATGGCAAAAGATACTGGAACGGGCAGATCCAGGATTTTGCAAAGGAGGGTTCAGGAGCAGTGACCTGTACTACAGGGGTGACTGTATCCTCCACTCTCATAGTTGCATAGTTTCATAGTAACTAGGGTCAGAAGGGGCCTAGAGCAGGCCATCTAGTCTGACCCCCTGCCAATGGCAGGAAACAAGTGCTGGGGTCACAG
>JAGPOW010000304.1:32577931-32590449 GCA_030014935.1 Caiman crocodilus
TGGTTCTACTCAAAAAAACAAGAACCACAGTAAGGAGCATCTTGAGTATGGGACATAAGTTATAAAATAGATGAGGAAAGGCAAGCCATTTGGTTCCTAAGTGAGCTCCCTCTCAGGATTGATCCTAAATATCAAAGATATATCATATTTGCCTATACCTAGGCCAAAACAAGGGGTATACATATTTTTTTTCTGGTTCTGGAGGCGTAAGGAGGTCACGTTTGAACGACAAAATTATACCTTCTTGTTCAATTTGAGTTATTCCCAAGTTGTAGTCAGTCTGGTCCCAAATGGTCAACTGAAAATTAACCTTATGGAATGAAATGTCTGGGCATGTCCAGACAAGTGTGGACATTTGGTACCCTGGAGACTAGGGCTGTGCAAAGTTTCAGTAGCCAAATCAATTCAGAGGAGATGCAGCCTGATTTGGAGACTGGATCTCTGAATCTGAATCAAATTGGGAGACCAATTAAGCTGAATCAAATCGGAAGCCTCTGAATTGGTTCAGGAAAGATTCAGCCTAATTTGGAAATATGGCTGTGGACTAAACAGGCAGCAGTCCTTAAGGATGCTGGACACAGCTCTCTGTTGTGGGAGGGGGGAAGGAAGGAGTGTGGGGCAGGGAAGATCAATGCCCCCACAGTGAGGGAGGAATTGGAGCTGGGACTGGGACAAGTTTCCCGCCTGGGGCTGGGGGGAGGCAAGCAGAGCTGTCCCTAGGGGTGTGCACATCCCTGTGTAGGAGGGGGGTGGCAAGCAGCAGGAGGAGCGACTGGAGCCAGCGGAGTAGTGGGGGTTGGCAAGTGGCAGGAGGGCATAGCCCCCATTCCCAGTACCTTACATCACCCATCTGGAGCACAGCCCAGCTTAGTCTACCCCCACAAAGACCTGAGGGCACCCATCTGCTCCCTTGCCCTCCTGGACCAGCAGCGTGTGGCAGCAGGAGCCCCCTCCCTGAGTCCCGTGCCCAGGATCATCCTGCGGTGGGGGGCAAACAAGGCAAACTCCCCAGGTCCCACACTTTGGGAGGCCCTGCAGACATTCCTGTACAGGCCCCACTGCAGCTTATACATGCCGCTGCTGAGTGTTGCTGGCTCTGACCACTCCTTCTCCTGATTGCCACCCCCTCCACTCCACTGGCTCCAGCCACTCCTCTGGCCACTTGCCATGCCACCTACCCTAGCTGAGCAGCTTGTACCAGCACCAGCCCCAATCCCTCCCTCTCCATGGGAACATTGATCTGCCCCCTCCCACACTTCTTCCCTCCACCGACCACAACAAACATACCTGCTGGAGGCAACCAGCTGTGTCCAGTATGCTGAGGACAGCTGTAAGTTTAGTCTGTGGCTGAACCTCTGAAGTGGCGCTGAATCTTCAGATCTCATTTGGCCAGACCAAATCAGGACAGTGATTCGTATCAACAAATCAAATTGCTGTCTCTTTGAATTGGCCAAATCTGAAGAAGATACTTGCTGCTTCACACAGGCCTACTGAAGACAACTACCAATGGTTCACCTTGTGCCACAGCTAGTTGTCCCCAAAGAATCATGTGCTACATAAGCTTTGGCACACTGCATGTTACAACAGGTGAGGTAGGGGAGGCTGAGGCCAGCATTGGGCTGGCCCTGTTAGCCTTACCTGGTGTCTTGATGGCTTCCCAGGGCTGCAGCAGTGATTATCTTGCTGCTCAGAGCCTAGCCAGAGCGCTGCTCTAGCTGACCAGGTTCCAGTTTTGGGTGGTACTCACTTTTCCCACATGTGCTGCTCTGCTTTGTGTGTGTGTGTGTGTGTGTGTGTATTTTCATAGATTCATAGATTGTTATGGCCTGAAAGAAACCTTGCAGATCATCGGGTCCAGTGCCTGACTCTAGGCAGGAAGACAACTGGGGTTAGGTGTTCCCAGAGAGGTGACTGTCCAGTCTCCTCTTGAAAACCTCCAGGGTAGCTGACCGCACCATTTCTGCAGGGAGTTTATTCCATAGTCTGGACACCCTAACAGTGAAGGAATTTTTCGTGGTATTAAGCCTAAAGCAGACTTCCAGGAGTTTGTATCCATTGGTCCTGGTCATCCCCAGGAGTGGCCTAGTAAACAGTTGTTTACCAAGCTACTGGTTCACTCCTCTGATATAGCAGTAATCCACTATCAAGTTCCCTCTCAACCTTCTCTCCCTTAGGCTAAGAAGGCCCAGGTCCCTCAGCCCTTCCTTGTACAGCTTTCCTTGCAAGTCCTGGATCATATGGGTGGCTCTTTTCTGGACTCTCTCAAGTGTTTTCATATTCTTATTGAAGTGTGATGCCCAAAACTGGATGCTGCACTCCAACTGTGGTTTTACCAGTGCTGAGTACAGCAGGAGTATCACTTCCTTAATTTAACACAAGATGTATCAGTTGATGCACGTCAGCATGTTATTTGCCTTGCTGACCACACCCTTGTGTTGATGGCTCATATTCATGCGATGGTTAATCATTACCTATAGGTCCCTTTTAGGTGTAGTGCAAATCAAGCTGTTACCACTGAGCCTAATTGTATTTTGAGGGTTGTTTGCCCCCAGATGGAGCACTTTATACTTGTATGTGTTAAACTTGATCTGGTTCCAGTCTGCCCAGCTCTCCAGCCTTTCCAGGTCTGCCTCTATCTGCAAACTATCTTCTGATGTGACCACACTGCCCCATAACTTGGTGTTGTCCATGAACTTGGCCAGCAAGATTTTCATTTCTCCATCCAAATCACTGATAAAAATGTTGAAAATCACAGACCCCTGAGGGACCCCACTGGCCACTTCACACCAGCGTGACACAGATCCATTCATGAGAACTCTGTGGTACTCCTCATAGCCCTGTAGCTGTAGCACTGTCCCATCCACTGAACAGTCAATCAGCTGAGCCCACAATCGTCCAGTTTTCCCACAAGGATATCATGGGATACTAGATTAAAAGCCTTTTGGAAGTCTAGGTATATAATGTCTACCTCATCTCTCATGTCTTGTTGGTAAGAGACCTGGTCATAGAAGGAGATGAGATTAGTAAGACATGCAACAAAACCATTTTGGCTCTCATTCAGAATCTTACCTTTCACAAGTGTACCACACATAGATTATTTATTGAGCTATTCCAGGATTTTCTCTGGGATGGAGGTTAAGCTGATTGGCCTATAGTTGCCCAGGTCCTCCCTTTTCCCTTTCTTGAAGATGGGCACAATATTGGCCCTCTTCCAATCCTCAGGGATTCTCCCCAGTGCACCATGAATTCTGAAAGAGCTTTGCCAGGGGTTCTGTGATGACCTCAGCCAGCTCCATCAGTACTCCTGGATGAAGACCATCTGGTCCTGCTGACATCTAAATGTCTAGCTTTTCTAGTTGGTATTGCACCTGCTCAGCATCTTCAGTGGGGAGGCTGGCATTCCTGGCATGTCCCCTATGAGCCTTGTTTGTTGCTTGTCTTTCCCCTTGATCTGATGAAATACCAAGCAAAATGGGCATTCAGGAGTTCAGTTTTTTTTCCTGAATGTTGGTTACCAGCTCTCCTGAGGTGTTAAGCAGAGGTCCTACACTTCCATTTGTTTTCCTTCTACTGCTGGCATACCTAAAGAAGGACTTCTTATTGTCCTTGACTCCCATGGTTAACCTAAACTCAATTGCCACCTTGGCTTTCCTAATCATTTCCCTGCAAGTGCTGGCCACTGTTTTATAGTCCTCCATAAGAACCCTCCCTAGCTTCCACTGTGTGTACACCACTTTTTTCTTTTTTAAGAGGACTGCAATGTCTCTATTAAGCCAGGAGGGCTTGCCAGTCCTTCTGCTACCTTTCTTCTTTGCAGGAACGGTTTTCTTTTGTGCTTCAAGGGTCATATCCTTGAGGAACAACCACTCTTCATGCACCCCATTTGCCTTCCCTTCCTAGCCCTGCATGGCCTTCCCTACTAATTCTCTGAGCCTGTTGAAGTCAGCATTTTTGAAGTCCAGGACTTCAGTCCTGCTGGTTGATTTGTCAATGTTGCGGTGGACTGTGAACCTGATCATTTCATGGTTGCTGTTACCCAGGTTACCCTCAGTGTTCAAGCCATACACCAGATCACCTCCCTTGGCCAAGATCAAGTCTAGGAGAATGTTACCTCTGGTTGGCCCTTGTACTTCCTGGGTCAGGAAGAGTTCTTCAGTCACAGTCAGGAAACTGCATGAATGATCTGACCTAGTCAAGTGTTCCTCCTAATGTATGCCTGGGTAATTGAAGTCACCCATGACAACCAAGTCCATTGCACACACAGCCTCTGTCAGTTCCCAAGAGAACTCCAGATCCAGCTCCTCTCCTTGGTTCAGTGGCCTGTAGTAAACACCTACAGTTAGGTTTCTCTCACCTTGCCCCCATTCCCCATAGCTTGACCCAGAGGGGTTCAAGCTGCTTATCTTGGAACTGATGTCAGCCTCCAGAGAGGTATACTGCTCTGTCATGTAGAGAGTTACCCCTCCACCTTTTTTCCCTACTTTGTCCCCTCTGTGAAGGGTATAGCCCTCTACAGCTATGCTCCAATCATGCGAGGTGTCCCACCAGGTCTCTGTGATCCCTACCAGGTCATATTGCCTACTAGAGAACAGGGGGGATAGCTCCTCCAACTTGCTCCCCATGCTCCTGACATTGGTGTACAGGCATCTGAGGCCCCCAACTGACACCCTTGATTTCCTGAGATTATGTGGGAGACCTGTTTGGTTAGCATTTTTAAAAACAGTTGTGCTAGTGTCCTTCACTAGGGACATTCCCTGCGTGCCAGTCCCAGGGCATGCTCCATTTGGAGTTTCTCCAACCCCCAGAAAAGTCAGTTTAAAGCCCTGTCCAGTAGAACAGCCATCCTGGATGAGAATAGGGCCTTACCTCTCTGCATGAGGTGAATTCCATTTCCTAGGAGTCCTCTCTCTCTGAAGTGTTCACTGTAGTCAAAGAAACTGAACCCTTCTCAGTAATGCCACCATCTGAGGCATCTTTTAACCTCTTCCATGCAGCCTTCTCTGCTTGGTCCATGGCCTGCAACAGGGAGAAAAGAAGAGAAAACTATTTGAGCCCTTAATCCCTTGTGCCTAGCTCCCAGAGCCCTGTAGTCACTCATGATCCAGTCAGGGTTACCCCTTGCCATGTTGTTCATGCCCACATGGATGAGGAGCATGGGGTGATAGTCAGAGGGATGGATGAGCCTAGAGAACCTCTTCTCATGTGGAGGCCCCAGGGAGACCACAGACTTCTTTGGCTAAAGGGTCTGGATGACAGACAGGTCATTCCATACACCTAAGGAAAGAGTTCCCCACCACCATCACCCGGCGTCTCCTCCAAGGGGTGGGAATACATATCTCCTGAATACTTACATCCTCCTCTGATGTCTCTGTTGGAGTCTCCTCATGTGTAGTGAGGACATTGTACCTGTTATGCAGTGTCGAGGAGGAGTGGCCCCAGCTCTGTGTGCTCTGGACCTGGAGATGACTGTTTTTCAGGTAGCTCCTGGTGGCCTTTGGGGCCAGTCTTCTTTGTGGCCACCTCTTCCCCCTTCTCTTCCACATTCTTCCTCTATATCCAGGGGTCAAAAAACCCACTTACAGGATATCTGGGGCCAAAAAACACTCCAATGCTGCATGGAGAACAGTTGAATGTGTGGTATGTGGTACTGCAGACATGTCTGCAGTGGCATATACCTCACAGCCATGCTCATCTGAATGTGGCATCCAAGGGTACAAACTGGGTGGAGTTAGCTCCCCTCCCAGCCACCAAACCCATCCCTAATACAGAGGTCATGCTAGAAGAGGTCATGATGGGGTATGCCATGGTAGGCATAGGCTGTTTGGAAGAGGGAGACTATAGAAAAGCAGAGTGGAGAGCTTATATACTCCTTTATTTACATAAATTAGAAAAGCCAAATGTCTCTAACTTTAATGGAACTGTGTAAGTACATATTTAGGTACCTATTACTAGCTTCCTAACAGCAGCACCTAACCTAAACAGTGAAGATGCATGGAAATACTGAGTTCTGTTTTTTCTAGATTATAGCTGTTGTTCATTGAGGTGCCAAAGTCACCTTTGATATTTCATTTCCTTCTGTCATATTGACAAAGATGGATCATAACACCTATGTACAAAACATGGGTTAAAAGTAACCACATGGAATGTTATCATGAATGTCACTGAAATCATTGGTAACCTCGCCTTGAGTAGGACAGAATAAATATTGACTAACGACTTCAAATTTTTCCTGGAGTCTGTTCTATTACAGTTTACCAAAATATATGATCTGTATTTCTGAGCAGCTATAAGATATATTGCAGCTTCCTGCATTTCTTTCCTTTCTAATACTTTGCTCTCTGTATCATTTGGGCATTTTGTAAAACAGATACTGAAGCACTGGGCATAATTTACATTTTGTTGTTTTCCTCACATTATCCTTACTGATTTAAAAAAAAGAATGAAGCAGCATTAAATCCTTTGGAAAGCAAATTCTTTTGCCCTAGAAAAAAGATAAGTGGAATCAGCTGTCAAGAAGTGGCTTTAAAATGTTTCCTGGTGTTTTTAAAAAATGTGAAAGGCTCATTTTCCAGGAGATTTTATTTTTTAAAGGAAGCCTACTCATCTGCCTTCATAGGCAGAATCTGGAATTTATGCAGAGGCAGTGCACATAGCCCTATTTTCCAGGCAGAGGCATTTGGATCACTGCACCTGTTATTCCTACAGTTGGCCTTGCCCCTTGCAAGGTTCTGCCAGTTAACCTCAAGCTTTTTGTCCTCCACAAGGAGTAATGTACTGATGGCCAGTGCCATAGGAAAGGGGATGGGGGAGTGAAGTGACTGCCCCAGGCTCTGAAGCAAAGGGGCAGGACACAGTAGGGGCAGGACACAGGATGGAGCTGTGAGCAGCTCATCTGGGTTGCATGGGGACAAGGGAAGGGCAACTCACACTGTTGCATGCACTCCTGGGCAAGCATGAGGGGTTGTGTGCCCCTGTGGATCTGTGCAAGGGGCAATGGCAGGATGCCACTGCAGGCTTTGACCCAGGTGCCCAACTTTGTTGCTAAGGCCACATGAGGCAGACTTGCCATTTTGTGGCAGATACTAGAGATGTGTCTAACTCAGACAGCATTATCCAAAGGTTGCATTACACATACACCACTGACATACATGTACCACTGAAAGTTTATTGATAACATAGGTTAAAGACCAAATCTTCAGCTATCTTTTATATATAACCGCATAATTTATATCTGGTTTAGCTTTGGCATACAGGAAGGGAACTGAATCAAAGTTCTTGGCAAATTAAGGGAGGGAAATTATGCCAGGTAGTAATGAGAGAAAGAAAAGAAGGAGTGTAGGCAGCCATATGCAGAGAAGGAACAAATGGAAGCTAAGCTGTGTTTGCTAAAGGTGAGAAAGGAGGCTTCAGTTAATAAGAGGAGATCAAAGGATTACTACTGTAGCACAGAGTGGAGGAGGAAAGGTGAAGAATTTGACAATTAAATACTTTATGAGAGGGAAGGAGGTATGTTTGGAAGTAATTGAAATAGAGATTGAAGTTGCATTTGCAGTGCATTATTTAATGCAGACAGTTTAAATGAATAATACAGGACAAGACTAAGGACGGCTGTCTGTGATAGTCAGTTTGAAAGCTAGGGAGCTAGACCGAATCACAGGGGGTGTCTGCGTCCTCAATTTACACCATGGAATCATTTATTATTACAATGGAGTCCTGACTCTCTTCGACTCTGAGAGACAGTATTGCCACCTACTGGTTGATACAGAAAGTGTCCTTGAAGGACTGGGAAGGACATCATCTCCATGTGGAGGGCAGATTGTCTTGCTACTGTGTGAAAACTTTGATGAAGGACTAATGGGAAAGTTGGCGCATTCCCCATGAAATACCCCAGGTTAACTTACAGGTTAGAAATGTAATCTTTATTAATAATAACACCAATTAGAAAACTGTGTGCATTTATGGAGAATATTACATGCACTAGGTTACATATGGAAAAAATTGTGTGTGTGTATGCTTCTAGAGAATGTATCTATGTTTCTATGTGCACAATACCTGCTTCTGTCTCACACACAGAACTTTAAAAACCTTTATATTTTGGCATTTTCGTGGAGGAGCATGACTTCCCAAATAAGCCTCCAGGAAACCACAAGCACTTGGATTCTTTTGAATCATATTCTTATTTTTTTCCTGATACAATTGCCAACATTATTATTGGCAGGCTAGCAAACATTTGAAGTGTGAACTCAGTTACAGGACAATTCAGACAAAATGAATTATCAGAACCCATTCAGAAAAAAATATCCAGGAGTATTTTAAATCATACAACCATAAAGTGGAAACAATAGGTACAAAGCTTCTTAATATGAAGCAACACTTAAAATAATGGATGTAGCAGGATATGACTTCTTAACTTTAAAAAAAAATATGTATGTTGATCTACTTTAGATGCCATTAACTTTATCCTATTAATATCCTGGTCTGTCATAATGAGCAGTGGTTTGGGTTGAAGTTTTTCCACATTTACTGTTTAGGTTGCCTTCTGCAGCAAATGTTGCTGCCACATTTCCAGTCTCCATAACTTCTTTTCTGGCATATTCCCTTGAAAAAGCCTTATCTCCATATGGTAACTTCTAGCTTATACTCCATATAAAGACCAGTGATGATAAAAGAAGAGAAAATTTTCAGCGCAGCTTATGGGCTTACAGCTGTGCTACACCTGTAAACCAGTAAAGAAATTGTTCTTTATTCTATAGGCACCAGGCTTGAAGTATCCAGTGTACCAAATTAACTTTATAATCATTGTAAACCTTTTACAGTCTGGTCTACATTAGAACAGGGCAATCCAGGCAAGGTATCTGATTTTCACATACATGCACCTGCAAATGTGGTTCCTTATGCCTACTGAATACATCAGTATTGCAGTTACAAAATGAAGGTGCATGATATTTAGCATGAAGTCTTCTATCTTCTCCACAAAAGTAGTTATCAATATATTTAAAAAGTAGAAATTCCATCCATTACCTCTAGTTTGACTCTTATTTGTAATTGCCTAGGCCTGTTGCTGGTGAACTCCAAATAGATTTGTCTTGTCTAGAAGATCCTTCATTCTACATCCCATTTACTTCTATGTAACATAATTGGTAACATGATGACTGTAGGCATGCAGCCATATATTTACCATGTTGCATAGGATGTCCAACGTAATTCACTAGTGGAGGTTTTTACCCACAGAGATATCTGCAAATTTAACAGTGTTTATTAAATTATAGAATCATAGAGAAGTAGTGTAGAGTACATCACGCTACATCCCCTGGCCTATCCGAATGTGACATAATGTTAAGAAGTTTTGAGTCCTGCACATGTGCAGTGAATGAGGGTTCTGAAGTATTGAGAACCAGTGAACTTTCCACCTCTAAGGAGGTACTGACCTAGTTACATATATCAAAGCATATACAGTGAAGACCTGGTGACATGAATTTTGGTATCAAAAAGATGACCAACATCTCATGAGGCAAGATAGATAATGATTGGCTTAAAGTGTGAAGATTGGTAAGTTTGTTTCATGTGCTGATTGACAGATGCACCAGTTGCATGAGCAGTTAAATGACTTGTACACTAGAGATATGATTGGACTGTGAATGTGGTTTGATTTGGGGACATACAAGGAAGGGCCTGAGCTCTGCTCTGGTGTGTGTCTGGTTCTGGGTGTGTAAGTTTGGATTCATGTGTGCATGGGAATTTTTGTGCCTGAGGTTTGAGTCTAGTGACTTGAGACTGTGTGAGATTAAGGGTGTTTTGTGAGTATCTAGTATCTGTCGAATGATTGGAGTTGTGTGTATAACCTGGGTAGAGCAAAGTGCTCTAATGATCACTTTGTGATTTGCCGTAGACCAGAACCGGTGCCAGTGGTCCACATAGTTGCACCAGGGCTCGTGTATACTTTCACACACACATGCAGAACCTTCTGCTCCTTGGCTCCCACCTATAGTGAACTCCCTGAGCAAATTCCCTCTCTATTTACTGCTCACATGGTAGACTGGGGAGCTGCCGTTTTACAAGGCTGCCTAAAGTAGCTTCACCCAGAGCAAGTCCAGTCACTCAGTAACTCCAGAGCAGGGAAGTAAGAAAAGAAGAAAAAAAGGTAAGGGGAGAGCAAACATACACCATAGGGAGGAAAAGAAAAAAAATCCCAGAGACACACCCCAAGCACTAGGTAGACATTCTAGCACCAATCAGCCACCCTAAGTTACTAACACAAATAAATGCCTCTTCAAGGCAGTCCCACACCTAACCTGCTTATTACAGAACAACTCTCTGCTTACTGCTCAGCTTAATTATGGGGAAAAAAAGAGATTGGTAACTTATTTTATATTTATCTTTGTACATAAGATTTAGTCTTGAAATCATACTCTCTTTTTGTGTTCATTATATTTTTTTTACTCCAGGCATTGATATTCTCATAATTCTCTTTACTTTTAAATGCTTGGCAATTAGTCTAAAATAGTTTAATAGAGTATTTGTATGAAACTTGTAGGGAACCTATTTATATCAGTATGAAACAAAGGCACCATTAGTCTGAATGTCATGATCACTGTACACAGTCTAGTCAGTCCATTACTTAAGTGTGCCAGTCTAGTAACCACAACTTTGAGATACCGGCAAATCTATTGCTGAAGAAAGTACTTCAGCCAGTGTTCATCCTGAACTGATTTTTGAAAATTATAAAAAAGATAGCGTATTTGAATTTGGGACTTTGGGTATCTTCCCTCAGGGCACTTTCTCTCTCCCCTCCAGGGGCTACTCAGAGCTTTTACGTCTTTTCTTCTTTTTTCCTCTCTATAGGTTCAACAATGCAACAGTCTTTGCCAGTGTCATCTGGGATCCATGGTCTGGAGAGATGTAAGTACCTTGGCTCCTTTGAGCCAGTCTTAGCAGGACATCCTGCTTCTCAGGGTTGCCACCACTCACCCCTGCTGGGGCATTCATCAGTTGCACACCACTCCAGATGCTCAGGAGGCCTCACCTCTGGTCCTCCCTGAATGTGAGTTGGTGGGGCTTTTATTCTATTTTCTGAGGGCCGGCTGATGAACCAGCATCAGCACAGCTACAAAATGTGCTCAGGCTGGTTCTGCGGCATGTACCTGATTCCTGGCAGCACTCTACAGCTGTCGTTCTCCTCCTTTCTCCAGCACTGGTGTGGAGTGTCTTCCGCCAGCAGCACCTCTGCTGAAGTGTCTTTGGTCTTCAGTACCATCTGGCAGTAGTGCTTTTCTTGCTGCTCTGGCAAAAGAGGTAAGTTTTGATTTGCAGCAGCATCCCTGCCATAGTCAGTCTCCATGATTGTCAGTATTGGCTCCTTCAGTTTGTAATATATTAATAAAAAATACTGAATACAAGAATTTGTATATACTAGACCAGTCGTTCTCAAACATTTTTGTACCAGGACCCATATTTAAACATTGATAGCCAGTGCTGACCCAGTGCCCCTCATTGCTGACCCACTGCTTCCTACACCCAGCCCTTCACTGTCTGGGATGAGGACTGGGTATCTGGGATACAGGGGTAGGGAGTGTGGGCAGCCCTTCACAGGCCAGAACTCTGTCAGCCTGCAAGGGAAAAGCCACAGTTTCCTACATTTTTCTAAAGGATAATCCACGTTTTAAGTTTTTTGAACCATTTTTAAAGTTTGCTCGCAACCCTTTCATGTATTCTTGCAACCCACATTTGGGTCATGACTCATGGGTTGAAAATTGCTGTACTTGACTATTAGTATTTGCAGGTGCTAATTAAACTTGATTTATTTGATAGGTTAATAAGCAATAGAAAACCTGGGTTTTGTTCTTGGATCAGCCACAACCCAACCCTGTGATCTCAGGCTAGTAACTTCGTATCTCTGTGTTACTACTTGCTTTCTTACCATTTTTGTATAAACTCTTTAGGAAATAAAATGTTTCTTAGTAAGACTGGCTTCTTCCTTGTTTGTAAAGTGCCTAGTACAATAAGACTCTAGTATAAATTGTCCAATGAATCTTAAATTGAATGCAAATAATATATATATATTTGTTTCAGAAGGGAATCTTTAAAGCAGAGAAAAGTTAGAAGAAATTAGGTTTAGCATTGTTTTCTACCTTTTTTTTTGTTGAATCTTAGATCTTGATTGCCCACACAGATCTTGATTGCCCACACTGGAACTATGAAATATGAAAAAATTGGGTTAAAAGAAAACAGTCAAAGCTTCTAGAGAACTATCTTTGTTAAACATTATCAGCAAATTTTCCCTTATGGACCTTCCTTTCTCCTTACATCTTATCATTTAGTGCAAGTAGAGAATGAAGATCAATTTCTGAGTTTAGTTTAGTTTAGAAGAGCTGCATGCATAGGTGATGCATAGAGGTGACACAGGGGGGGCACTTGAAGATCTGGTTCATCTGCCATCGTTGTGGTAGAGCAGATCCTTCAGCCACTGTCTGTAAGCCTCTCGATCTCTTGCGATTTGTTGCCAGTTCTTGCCTAGTTTT
>JAGPOW010000304.1:32598584-32612678 GCA_030014935.1 Caiman crocodilus
ATAGGTGAAGTCCATCCTCCGCCAGCATGCTCTGCGTAGAGAAATGTGGGCTGTGATCAAAAAAAACAAAGCCCACATCATAGCACCAACCCCGAAGGCGCTGGTTTACAGCCTCAATACACGCCTCATGTCGCTTTCCCTGTTGCCACACCGGTAGAAGGGAGGAAAACACCACCTGTGCTCCAAATGACTTGAGCTGCCATCCAAGAGTCTTGAAATCCTCCATGATGTCCTCCGGCCAGCCTCTTGAAGTGTCATTGGTCCCCACGTGGACTACCACTAGCGGATAGTAGTCTTTGGGCCTCACCATCTTCCGGACGCTCTCCGTGACGTCCTGAACCTGCGGTCCAGGCAGGCAGCAGACCTCTCGGCCCAAGGAGTCAGGACAGCAGATGGGACGCTCCGTGCCCCTCAGGATGGAGTCCCCAACAACCAGGACTCGACGCTTGATCCTCCTTTGGGTTCTGTTCTTCTTTTCCAACTGCGTTGATGGCGCACGAACAGCCCCTTGAGGTGGGTTCACCTCAGGAATCTCCTCCAGAGCGGCCAGGGCTGCATACCTGTTCCCAAGCGGCACCTCAGGCACAGGCTCTGCAGCAGCATGGGCTGCCCTGGGTCCAGGGAGAACTTGCTGCCACCGACGAGTCGCTCTTCTGGGTCGGGGGGCTCCTCAGTAGGTTTCTGGCCCTGCAGAGAACAGAAATACATATCAATTTCATGCTCTGCCTCCCGGATCCCCCACAGCCTGCTCACCTCTGCCTGGAGCTCCTGCAGCCGCTCCTCCAGGGCCTGAAGCTGGCCACAAGAGGGGCAGCCGGGGGCCACCCTAGGCATCACACCGACCCCCAGGAGCCCCACCCAGCCAGCATCCCCAACCAGGGTGGGGGAGGTGGACAGGGGGCCCCCCAGGCGCCCAGTCTGGGTGGCAGCCTCAGAGGTGCACCGGGGGGTGCAGCACCAGGGAAGAGGGAGGGGGAGGGGCCAGGCCCCTGGCAGTATCACTGCGTGTACTCATCATGTTCCTAGTAAAAGTAGTTTTTGCGCTGTTGTCTCTCTTCGCTCTTCCCTTCCTCCTGCTCTCCATCTGCGCGAACTCTGGCACAAACACCGGCGCGCTCTGTTCACACGTGGCTCCCAGCCGGGTCAGCTATAAGCAATCCGGGAGGCTCCCCTCCAGACCAACTCCAGCTGCCGGCACAACCCCACTCACCACTTCGCTGCCACTGTTGCTGCTGCTCCTCATCTGCTGCTCCTTTTGCTCTCTGCTCTGCAAGGGCTCACGTGTGACCGAGACCACACATGAACCCTCTCTGGGCACTTATGCATGAGTAGAAATCATTGGACAAGCAATTCCCCACAGGAGACTACACGTTATGATCCAGGAGATTCCTTCCAGTCCTATATTGCTGCTACCTGCCCCTGCCTCAGGAATGGTCATGAGTTGAAAGTCCAGTTTCTCAAGTAAGTGGGGGTGGGTGGGAAACTGCGCATTGCAAAGCTAAATCTACGCTACTATGTCTTTGGATGTACAACCTATTCCACTGCTCACCTACTGCAAAATAACGTCTTACCACCTGCTGCACAGGCCTTAACACAAGCATTAGAGTTGAATCTTTTAAACCCAAAGAGGGTCATGAAGAATATTCTTCTTATTCTGGAATATTACAGCTTCTTATCCACAGCTGTAATATTTTTTTGTCATCACAGGCAGCCTGACTTTGCCATTATACATTAGAGATGGGTAGGTTCAAATTTCATATTCTGCTGCTTATCTCAACTCTCACATATTCTCGAGTTAACAATATTTCTATCATAGGTGTCATAAGACCAAGCTTGCTTCTTGGAGCTAGAATGCATCCTTTTCTTATTCTGGTACAGCCATATTGACTATTTTGTAGCACTTTTGCATAAAAAAAATAAAATGTTTGTAGACAAAACAAATGGATGGAAAATAATAAATTAAAATGTCTCAGACTTTTCAAGGGAGATCCAGTTACATTCAATCTTAAAAGTAGGCATCAGTTCAAGTAAGGTTCTTATTTTCTTTCTGAATGTCTCTGTTCATCCTTAACATGTACCCAGCAATATTCATTAAGAATAAAATATCTTTAGGGAAAGCATGCAAACATATTGAATAATTTCTGTCAGGACAACAGTGCCTGTGTTTATTAGTTCTCAGAAAATGCTTTTAAATGACAACAAACTTGACGGCTGGAGAAGCATGGGGCCTCAAGACACTATTTTGTCTTCTGAAGCTTCTTTGTAACTTTTGACCAAAGAGACTAAAAAAGCTGTTTTGCAGAAACACGCACACAGCAATTTCTTTGATCATTCCCAGCTGATTACATGAAAGAGTTCTCTTTTCAAACAAACTGAATGTATACATACATGGTTCACAAAAGTTTCTTACTGACTTTAATTAACTGGGAACATAATAACAACATTTTTTTTCTGCATACAGCAACTTTCATCTGAGTATCTCAAAGCACTTAACTGAGCACTAATTAAGTATCTCAACCCCATTTTACAGATAGATACAATGAGAAATAGAGAAAATAAGGACCAGAACCAAATTATTCTTAGAGGTGCTTTCACTTATGTGTTGCAGCACTTGAACATTAGGTATCATTGTCCAGAGGGCAATCCAAATGAACAGGGTTATGAACACAGGATCCCCATACAGTGAATGGAGAGAGGAAGCTACCTCCAACAGACAATACAAATAATATAAAACAGAAAAGGATGCATAAGCAATAAATAAAATGGCCATAGATCCTGAAACCAGGCTTCTAGATCAAATGAAGAAGAAATAGACCTTATGTATGAAAGATATTTTCACAGACATACCCAGGAAGTCTGGAGGAACATAGAAGTGGATGAATAAAAGGAAATAAGCTCACAATGTTCATCCTTTTCTAGATCATGGCACAAACTGAGAAAAAATGTTTCAGAATCTTCAAAAAGAATCTTATTGTTTTGGGATTTCCACATTCCTTCCTGTTACAAGAGAGAAATATTAACAATGCTGTGAGAAAGGTGATTCAAGTGAAATCTTTATCCACGTTTTGAATGCTAAAGAGAATCAGAGAGTGTGGAATCATTTATATTTTGCATGCTGATTCAAAGCAAACCTTAATTCAATGGGACTTTCTGGATTACCTAGTGTTTCTCTTACTATTATTAAATGAAAGAATTCCCTTGCCTTTCTGCCCTCCATTTCTTAACCTCATACTGAAAGTCAACAGTTGAGAGAAGAGGACTTTTCATCTTTATTTCTCTAATACTTTCAGTGTAACATATCTATAAACCAGCAGGCAGTCATAAACACAAATAGAAAGAGTTTAAATCAACATGAAAGGAAAAGGCTCCTAACTGCAGCATTTTTAAGCTTAAAAAAAATTGTAAGGGGAAAGAGAAAGCTATTGCATTCTCCATACTGTTGTATATGTGTGTCATAGAAGTTAAGAATCTCCTTTGGCCACATCAGGAAGCCAATCCTCTCTACGTGTGCCAAAAATTTGCAGTGCAACAAGAGTAGCAGTCAACAACTTGCAGCATGGCATCTAGGTGGAATCCACAACTTCTCATCACTAGAAACTATTTCCAGTGTTTAAGCTTTGCCTCTGTAGCACATTTCCCTGAATTAATTTACATGTGAGAATCAACTCTGTGAATGTTTATGATGTACATACCAGAAGTAAGGCTCAGGCTGCTCAGATTTATTTCTCAGATAACATTTCCAACTGTAGCACTCTTAAGGGCTTTTCTCTCCACTTCAGCCCTCCCCCGCCCACCCTTAGTTGCTTCGAAATATGACTCTTAAACCCTGAATCACAGAAGATAAAGTCATTGTATCGGAGTTCCAATGAACCTGTGATCTTGCAGCTGTCTCACAAACAGAATGCAGCTAATATCACAGTAATCACAATGCTGGCTGAGTAGCTCAGTCTTCCCACCTTAAATCTTCCAAAAAAGTTGATGAAAAATAAGGTGATTGATTAGCAATATTATGAAAAAGACATTTTTCTCAAAGCAGAAGTCACTGAGGGGGTGGGGGTGGGAGGTGGGGTGAGCGGAAGGAGCATCTGTTCTCTAATCAGCACACAGTTCTGTTCTTTGAAACATTAAACACTTTTTCAATGAAGGAACACAACTGAAAGGAAAGGTTTAAGACCTGTGATCCTCAAGTACAATGTAATCCCAGGCAATTTACACATGCTTATTTTCAAAGCCATAGGTTCTAGCGCTTGTGTAAGAAACAAAATTAATGTTAGCATATCAGTCCCTCTCAGCAACAAATCAGAGTCAGCACTCTGGTCTCCAGGAAAGGAAGTAGAAATTTCTCACTAGCAAAGCTTTGTATTTGGAGTACATTTCTCTTTGTTTCCAACTAAAAGCTGAATCTGAAAATATTATGAGAATGATGCAAGACAAAAGTAGTATTTGGTTTGTGACTGTCGCAATTCGACTATCCATTCCCATACTACTTTGGAGTGCACTCCTGATGTTGGATGCAGTGGGGCTTTGTGTAACTTCTGGAGGAGACCTTGATCACTCTGGGGAAAACCCCAAAACTTTCCTGCCACAACTTTGGATGGATCCTCAGTAATGGGATCTCCCATTCTCCTTGGGAACAGTCATGCCTCCTAGCAGGTATACATGGGGCTCCAGCTCCCCTATACCCCTTCCATATGCCAGCCCTTGAGACGAGCCACTTTATCTTTATGTGGCTTGTCTTCTGGTCTTGTTAATCCCTGATCTTCACACCCCCTTGTCTTATAGATCTTATTTTCCTGTTGTTGGGATCTGGGGCCACTAGATGCCCAACTCTTCTGGATGTCTCTCTGGCTGCTTTCTGGCTGCTTGTTAAATTTGCGTGCAGCCATCATCTTTGGAGCGCTGCATCCCACCAAGGAAGGACTACAGGCAACAACAACAACAAAATATAGAGGAACAGGTGCCAGAAGAAAAAAAGGAAAGAAGGAAAAGTCACTGAAGAAAAGGGGCTGAAAAAGGGAGGGATTATCTGGCTTACCAGCTCTTCTACCCTCTCAGCCCTAGAGCCTATGCCTTAACTTATCCCTCAGCACAGCTCCAGGTACTCACCCCTGTTGAGGTCCTCCTCTCTCTTTCTTATGCCGGCTCCTCTCCTGCACACCGGTACCACCTGTAACTGGCGTGGGGAACTTCCGCAGCCTCCAACGTTTGTCCCTGCACTGGATTCTCTCTTTCACGCTGATGCTGGCTGCAACCAGTGTGGGGAATCTCTGCAGCTTCTGCTGCCTCCAGTGTTCCCCCCTGTTCTCCCCTGGTGCTGGTTTTTATTCCTGCTGCATGGTGTTCCTTCCTGACATTACCTGCCCATGCTGGCATCACCTGCAGATAAGCGTAGCTGATGAATCATGCGGGTGTTTTTCATCTTGCACCCCGTCTCCTAAAACAGGTAAGTGGCCCTTGATTTGGGGTTTTTTCTTTTGGGGTTAGGCTACCCCATCCCAGGGTCCCCCACAGGGAGGGTTTCTTGCTCCCCAATGCTTGTAGCCCTGGGACATGGTTAAATTTCTGTTTGATATTCTCTTGATTTTATTCCTCCCATTAGATAGGTTGCTAAATTTGCATTAGACATTATATAAGGATCTAGTAAATCAATGGGGCTAGGTACAGACATTCAAAAAGCCCAAGATGAAATTGATCTAAGTTACGCAGTTTTCTATAAGGGGTGTAGTTTTGATCAGTAGTGAACAGAACACACATTTGCCCTCTGTTGGGGTGAAGGTAGGGAAGGAGCAAATCTTAGACCAAGTTCCACCATTTTTAAACCAATCTATACACACCAAACTTCTGTTGTGTGTAGACTGGTTTTGTACGCTGAACTTCTGTTCTGTTACAGGTAGAGACTGGTTTTTGATTGCTTATACTGTTAAAAGTGGTAATATTTGTACCTGGCCTGAGAGCTCTACCTTATATTTCAATCACAGCAGAGTCATTTTAAATAAGGGCTCATTTCAGGCTCTGATGTCATACTGTAGACTATCAAATATAATTGTAGTACATGGTTTCTTGCAGAAAACATATATGATTTTCCCCCAAGATGGCATTTGAAAGATATATGATTCTGTAGACACAATAGTCTTAATGATGTCACTAGGTAAACCAATCAGACAATAAGAGGTCAACATTTTCACCCAAATTTTTATTTCAACTCAAGACTCTAGGAACTATTCAGGATTGAGAGGGATTAAGACAAGTGCCCACAGCACTCTGTGCTAGAGGTCTCGTCTATGTTTAATATATATTCCCATATTTCACAAGATCTGTGCAGGTCACATATTTTGGAAATAACTCAGTCAGTCAGAGATGGGAGACCTGCATACCAGAAGGCTCTAAGGAACATAGCACCTGGTTCCACCTGTGCTTGAAAGAGTCTTTTAAAGGTACAGTATCTACATCTTTCTTCCTCAACCAAACATAATAATAACAATTAACAATTAACTTCAATATAATACAGATTTCCAAACACAAATAAATAACTTCCTACTAAATCGAGCTGGTGTGAACTTGTAGCTCTCTCCAGAGACGTCAGAACTGTTGATGTAAGTCCATTACTTCTGGTTGTGATATACTCTTGAACTCAACCACCTCAACTTCCTGTGGTTATTATTGGTTTAGGCTATTCTTAGGCAACATAGCTTACTCAGTGCCTCTTATCTTCCTCCCTTTGGAGGTGTCCCTTTTTCAGTATGTATCTGGCTGATAACCTCATATAATCTACAAGACTAGAAGCTACTACTTGTTACACCACTATTATCTGCAATAATTTCCCATTACAGATGTGTACAATGACTTCTCATAAAAAGGTCACAGCTTCAAAGACCTCAAATCGTATCAAGTATTTTTTGTTGTTTTTTTAATTTATTTTTTATTTAACTTAATCTGTCACTTCCTATATTGGGAAGCACTTAGTTACCCTGACATAATAATGTTTACATGATATTTCACACTCTGTCTGCAAAGAATGGATGACAATAAAAAGAAGACTGTTAGAAAGTAGTCTAGTTTCTAATAATAGCTGCCTCTGAAGCATCTGATGTTTTTAATAGTTTTCAGTTAGCACAGGTAGAGGAGGAAACTGTAATATAGATATTAGTACACATAAAACATGTGACTGGTCTGTTGTTAAAAAAGCAGTACAAAAGAATGAGAAAGCAGTGAAGAATTTGAAAATGATCTAAGTTGGATGAATAAGAAATCTAGGCAAATGTATCAGAATCCTGCACTGGGCTCTGCAAAGTTTGTCAAAGCCAAGATGTTTTGAACAAATATTTTAAAGCTCAAAGAACTGAATATTCTGGATTAAAATTTATTTTGTTGGAAAATTTCTAATCAATTCTGTTCAGTGCTAACTCAGAAAGAATTAATGCTGTCAGCTAAGACACCAATACTTCTTCCTGGTTTTATCTGAAGTTTTCCTTTAGAGGCACCAGCCCATATACTGAGAAAAGGTAATGATACTCTGTGTACTCTGACAAGATCAAAGACTGTAGTGGTACTGCAGACCTGTACATGTCCTAGCATGGATTACCAACTCACTGAGAATTTACAAATAATGCGGAGAATTATCAGCAATGGTCATGGGAGACTGTTTATTCTTCCATTCTTCCCACATACGCTCTAAATTTTATTCAAATGGAAGAAAATGGAAAAAACAACAAGAGGAAAGAAGAGTGATAGGAGAAAATAGCCAGGTAATAACCCATGCTAATAGATTACGGATCAGGTATAGAAGTAGAGTGAAGGGATGCATGATCAGAAAAGGGAAATAGTTTGGGCTGCACAAGAAAGATGAAGAAAAACACTGATTTGAAGAAGGAAGGAAGAGGGACAGAAAGATTAAAAGAGCTTAATAAATACCCCAGTGAACAAACCATTCCAAGTCTTTTAAATTTCATCCATCATTACTCTGCATGTGCTGGATCTAAAATAAACGATTAGAATTAATTCTAATATAACTCTTTTTGAAGGCTAACAATTACTACATATTTTCATGGCACCTGTAATACCATGTGGTAATAACAAAGGAGAAAAAGCATAAAACATTTAAAATGGCAAAACTACATTTAAATTACTAAGACCTAGAACACTCAGGAGTCATGCAGAGAAAAACATCACATTCAAAAAGGAATTATCTGGCCGTTTATTCTAAATCTTCACTCTGTCCAATTTTTTTAACACCTGAAAGCAGATTATTCTGTAATTTAGCACTAATGCTGTCTCAATGTGGTATACACTTATTAAGATTAGGCAAGCTTGACTGAAAAATGCATTTATTTCAAGTTTATAGGCTGAATATATTCATATATATAGAGAGAAAAAGCTCACCTTTTCTATATATTTCTTAACTAGAAAATATAACCATATCTCTCCATAGAAAGAGCTGAAGGCCTCAAATTTACACTAAAATAACTAACTAACTAAATTAATTAATAGTGTTAAAAGTTATTTTAATGTTGCTACAGTTTTCCACTACTTACAGCCTTACAGCCAATAAATAGATTGTACCCGTGGCACAGTATTTTACAGTGCATTAAAGCTATTGTCCTATTGCTTTCTTTGTTAATGAAGGTTTTTTTTTTCTATTTTGCACTAAATTTAAATATACTGTTTCCCATGCCTCGCAGATGGCATCCTAAATAAAAGATCTGCCTCAGGAAACCTCATGAATACCTAGGCCTCCTGCCCTTTAACTAGGGCCTCCACTTGTGCCTCTTCACTAGGGTTTCACCTTATGCCCTCCTACTAGGGCCTCTATTCCGGCTACTCCAGTCAGCCCAGGTGCAGTCTTTCAGGCTCCCTATGGCCCTATTCTATGTGGCTGCTGCCAGCCTAGTCGGCCCATGTGCAGTCCTTTAGGTCCCATCTGGCCCTACTCTACATGGCCACCAGATCCTACACTGCCCCCTCACTGGGGCTTTGGGGCCTTGCACCCCATGATTCTCAGGTGTCTGCAGATTTACCCGTATCCTACTTGGCCTAATGGCTCACTCAGGTCTCAAGTGTCTGTAGACAACCTGGATCCTTCTCCAAGCTCCACAGTATGGACCTGGGTCCCACCTCAGCCCCCAGTCAGCGAGCCTGGGCCTCTTTGCTTTTCTTTCAGTATGTACTCCCCTCGCCTTTCCCCTCCACAGGGTAACCCACAAGGCAATGGGGGCTGAGGCTTTCTGGTGCCCCATACTTATCTTTTGCTAAGGAGGCACAAGTGTGGCATTTCCTGGAAGCTGCTATGCCAGAAGCAGCCCCACCACACCATCCAACCCCAGCACCAGGAATCTCCTACCAGTCCCATAGTTCCTGCCCCTGTACCTACAAGATGTTACATGAGCAGCAGCTCCTGCCAGGTGATAGTCCCCTGGCCGGAGGGCTTTTTGCAGGAAAACTGCTGGCCCTATCAGGGCTTTTTCTTATATCAGGCAGCTGGTCCCAGGGATTGCAGCCACCTGAAGTCTGCTCTGCTGCCTGCTCTGGCCCTTAAAGTGGCAAAACCAAAGGTGCCCTGTCCTGCCGCACCTATCCTGTCAGCTGCAGATCTCTTTATTTTTCATAAGTATTTGTGAAAATGTGACTGCATCTACACTGTGGAGTAGACTAATTTGCTACTGAGCAAAGTGTCACAAGCTACATGTGTGATGGTATTAGGCCACTATAAACTAAGTAATACTGCAGTAAGATAGTATTTATGGGACAGTACTATCTTATGCCCGGGTAATTTACTGAAATTAAATACCTTTATAGATCCTTACTATGGGTGTAAATTGACCAGGTCAGCCCAGCTAGCTGGGGGGCAGATTCCTGCCTTCTGCCTAGCCACATGTCTAGGCACTTTCAGTACCATCATGCTCCAACCAGCCCCTCTGTCACCACCTGGAACCTGGGACTGATCCCCCATACTGCCTGCCAACCATGTTCTGCTCTGCCCCAACTCAAATTCCTGCTGTCCCAGGAAGACATGTGGATGCTACACCTGGGAGTAGTTTACTCCAGCTCAAACTGCTCCATAATGTATTGCTTTGAATTAATTGCACATATAAACACACCTAGTGGACTACAATGCAATGAAATAAACTCTGGCATAGTTCATGACAGAGTCAGCTGTTCCCAGGCACAGCATTTACATATGTGCCTGGATCACAGCAGTAACAGACAGGACAAAGCAGCTATGGGCTCAACCCTGGGCTTCAAGTGGAGAAGCTGGGCTGTGGAGAAACTGGCTGGGTTACACTGCAGGGCTAGGCAGCAGGCTGTCCCACGATGTAGCACCCTTGTACCCCAGCCAGCCTTTGTAACAGTTTACATGTACATTTGGTCACTCATAAGTATTCCGCTGGAAGATAATAAAGTCTTCAACTGTACTATCTTAATCTACTGTACCCTAATATGGGTGCACATGCAAACTGTGACACTTTACTTTGGAAATACTTAGTCTACTCCATAGTAAAGTATATGTATAGATGCACCCATCAGTGCATCTACATGTGGTATTAAGGTGAATGAATATGTGTACGCCTGGGACCGCTGCACATTGAGCCAGGGTGGCACAGCCCCAGCTGTCAAGGGGCCCTGGGGCTGCCAGCCTGGTGCTGTTGCAAGCATGCTCAAAATGCTGTAGAGTAGTGGGCTGAGACACACGTGCTTCAGTGTAGCATTAGCCAGTAGGCTGGCCTCGTATTGAAGCACCCTTGGGCCCTAGCCAGCCCCATCAGTATCTACACATGTGTTGTGGCAGAATAAATAATTCTGCCATAGAATAGTACTTGTGTCTGGCAGTACTATTCTGTGGTGGAGTTAGTTAGTTTACTCTATCCTAATAGCACTGCATGTGTAGACACTGACATTTTACTGCAGAGCTAATTAGTCAGCTCCACAATAACTGTCTTGAGTAGATGCGCCCTTTCAGTATTATTCGAATACTATGATCTCTTCATAAACTGATTTGATTGAATGATTCGGTGTATGTACGACTATCTGCATTTGTGGACCATCTAGGCCACATACTAAAATTTCCACACACTACAGTTTCCACACTATAATTTCCACTGTTTAGATGACAAACTTTTTAAACAGAAAAGCAACATGTCACAACAATAGGGGCTTTTTTTCTCCTGCAATTTTTATTTCTCCTATTGAACAGTTTCTACTATGCCAGAAGAAAAATGTCACTTATAAAACTGTGACTGAAAATTCAAGGAAAACAAGAAAAAAAATCTTTATAAGAGGGAAATTTTTGTATACAAAAAACATTTGTGATGTCCCCACTCCCAAACAGGTGTAACCAGTAGGAACTCGGGGGGTGGGGGGGAAGAGAGGGAACCACCCCTAAACTCTCTGGCCACACCTTTGATCTTAAAAATAAAAAGAAGGGTTCATATATGCTACCAAGGTCCCCCATGGATGTACTCATATAGTGGTAAGTTGTTGATTTGGGACTCTGCCTCCCCTACGTTCTGTCCACTCACCACCCATAGATGGTACTGATGATGATGAATCTGTCACCCTGTCAATGCCAACAGGCTACTCGAAGATGCTGGACTGGAATCAAGTAAGTTATATCTGGATACTCCACCACATTGTCAAATGAACTTCAACTGCCACCAGAATGTCCATGATCCAAGAAACAAAGAAATCTCTAATAATAATAAACAAGTAATTCACACTTGTAGGATAGGCATGGGTTTTCCCCATGAATAACACAGGTAAGTAAATCTCTACGTTTGTCCAGACCGACTGGGTTAATGTCCTTAATTGGAATTACCACTTTAGCTATGTCAACTGTCTGTGCCTCAATCGATAAAGGAAAAGAAAACAGCCCAGTATGAAAGCTTCAAAAGAAGAAATGGGGCTATTGAAAATAAAACCATGAAGTTTACCAGAGTCCTCAAGCCAGACCTGAACCCTTAAGTTTCAGTGATTAGTCCTTCCAAATACTCTGTCCTGGGAAAGCAGCTTCTCTTCTCGTGGGTCTTCCCTACCCATGAAGTCCAGCTCTGTGGAGTTAGAGGCCCCTCTGGGTCTCCACACAGCAAAGACAACCCTGCATTTTGCTGTATCCTCCAGTCCCTGAGCTATGCCACCCAGTATCTCTGAACCCTCATCTTGCTCTGCCTCTGGTTTTATGCAGCTGCTACATCACATTGATTTGACATTCATAGAAGCACCTTTGGAGCTGTAGGGAGCATGGGCTAATAAAGTGCTTCAGCAGTGCTGTGTGCACCTTCAGCTCCTGCTTTTCTGCACCTGCAGGTGAGTCAGTCCTGTCTCCAGCCCTTATTGGGCTATGGCCAGTCATGCTAAGGCCACACATTTTAACTACTGGTGTTTCTCCTGGTGGAGTTTGCTTGTCTCCCCAAGTCCTGCTGCTACAACATTATATAGTCAACACTGCTGCAGAAGTTGGCTGGTTTGGTTTAGGATTATGGATTCAGTACCTTCCCTTGGCAGTTTATGCCAGTTTGACCATAATCCTATTCTTTCACACATGGTTATGGTTTTAGTTTCTCATACCAAGATTCATGGAAGAGTGTTACTCTACCCATATATGCTACCTTCAGTCTCAATTTGATTTATGTCAATGAACAAGACAAGTGTGATATGTTTAGAGTTAATTTTAAGCAATGGATATTACAAACTTGAATATAAACTAGATAACAGGAATTCCATTTGATAAAAAAAAATAGTGTCTGCATGAAAGAAAAAAAAAAAAAGAAATAAACTTTCACCCTTCCAGTTGAACTATCTTAGGTCCTTCTCATTTCATTAAAACTTCCCAGTTTCTTAGTTCCACCCTGAACTCACAGGCTAGGTATAGACATTCAAAAGACATGTTTGCCCTTCAGTGTGGGGAAGAGGAAGGCATAGCTTAGACAGTGTTTCACAATTTTTCAACTAGTCTGTGTGCGCTAAACTTATGTTCTGTTACTGTATAGACTGGTTTCTGACCACTTATATTAGTAAAGGTATATAATTTGTTCCTGTCCATGTTGTTCCAGACCCTTTCAGTCAGACTGTCAGGTTTCTTTTCCCCTGAATCCCTCAAAACAACTATAATGTGGCTACTTTGTCTCTGCTTTTTTTTCTCTATTCCTTAGGCTTGATCACAGATTAGACAACATGCACAAAATTCAGATTCAAGTTGAAGGATCATTTTGACAAAGTAAATATTCACAGGGGGTAAACTGATGAGGTCTCTATGAAGCACCGACTCTATTGTAAAATTGTGTGGTCTATTCTGTCTTTGACAGACTGCAGTCAGCAGGTTCAGTTAGCTGCAATTTGCATGCACACACACACACACAAACACATGCATTGATCCTGCTGTGTTTCAGAACATTCTAAAACTTATAGAAATCTGACATTTAAATTAAAGTTCAATCCATTCTAATTTTTTTTTTCAAAAAGGTTTTGGCAAGATCCCTAACCAAAGGTCCTTAAAAAAATTGAGTTGTCATGGAATTGGAGAGAAGGTCTTTTATGTATTGAAAGCAGATTAAAAAATAGAAAACAAAAGGTAGGGCTAAACAGTCATTTTCCCGGAAGGTCAGTAGTGGAGTCCCCAAGGGATGTAGTGAAATAAGAAAGAGGGAAAGGAAAAGAAAGAGAAGGGCAACAAAGATAATCAAGTTAATCAAGCAGCTTCCATACCAGGAGAGACTGAAATTGTTAGGACTCTTCCTTTGGGAAGAAGAAAGCTGAAAGATGATATGATAGAGACCTATAAAAGCTTGAAGACTGTAGATAAAAAGAATTGGAATCTATTATTCACTAATTCCCACAATACAAGAGCTAGGGAGCACCTTTTTTTTTTTTTTTTTTTTACACAGAGGGTACATCTACACATGGGATTAGTGAGCCTGAATAAACTCTGGTGAAGATCATGCCAGAGTTAATTGCTCCTGGGTGTCGCATTTATACATACACCCAAGACTGCAGCACATTGAGCCAGGGTGGTGCAGCTCTGGCTGGCAGGGGACTCTGTAGGTCAGCCTGCCAGCCTGGAGCTGCTGTTCCCCAATTCAATGTGCTGCAGAGGGGCTGATGGGG
>JAGPOW010000304.1:32622521-32639155 GCA_030014935.1 Caiman crocodilus
CAGAGCAGAGCAGAGCAGAGCCGGAGTCACAGTGATTTTTAACTATGTACAGGTTTAATGTTGCACAATAATAGATAACTTATAGCCATAAACTTATGTACATATACATACATACATATATATATACTCACACACATACACACACATTTAAATGCTATTTACAAATATAAATTCACAAGGAAAAACTCTCATTAACTCCAGCATAGGCCTAATTCCCTGTGGTTTTTGGGATAGCCTGCAGCCCCTGCCCCTTGTCTGGCTCCTCTAACCCACAGGGGAAGGGGGGCACTCAATGATAAATTAGAGGTTAATCAATAGACAAATTACAAGAATAACAGGCAGTGATGGATTAATATATAACATACAAATAAGGTTACATCAAATAGAACCTATATATATAAAATAACCAATACAGTAAATACAAATACAAGACAGCTGATAATCCTCTTCTAATACAACAATGAATATGCAGGATGGTAACAGAACTCCAGCAGCATGGAAAGAGAAACAGAACCCAAGAGTGGCACGGCAGCTGTGCCCAAAGGAGAAATAACAATCCATGTAAGGACCCTGTCACCTGACTGAATACCATTACCCTCTCAAGGTTACTCAGCTAGGCAGGGCCCTAAACAAGGGAACCTGCCACAGCAAACAAGAGCCCTGGAGCCCTCTTTATGTTCCAGGGTGAGTTGTCCCTTCCCATAAGGGGCTTCCCCTAAGCTGCTTGCAGTGGAGCGGGGCCCCTCCTCCCCTGTGGGAATCCCCTTCCCAGGTGACTCACAACTCTGAGGCTTTTTGAACGGTTGGGGTCATCTCTAGTGGTGTGTTGGAGTAAGGTTTCCCCACCTCACTTGGATTCATAGATTTATACATACAAAGACATTAGGACTGGAAGGGTCCTCAGAAGATCATCAAGTCTAGCCCCCTGCCTGAAGGCAGGAAGTCAGCTTGGGTCATAGGATCCCAGCAAGATAAACATTTTTTTCTTGAAGGTGTTCAATGTAGGTGCTTGAACCACCTCCGATGGAAGGCTATTTCAGACCTTGGGGGCTCGGATAGTAAAGAAATTCTTCCTTATATCCAGCCTGAAATGGTCTTGCAGTAGTTTATAACTGTTCGACCTCGTCACACCTTGGGGCACTCTAGTGAACAAATGTTCCCCCAGATCCTGGTGGGCACCCCTGATAAACTTATAGGTGGCCATCAGATCACCCCTGAGTCTGCGCTTTTCCAGGCTAAAGAGCCCCATAGCTCTCAGCCTGTTGTCATAAGGTCTGTTTTCCTGATATCTGATCATGCGCGTAGCTCTTCTCTGGGATCTCTCAAACTTCTCCACATCCTTTTTGAATTGTTGGTCCCAAAACTGGATGCAGTACTCCAGCTGAAGCCTCACCAAGGCCGAGTACAAGGGGAGAATGATGTCCCAGGATTTGCTTGAGAAGCATCTGTGGATGCAAGCCAGTGTTTTGGTCACTTTACTAGATGCAGCATCGCATTGAAGGCTCATGTTCATCTTGTGATCAATGATGACCCCCAAGTCTTTTTTTTCCGTAGTGCTAGCCAGTGAAGCACTTCCGAGCCTATAAGGATGCTACAGATTTTTCCTCTCAAGGAAGAGAACCTTGTATTTTTCAGTGTTGAACATCATCAGGTTCTCGCCCACTGATTTGCTGAGCCTGTCCAGGTCAGCCTGGATTGCCCTCCTGTCTTCAGGTGTGGATGCTTTGCTCCAGAGTTTGGTGTCATCAGAAAACTTGGCCAGTCCACTTCTGACTCCAGTGTCCACATCATTAATGAAGATGCTGAACAAGATGGATCCAAGGACAGAGCCTTGGGGGACCCCACTGGTCTTTTGAAGTCAAGATATATGACATCAATCTCTTCTCCCTTGTCCAGGTGATAGGTCACCTGGTTGTAAAAGGAAATGAGATTGGTCAAGCAAGACCTACTCACAACAAACCCATGCTGGCTATCCCTCAGGATGTTGGCGGTGGTCAGTACATTAAGGATGGCCTCTTTAATAAACTTTTCTAAGACCTTCCTTGGAATAGAGGTCAGGCTGATGGGACTATAGTTTGCCAGATCCACTTTCCTCCCTTTCTTTAAGATAGGCACCACATTGGCCTTCTTCCAGTCTTAGGGTACTATACCAGAGCACTAGGAGTTCTCAAAGATCCATGCCAGAAGCTGGGTTATGATGCTTGCTTTGAGGAGGAATTGGGGGAGGGGTGATTAACCCCTTGATTTGAACAGGCCGGGGACGAAAGGGTTCAGGAATGTTTCACCCTGCTTTTCTTTCCTGTCCAAAAAATCCGAAGACAATGTAAGAAATAAATGTTTTACTTACAAACTATAACACACCGTAGACACAATCTGTAAACTCCACCACGAAGCACTTAAATGCCTCGTATGCACATCCGCGCCGACAGTTCCCTTTACACCAATCTCCACAACCGAAAAACCTCAAACCATAGGGAACTTGAGAGCTCTTTAACACCTATCCAATGCAACCTATCCTATTGGGGTGTCTAGGGGGAAAGGGAGCCGTGGACACAGGACCTCGGCGAGGGTGATCAGGCCTCTCCGTTGTCGTGTAGGTCCTGTCTTCCCTTTTCCCGGGCTTTGCTTTTATACTGCCCCAATGGCCAATTAGATTGTGTCTTTCTTTCACGCACTTTTCAAGCTGCATGAGTTGGGGATTTTTCTGTATGCATGCTTCACGCGGCTAATTGGGCTGCACCTGCTGTTTCCCCATGCAGTGAGCACAGTTTACTGGCATTTGGTCACCTTTATTTACCACCTGCCCCCTTGAGCAAATGCCAAGCTCGGATATGCTCAAGCTCAAGAACTTCCCTGTTTACACTTAAGTTTCATATAACTCAACATTATTAACAATTTATCAAAAGTGCAGCCAAATGTATAAAAGTCCAGCAACTCTGATGGTATCAGGTCTATTTGCTCCGGCTGAGGTCCGTCACAGGCAGGTTTACCCACAGCGGCGGGTGTCGATGTCTCACATCACGTCAAGTGTTGGCAGCTCTGTACCATTTCCGACTAGAAAACAAACTCAAGATTCATTAACAACTGCGCTACGTCGGCTTAGCCAATTATGATGGGCCAAGGCGGTGTGTGTGGGTGAGATTGCTTCGAGAGAGACTAAATAAGTATTTGGATATCAGCTGGGTTCGAGTACGACACCGGAAACTGGACTTGGATGCTTGCTAGCAGCTGTGGGAACGGCTAGCCATACTGCTTCCTGCGCTGAGTAATATGGCTTCCAAGGCGGGCGTGGTACTGGGGCACGCTCATCCCACAAGGCCTTGGTAGCGTTCATGGTGATTAGTATGTCCTTGTTGCACTTGGTCCAATTCTTGAATGATCCATTCTCTTTTAGTCTCAATTGTTCTTTGTACAGTCCTATCTGTCACTCCACAACACTGTTAGACTGTGGATGATAAGGCAAATGATGATGCTACTGAACGTTATATTCCACTGCAAATTGCTGCAAACCTTTAGAATTAAAATGTGGTCCTCCATCAGAGAGTATGATGTAAGGGACTTGCCAATGAGCGAAAGCAAATTGTAGGCATTCTTGAATCACAGAAGTAGTGGTCTTTCTCATTGGAAGGACAAGTATCTATTGGGTTCCTAGATCCACAATTTCTAATCCTTTGCTTGGTGGTTTGACTCCTGGGAGCGACCCAAGTAGGTCTACTTGCCACACCTTTCCCGGAGCATAATATGCTGGGTTATAGATGTCTTTTTGGTGCCTGTGATGCGCTGGTTTTTCTCGTGCACAGGCAGAGCAAGCTTGAATCACCTTTGTCCATTGCTCTATGCTTGGTACCTTTTTCCCCTGCTCTCTCCAGTGGGCTTGTGCCCTCTTTGCTCCAGGGTGTCCCCAGTGTTCATGGAGCCATGCCAGAAAGAGGCTGGTGTTGACAATGTCTGAGACATGCAACTGAAGCATGTCCTCTTGGTCCCTGGGTTCTAGTTGGGATAGTAACTGATCCACGACAGCATGCACGGGGTCTGTGTTGGGTCAATGGGATCGAGTGTGCTTGATCAAGAGACAGATAGAGAATTTCAGCAAGACTGTCTTAACATCATCCCAAAGGTCCATATGCTCTTTTACCTGTGCCATTCCGGTAACAGTCCTGTATATGTATTCTGAGTCTACGACTATAATGGGCACTGGGAGTGTTCCATCATGGTGCTGATAAGTATGCTCGAGAGCTAACTGGAAGCCTCGTAGTTAAGATGCTTGAACCAATTCTTCTGGATAAGCTGCTTGGAGCTTATAGTCATGGCAAGGGTAACAATAATATCCGTAGCCTCCACTGCCACGGGATGTGCCATCTGAGGCTATCCACACTGGAGATGTAGTTCTGTACAGCTGTGGTACAGCAAGGTTGTCCTCCTCGATGGTTGAAGTCATTTCTCCATTGGCGACTTGCCACACCAACCAGTGATACTGATGACGGAGGACTAGGACGCTCCAAGTCTTCATCTTGCCTTGATATTCTGGTTGTATCTTACCAGGATCAAGTGATTCCAGTATGGTTCTGCCAGGTGCAATAAGCATACCTGGATTCACTGCAAGGTGCTCTCCCAGTTGAGCTGCAAGCATGATCTTCCCTAAGCAGCCATATCAGTGCTGGTAGTTTTGAAGTGTGAGATGACCAGTGTATGCAAGGTTCCCTGTTTCAGCATCACTAGCTGTGAACCAGATATGCTCCGTAGTATAAACTACATGAATTATCAGGGGATTGCCTACAGGGGGTGTGATTAAGTGCATCTCCTTGACTTCTGTCTGATGCTGTAATCTTTGGAGGACTCTTAAGTGTGGTGGCGTTATAAAGTGATGAAACCAGTTTAGTTGGCCCAGCAGGCCTTGAAAGTCTGCCTGTGTAGTTGGCCAAGGCAGGGGTAACTCAGGGGTGGCATTATGCATTGTCCTCGACCGCCACCGTCCCATAAATCTTGTCCCCAAAAATTTGATGTCCGAAGATGGCTCGCTCATGGATTTAGTTCAACTCACTGTCCATCCTTGGTCACTCAAGTGGGCTTTCAGTTTTGCCATAATGGTGTGAACCACAGAGTCATCATATCCTATAATAATGATGTCATTGACATAGGTCAAGATATGAAGATCTGCAGTCTCTGGGTAGCGACAAGGGAAACTCTCAATTGTCTCATTCATTGCTGCAGTTGCCAATGCTGGTGCATTGCGGTAACCCTGTGGGCAAACTTTCCAAGAAAACATTTGTCTGCCTGCATACATATTATGAATCCCATGAGGGATTGAATAAAACATGTCTTTTAAGTCTACAGTGGTAGCGAACCATTCTTCATCCTTCTGCATTTCAGTTATGCCCTCAAGAATGTCCGAGACAGTCTGTGCAGCAAACATTCAGAGTGGTTTACAATGCTGATTTGCCTTCCGATAGTCTACCACTAGACACGTCTCTGTTGGCTTTCCTGGTTTTCCTGGAATTCCTGGCGTTCCTGGAATATCCCATCCAGCCGACAGGTAAGTGGAGGATTCTACAGGCTGGATACACTCTTGTTTACATAATTCAGCCAAAAGGTTTCAAATTTGAGGTTGTAGGTCAATGCGCATTGGGATTGGCTGGTATTGTCAAGGCATAGGGTTTACTAGCATTGGCTGATGTTTTTCACTTGGTGTAACAGTTAATGGGAGTGCTAAATATATGACATCTCTCAAAGCCAATGCTCTAAACGCGGGGATACCTAGAATGTTTATGCCCCCTAAGACTCCATTCAGGGCCTTTTTATTACGCCAAAACTTGACTATGGGTGTGGATGTTGTAGCATTTAGCCCTTGTACAAAAATGACTCTGGATGTTTTAACATGGGGTGTCTCACGTCTTAATACGTTTACTTGGGCTCCCATTTCTAACAAAAAGCATATAGGTGTAGCAGTGGAATCTGCAGTAGCACTTGCATCATAAGTTCCATACGGGCGTTCATCATCAATGTGCTGGCTGTTGTCGCCCGCATCAATGGCCACTACTTGTTTTTTCTATTTTCTGGCTCCTGTCCGGGTCTGAAGTCTAGAATCCATGCCAATCTTCTCTGTCCCTCATCTCCTAACCTGCGAAGCTGGCCTCTCGTCAGGCCACTCCTGCTTAGTAGAAATGCGAACATGGCATGCTCTTCAGTTGTACAGTCTGGTGGTCATCCATGCGGCTAGTGATCAGTCTGAGGCTTATCAGGCATCACTTTCCATGTTCCGACTACTTGCCCTGTTGCTGGCAGGGTAAGGTTAGACTCCATTCTCTGTGCCGTAGTGAGCTTCCCTAGGCTATTCAAGACATTTCCTATTGGTCTCTCTGTTAGTGGATGCAATAACAAACGGAATATAAGTGTGTTAATACCTCCATAAAACTCAACACAAGCCTCTACTGCTGCTGCAGACACAGGGACTTTGCCAGGATTGTTGCACCATTGGTGCAGCCAAACACTGTTTGCCTGTTGTAAAGTTAGATTTAGTGGGTAACGCCCTGTATCCCAGGTTAGATAACTGGCTCCTGCTATCACATATAAAAGCTGGGTAGGTGATGCATCACTAGGCAGATCCACATGCCAGGCTTGGACTCGGGTCAGCAGCGCTGGAACCACAGCAGCACACAGGGGAATTGGCCAGATTTTATTATGTAATATTTGAGCCGTGTCAAATTGCCCATGCGGGTTGACGCATCAGCATGGTACACTCTTCAGGGTCCCCTAATTCTGATCCGTGCTCTAATATTAGTCGTCCCAGCCACATCACCAATGTTTCACCCGGTGTGCCAGCTGCTGGAGCTCCCCCATAGAGTGCGGGTTCCCACACCATCAGTGACTGCCTTCACTAAGGCCACGGGATTTGCATGTAGGACGGGCGCATCTATATCAGCGGGAAGAATGGAGTATGGCCCCGGTGGAGTGCCGTCTGGAGGCGGCTCCTCAGGCAGGGCTAATGGGGCTTTGCTGACGTCAGAGCTTCCTCCCCAAGGCTTCTCGGCCATGCCCCTTTCTTCTCTCGTGATGCCATCTTTGAGCAGCGGCTCGATCTTTAAAACATTCTGTCATGTGTTTGCCTGAGTTAACGTATTTATCATGTTAGCTTGGTTCGCCCCATGCCACAGTAAAGTAGTTACTAAGCGGAACAGAACATTAATCATTTTCCCTTTATTCCATTTTTGCCCTGTCCACCCTGTCACGTCACGTCCGTTGGACTTGAGACCCTCGCGGAGTGTCGTTAGGATTTTGCTCTCGGTGACTCCTGGCTCGAGATCAGGGCATCTAAATTTGTGGGGGAAATCTCACAACTGGTCCCCTCCTTTAAGTACTGAATGCATCTATTGTATTCCTTCTCAGGTTTGTATTCATCCATACCCTTAGGCTAATGCACCTGAACGATGCCTCCGATTTTATATTGGGTGGATGGTAAAGAACCATGGGGCTGGAGAGTAGACATCTCAGAGCTGCGGGGCTAAGGTCGGACATGACCCACTCTTTAAGCGGATTCTTGCTGTCCTCAGTTGGACAAATGGCCACATAGCCTCCCATTTTTCCGTCTCGCCCCCTCTGATGATACGCTATGTGAGCCTGTAGGGTATTGGCATCCATAGTCGGGGGCCAATGATGGTTTCCCCATGGGCAATGCTTAACTAATTCATCAGGGTCTCCTTCATTCACCCTTTGCCCTGAGGATCCTGTTCGTGACGCCACGTGAGGAGGAATTGAGGGGGGTGATTAACCCCTTGATTTGAACAGGACGGAGATGAAAGGGTTCAGGAACGTTTCACCCTGCTTTTCTTTTCCCATCCAAAAAATCCGAAGACAATGTAAGAAACAAATGCTTTACTTACATACTATAACACACCATAGACACACTCCTTAAACTCCACCACAAAGCAGTTAAATGCCTCGTATGCACATCCGCGCCGACGGTTCCCTTTACACCAATCTCCACAACTGAAAAACCTCAAACCGTAGGGAACTCGAGGGCTCTTTAACACCTATCTGATTCAACCTATCCAATGGGGGCATCTGGGGGGAAAGGGAGCTGTGGATGCAGGACCTCGGTGAGGGTGATCAGGACTCTGTTGTCATGTAGATCCCGTTTTCCTTTTTTCCAGGCTTTGCTTTTATACTGCCCCAACGGCCAATTAGATCATGTCTTTCTTTCGTGCGCTTTTCAAGCTGCATGAGCCATGGATTTTGCTGTATGCATGCTTCACGCGGCTAATTGGGCTGCACCTGCTGTTTCTCCATGCAGGGAGCACAGTTTGCTGGCATTTGGTCACCTTTATTTACCACACTTGCCAACTCCTTGAGTACCCTGGGGTGTAGATTGTCAGGGTCAGCTGACTTGAAGGTATCCAGACTCTCAAGGTGTTTCTTCATGAGGTCAGCATTGATGCAGGGCAGGTAATTTCCCTCACCCAGACCTCCCTGTCCTGTAGTGGGCATAGACATCCCATGGGACTGATGAAAGACTGGCACCAAGTACCCATTTAATAGGCTGGCTTTTTCCTGGGCATCAGTTGTCAGCTATTCCATCTGGTTTAACAGAGATCCAATGTTGTCCTTGCGTTTCCTCTGGTTCCCCACATATCTGAAAAAGGTCTTCTTATTATCCTTGATACTTGAAGCTTTTGAAGTTCAGTTGCAGCCTTGGCTTTCCTGGTTTACTCGCTGCAGGACTGGACCAGTGCAGAATATTCCTCCTTGGAGGTGAATCTCATCCTCCATCCTTTCTAGGCATTTCTTTTTTGCCATAGGAGGTCTGCTAGGGCCCTGGAGAGCCAGGGGGCTGCTGTGCCCTCTTGATGCCTTTCCTCTCAGATGGAATATAATTAGCTTGTGCAGTGGGGATCACTTCCTTGAGGAGCAACCACTCTTCCTGAACTCCCCTCCCCCTGGGCTTGTGGTTCCTTAGAACCTCACTGACAAGCCTCCTGAGCTTGTCAAAGTTGGCTTTCCTGAAGTCAAGGGCTTCAGTGTTGCTGACTGACTTGCCAGCTTTACGGTGGATGGTGACGGTGATCAGCTTACGGTCGCTGTCATCCAGCTTCCTATTGATCACTAGGTTGCCTATTAGGTCATCCCCAGTAGCCAGTACCAGGTCGAGCAGCGCTTTACCTCTCATTGGCCCATAGACTTCTTGAGTAAGGTAGAGTCATCCATGAATGAGAGGAAGCTTTGCAACTGCTCAGATTTTGCTGAGTGATCCTCCCACAAGATGTCTGGGTAGTTGAAGTCACCCATGACAACTATGGTCCTGGAGCATGCAGCCTCAGCCAGTTCCCGGACAAACTCCTGGTCAAGCTCTTGACTTTGGGTAGGAGGTGTGTAGTAGACTCCCACAGTTGTGTCCCCTGTGTCATGTTCCCCATTGATTTTAACCCAGAGGGTCTCCAGTCATCCGCCCACATCAGCTTGCAGGGATGTGTAGCTTTCCTCAACATAGAGAGCTAGCCCCCCACCCCTTTTATCTACTTGATCTCTCCTGTGCATTGTATAACCATCTATACCCATCGTCAAGTGGGTGGGGTCCCACCAGGTCTCTGTTATCCCTATGATGTCATAATTATTTGTGTTAAGCAGGAGGATGAGTTCCTCCTGCTTATTCCCCAAGCTCCTGGCATTTGTGTACAGGCAGGCAAGTGTCCCTTTGGGGGCTCTTGCCTTGCCCACAGATTGTACCAGGGCTGGGACAGGGGTGAGCTCTCTTAAGTGCCTTTGCCTTCTGGCTTTGCAAGGGTTGCTCAGTGGGCCAGCAATGGTAGTAGTCCCCCCGCATCCCCCAGCGGTCTTAGTTTAAAGCCCAGTGGAGCAGGTCAGCCAGTGTGGCTGAGAAGGGCCTCCTCTCCAGTGGAGAGAGGGGGATGCCAGCTCTTCCCAGCAGCTTGCTGCCTCTCTTGCCAGAGAGTGGTCTGTAGTCATGGAAGCCAAAGCCTTCCCAATGACACCAGCACCGAAGTCTTTGGTTCACCACCTGGATCCTCCTCTCCCTTCTCAGCCCATACCCTGAGACTGGGAGGATCAAAGAGAACACCATCTATGCCCCCAGACACGCTAGTCCCACTTCCAAATCCCTGTAGTACCTCATGACCCAGCTGAGAGAGCTCCAAGCCATGTCATTGGTGCCCACATGAATAAGGAGCATAGGGATAGTGGTCTGTGGGTTGGAGGAGCTTAGGGATCTTCTCCAGTTAGGCTCTGGGAGTGATGAGACACATGCAGGTGAAATCCTGCTGTGCCCCTGCTCCCCCAAAACCGGCCAGAGATCTCCCAGCAGCCTCAGAGCCCCCTGCCAACCTCTAGCACAGCTGGAGGTAAGTGGAGCCTGTGGTGGGAGGGGGTTAACCCCTAGAGTGGGAGGAGGCAGCTGAGTGGGAGCTGGGCTGGGTCTCACCCCACCCAGGCCCCTACTTGGCCCAGCCCCCAGGGAGAGAGAGAGGTAGGGGAATGGTACTCACCAGCTCCTCTCCAGTGGAGCAGGTCCCCCATATCCTGGGCAGGGCCCCCCCTAGCCCGAGAGCAATTTAATTGATGGTGGACCCGCTGCACATGCGCATAGTTTAAAAGGGCCTGCCAACAGCAAAAAAGCCTCAGTTATATTCTGGGAGCGGTGAGAGACACATGGGTGAAAGTCCACTGTGCCCCATTCCACCAAATCCTCCAGAGACCACCCCCCAGCAGCTGCAGAGCTCCCCGCTGACCTCCAGCACAGCTGGAGGTAAGTGAGACCCATGGTCGTAGGGGGTTAACCCCTAGGGAATGGGAGGAGGTGGCTGAGTGGGAGCCAGGCTGGGTCTTGCCCCACCCAGGTCAGGCTCCTACTTCACCCAGCCCCTCAAGGAGCCACACAACCAGAGCCACATGAACAAGCTGTGCACACAGGTGAACTTGTCCGCTGGTGCATGAGTTAGCACAGAGTTCATGCAGAAGGGTGCACAGGAGGGCCCAGGGCCCTGCCTGTGAGCCCCCTAGGGTAGGAAGATTCAGGCCCAGCCCACCTACCAGTGGCATGCCAGGGATGGGCACTCGCCACACCCCAAGGGTCCTTGAGGGGTCTGCAGTGCCTTCCCCCCGGCACCTCAGAGACCACCACCCAGACAGAGCCCATGGTTCCAGGCTTCATGTAGACGGAGCCCCTGGCTCTCAGTTGTGGGGGCTGCCTGCCCCTTTTTCAGGCTCTGGGACCCAGGAGCATGGCTACCTCCTATTGTGGGGTCTGCTCCCTGTTGGAGTCTCTGGCGCAGCAGCTGGAGGAGTTCCAGGCCACAATCCATAGACTGCGTGCCATCAGGAACTGTGAGCAGGAGATAGATTCCTACTGCCAGGCCCTTCTTCCCCGGGAGCTGGAGGGTAGACCACAGTCTCCCTCCAGGACAAGAGAGGACTCCAGGACTTCCCATTCTGTCCAGTCAAGGTGATGGACCAAGGTGGTCAAGGGCCCTAAGGCCTACCACACGAAGGCCCCTGCCCCGCCAGAGCTTAGCAACAGGCCCTGCCCAGCAGCTGAGTTGCCAGCTCCCACAGGCAACACAGGTGCAACTACAGCTACTGCCCCCACTCTCCCCAAGACAAAATGTAAAGTGTTTGTTGTGGGAGACTCCATCCTGAGGGGGTATCTGCCTCCCCGACCCCTTAGCCTGGGAAGTCTGCTGTTTTCCAGGGGCCCACATCTGAGACACTGTGGAGAAGATCCATAAGATCCTGGATGGTTGACCCATGCCTCTCCAGTGAGAAGGCCAAAGCTGCCTTGTTCAGCTCTTTTGGCCTGCTTGCCCACTCTCCTCCCTGTGCACTGAAGGGGAACCTGCCTTGGGCAGGGGAAAGAGGCTGTGTTGCTTAGTGCAGCCCTGATGTCTGGTTAGTCTAGGATCCTGTGTTCTGATGGCCCTCTGCACTGGTGCTCCATACACCAATGGCCTAGCTCCTGCCTCATGCAGGGTTGGGGACCTATGCTGCCTTGTGTAGCTGCCATGGTCCCAATTTATCTCAGACTCTCCATGAACCATTCTGTACACTGGCTCTCTAGCCCTATGGAGGGTTGGGGACCCACGCTGCCTCATGTAGTTGCTGTGGTCCTGTCTGTTCGCAGATCCTCCGTGCACTGCACGCCATTGTTGTGGCTCTCTCTGTGGTGGGATTGGGATGTAGCCACTTGCTGCTCCTGTCCATCAAAGACATCTTCTGGGTGCTTCTGGGTCAACTGCTCCACCCTACTGGTCAGCTACATCAGCTTTTCATCAGCCCTCTTCATTGGCCTGTGATGAAGGTGCCCATGTACTTGGCACATGGGCTTTTATTCCCTCTGGAGACTTCATCCCAGATTGGGAATGGACCAATGAGGAAGCCTGAGAGGTTAGTTCCCATTCAGTTTCTCTCTTTAACCTCACCCCTGGGTCACAGCAGAGCTACCTTCCCCTGATTGGTGGGGAAGGAAAAACTGTCTCCACCAATGGAACATGAGCCCTTCAGGCTCAAGCTAACAGCCTGGACTGCCAGTGAGCCCACCAACCAGCCTACCACAATAGTCTCTTAGAGATATCTCTATTGGAATGATTACTTTTTTGGTATAAGCCTAGGTGTATACTTGCAGAGTTGGACTGTATCTACACCACAAACCTACCAGGCATTGCCAGTCAGAAAAAAGCCATCAACCACTGCTTCTGAAGCAGAAGGTAGTCTGTATTGTAGAGCCTGAGTATTCAAAGGATCATTTCCTGGTATCATAAGTTAGAAACACTGACATCTCCTTAGAAATAGAACAGATAATTTCAGGTTAGATATACCAGGCTGGGAATCCCATGGCTTCCTGAATCTAACAGATTAATAATAGCAGCATTGAATTAACTTTTCACTTTCCTTTCTGCAAAATTGGTGGTTTGTTCCAGAATCTTTGGTCCCAAACATTCCCTTATCCAAGCTTGTTTTCATGTCTTATGGGGTGGTTGGTATCTTTTTCTAACTTCACTTTGGAGATTGGCCAGAATAAAGACTGCATATTGGTGATTATTGATATTATATGAAGAATTGCTATTATTTTATAAATGAAGTTGCTCACTTCTGTCACATGAAACAGAATGTGGTTAAAGGGAATTCAACAGGTATTGCGTATTCTCCCTAAGATATTTTTTAAGATACTATAACTAGGATTTATTGAATATAAAATTCATAGGTAGAGCTCAAAAGACTCAGACATGAAGATCAGAAAAACAAAGAAATCTGGAATCCAGATCTTCAGGTGGTTTAAATAGGTAAATCTTCACACAGCAGAGAACTTTATGTAGAGTTATATCATCTAAGTAACTGGCCTTGTATAATTCTTGCTTACCTTAAACTCTTTGATCTAGAATTTTAGTTAGTAATCTCAATAAATTCAGGTGTTAAGAGATTTCTGATGCATCTGAATTGTATTTTTTTGTTAGTAAAGGCAAAAAGGTTAGTCCTAACATAAAACAAGGATAGGTAAAAAGTGTATGTGAACTAACAAGAATACTTAAAAGAATAACTGACATAAGAAGAGTTAAGATATGTACTCTCCACTTCATAGTTTCATAGTTGTAGGGTTGGAAGAGACCTGAGCAGATCATCAGGTCCGACCCCCTGCCATGGCAGGAAAGAGTGCTGGGGTCAAACGACCCCAGCAAGGTGTTTGTCTAGCTTCTGAAAGACCCCCAGGATAGGAGCCAGCACCACTTCTCTTGGAAGCTGGTTCCAGATCCTAGCTGCCCTGATAGTGAAGTAGCACCTCCTGGTATCTAGTCTAAATTTACCCTGTGCCAGTTTGTGATCATTATTTCTTGTTACTCCTAGGAGTGCTCAGGGAAACAGGGACTCCCCCAGTGCTTGCTGGTCCCCTCTGACTAGTTTGTAAATGGCCACTAGGGCCCCCCTCAGCCTTCTCCTGTGGAGGCTGAACAGGTTCAGGTCCCTTAGCCTCTCCTCGTAGGACCTGCCCTACTGCCCTTTGATCATGTGAGTGGCCCTCCTCTGGACCCTTTCCATGTTGTCCACATTCCTCCTGAAGTGCGGCACCCAGAACTAGATGCAGTACTCCAACTGCAGCCTGACCAGTATCACATAGAGGGGGAGGATCACCTCCTTGGACCTGCTTGAGATGCATCTGTGGATGCATGACAAAGTGTGGTGGTCTTGCTGGCCGTGTCCCCACACCATCAGCCCATGTTCATTTTGGCATCAATAATGACTCCAAGATCCGCTTCCACCTCTGCACTGACAAGAAGGGTGTTCCCCAGCCTTTAGGTCTGCTGCTGGTTCTTTGTCCCCAGGTGTAGTCCCTTGCACGTGTCAGTGTTGAACCCCATCCTGTTCTCATCCACCCACCCCTGTAACCTGTCTAGGACCAATTGCAGCCTATTCCTCCCTTCTAGTGTGCCCACTTCTCCCCACATCTTAGTGTCATCTGTGAATTTGAACAAGGTGCTTTTTACCCCCTTGTCCAAGTTGCTGATGAAGATGTTGAACAGAGCAGGCCTGAGGACAGAGCCCTGGGAAACCCCGCTGCCCATATCCCTCGAAATGTCGAGGTCGAAAATGACCCATCCACCACCACTCTCTGGGTGTGGCCCTTCAGCCAGTTAGTGAGCCATCTGACTGTGTAGGTGTCGATGCCACAGTCCCCTAGTTTTTTAATAAGAATGGGGTGAGAGACAGTGTCAAAGGCCTTCCTAAAGTCCAGAAAGGCTACGTTCACTGCTACCCCTGCATATAAGGATTTTGTGACCTGGTCATAGAAGGCCACCAGGTTGGTCTGACAGGACCTGCCTCTAATGAACCCGTGTTGATTGCCCCTAAGCATAATCTCCCCTGTTGGCTCCTTCTGGACATGCGCTATGATAATTCTCTCAAAAAGCTTACTCAGGATTGAGGTAAGACTAACTGACCTATAGTTTCCTGGGTCCTCCTTCCTCCCTTTTTTGAAAATGGGAACCACATTGGCCCTTTTCCATTCCTCTGGCAGCACACCAGAGCACCATGAGTGCTCGTAAAGCCGTGCCAGGGGTCCTTCAATGACCGCCGCTAATTCCCTCAGCATCCTGGAGTGGAGATCATCAGGACCAGCTGATTTAAATATGTCCAATCCCTCCAGAAGTTCCCTGACTAGTTCCTCACTGACCTTAGGCCTGGGTGCACCTCCCCCAGGGCCTGAGGGGGTCCCAGCAGATGGGCTGATCTGGTTCCTGCTCAGGAAAATGGAGGCAAAGAAATCATTAAATAGGTTAGCCTTGTCATCTGGTGCAACAACCAGATTTCCTAGCATGTCTTGCTAGGGCCCCACATTACCCGGTACCTTCTTTTTCCCCCCCATGCATTTAAAAAAGAACTTCTTGTTGTCCTTGATCCAGGTAGCTAGTCCCAGTTCCATCTCTGCCTTGCCCTTTCTGACCGCCCCCCTACAGCTCCAAGCAACCAGGGTATAGTCCTCCCTGATGATGGCCCCTCCCTTTCATTGCGTATGTGCCTCCCTTTTAGCCAGATGTTCCCGTATGCTTTTGGTGAGCCATGGGGGCTTTTACACTCTCTTACCCCCTTTGATCCATGTTGGGATTACCTCACTTCTTCCCCCAGTATTTTAAACTGAAAATAGATACTGAATTTATATTACAATTTTTCTTTCTAAAGATTGTTAGAAAAAATGTTAATTTTCTCCTCATGTTTTATGCTTTTCAGAATGTCTACTTTTAGATTAATTGATTCTAATGTCAAAGGGATCATTATAATCATTTAGTCTGGATTCCTGTAAAATGCAGACTTTTGGAGGCAAATTGGTCTCCAATATGCTTTGAGGCAAATTAGCTATGTATTGTATAATTGTTTGGAATGCTCTAACTGCTTGTTTCCAAATACTATTTGTTCCTAGTCCACTGTTATAGTTATGGGTAAAATTGGAGTGTTTTGCCAGTAACTTCAATAGGGCTGGGACTTCACTTTTCACTTCTACTATCCTTACATATGCCAAACTTCTTTTTAAGTTGATGGGAACTGTGAGTTCAGAAGGCCTGTGGGACTGGCCACCCAAGCTCGATTGTGCTAAATTTCCATGTATCATGGGAGTAAGTTTCTTCACATGCAGAAATGTTTGCAAGATCAATGCCAGATCTCAGAACAATAACCTTGGCTTGTAAGTATTTTGAATTGTTTAACCAAATTTTTGTTGTTAATCCTTTACTTTTTAAAACCTCATTGGCAATATTTATTTAACAAAATATGGAGAAATATGAGGTTCTTTTCCCAAACACTTGCCATCGTACTGATTAGTACTACATCCTCCTACTGCAAAAGACTAAGACGGATACTGTTTTACCCTCTGAGGCCTCTAAGTCACTGAATATGATCTCATTTGACCTTGCACAACCAAAATTCTCATCAGGCTCCTAGATTCCTAATGTGCCTCTATCTGGTCCAAGGTATCCACTTTAGGCTTACTATACAGGCTCAAAATACCTGACTTCTACCTATACCTAATTAATAGAATATATCGTTTCTACCTAGGAGGACTTTTACAATCTTTTAAAATCTTCCTGTGACTGAAGAAGCATGATTGTGCCCAAAACTTTGCAAATAAATACTTTTTTTTTTTTTTT
>JAGPOW010000304.1:32639255-32673471 GCA_030014935.1 Caiman crocodilus
TTTTTTTTTTTTTTTGCAAAAATCTAGTTGGTTTAAAAAAAGATCACCTCTACCATGAGTTCTGATTCCTTTTGCCTCTGGACCAATTCCGCTACAACCTGGATACCTGACAGAATACCTATGTTCAAATTCCTGATGAGAAAGAGCAAATGCTATGTATAAGTTCTGAAATCTTTATTAAAAAAAACCCTACATGTCTGTCTGATGTTGAAGTGAAGTCAGGCGGGGGTGCAAGGGGGGTCCATCTTTTGCCCGGTACTTTTGTACTTCAGGAACTTGCTCAGGAAGTAAGAGACCTGGATTCTAGGCCTACCTCAACCCGGTGAGATTTGAGCCCTCATCTGTCTTTCAGGAGGATGCCTAACCACCAGATCATGAAAAAGGCCAGACTGCATTTGTCCTCCACTTCTGTTGAACCTGGGCAATCAGGTAGAACAAAATGAAAGATTCATAGGGCTAGGAAGGCTAGCCCAGTCAGAAGAGCACTGCTAGGTGAGAGAGGTGACCTTGAGCCTTGCTGCCAAGATTGTTTCTACTTTTTCTTTTAAAGTCAAACTAATGGGTGTCTAACATAAATGCATAAGCAGTGCATAAAGCCAATAAAGGAAATGTGACACTGTAGTGATAAGGACACTGAGGTAGGAAGGGAGAGTCCTGTTCTCCAGTCATTACTCTTGGACTATTTGTGCCCTTTTCACACGTTAGATACAGTGGAGAATGAGCCTTAGAAAACGCAGGGCTACTATCTCCAAAGGGACAAGTCAAGCTAAATCCAAATAAAACCAGCTTCGGCATTAGAGACCTAGATCAAACTATTTCCCAACTTGATGAAAGTAGGTAAGCCTACTTATAACTCAGTACAGACAACTGGAGAGACATACATCTTTCTTTGGTTATAATAGGATCAGCCTCTATGGCAGGAGTGGACAATTATTTTGTCTGGAGGTCCACTTAATGAAGTTTGGGGATCTGTTCAGGCCACATCCATCTCTCTCTCTCCTCTCTCTCTCTTCCTTTTCTCTTCTCTTCCCCCTCTCTGTCTCTCTGATTCTCGCTCTCTCTATCTCTGATTTCCCTCTTGTTATCTTTCTTGCTCTGCCTTTCTTTTCTCTCTTCTCTTGCTCTCCGTCTCTCCCTCCCACTGAAACCTGGCTGGAGCTCTAATTCTCCAGAAGCCCTGAAACTCTACTGTGGATCCAGATGGGGATTTCCACCATGGCAGGCAGGCAGCAGCATCAGCTATGGGAGCAGCCAGTAGTTTACAGAGCCCTAACACAGAATCTGCCGGTGGTGTCCCAGGTGACGCCAACTTCTGCCCAACTCAGCAGCAGCTCCTGCTTAGTTGCATGGCTGATGTTGCCAGCAGGTTCCAGGAAGGGCTCTGGCAGGGAGTTTCCACTGTGCTGGGAGGGTGGTGGCATCAGTTGTGGATACCACAGGCAAGCTCTGCATTGGTGCTCCTGAATGTGCTGGTCCTGTCCATAGCTGACACCACTATCCACCTGCTGCAAAAGAAGACTTTCCCAGGGACATAGCTGATACCCTGCATCAAGGGCTGATGCTGCTGGGCAGAAACAGTCCCACTCATCCTCCTGGAACCATGTGGTGGCCAGAAGCTGCTAGCCACCTTCAAGCCAGATCCAATGAGTTGATGGCCATCCACCCGCAGGATGAATCAAATTTGTTGGTCGGTCACATCCACCTCTAGGAGGCATTACTTTGCACACTATTGCTGTATGGGGATGCTGGGCATCCCACTGAGAGAATGGAAGATCTATGTGCCCTAAAATTGGAATAGGATCACTCTCCTGAGCCTTTGATATGCAAGGTTAAGGTAAGCAGGAGTAGTCTTAGGCATATTAGATTTGATATAGGATCTTGGCCTAAGTCTATGTTGGTGGATAAGTAGGTTGAGAGAGGGGAGACTGAGACAGAATCCCAAACAGAAAAGTCCTAGATATAATAGAATATTTGCTTTTTTAGCAAAAGTTGATTTCCCAACATAATAATTCAACTAAAGTGTCCAGATGATTCTGCGTGAGTTAAAAATGGAGTAAGCTTTTTGCTAACGGGCAAAGTCAAGAGATTTAAGAAGGAATCCAGCTATGCTTTCTATGGAAATTATCAGAGGAATTTTATACATTACAAGCCATGTTTCAAAAGTAGCGAGATTATAAAAGGGACTGTAAAACAATGAAGGTGGCAGGAAGGCCACTTTGGACCACCTGGTGAATCTCCTCATCTTGAGAGGGACAGGGGAACTTTCAAATGTTGGCAGCCTTGTACTGCATGTTGATAGAGACAGACCAACTCCTCAGAGTGCTTTATTCTGGCAGATAATAATAAATCCACTGGGTATTATAATAGGTCCTGATGTTCCCTGGATAACAGCCAATGGGAAAAGCATTTATCTACCATGTGCATCTACTTAAAAGCTGGAACAAATCTTCATTTTTATTAAGCAAGCCACTCACTCATGGCCTCGATTTTTGTATTGCAAGTGAAAATTAATTTCTGGAGCATTACTATTGTAGTTACACTCTTTTCTGGCAGACATGCTTTAAGAAGCCAGCATTATCTTATTATAGAATGAAATGTTAACCATTTGGCAGCAAAAACTATAAGAAAAATATTTTGTATTGTTCTGAAAACCAACTGTGTGACCATTTTTACACTCTTTCATCCAAATTCACGTGAGTGATGTAGTGCCACATGATGTGATGATCTAACTAAGAGGAACAATCATCCTTATGAATTGTGAAGTATGAAACCTGAGAGAAATAAGAATTGAGAAAGGGTCCATTTGCTAAGATTTATGAGGTTTTTATATTTATAGTGATTTTGTGGAGTTTTCAAAAGATTTATCACATGGGGAAAAAAACAGGGATTATTTGGTATCCACAATACAATTCACAAACATAAAACATCACTACATTAGTATATATCATCAGACTAGAGTAGAATAATGCTATGAAACTAAAGATTTTTGGAACCCATTTAAGAAAAGTTTTTGCTAGATTTCCAAGACAGTTTGGAGTGATGTATTAAGTGGCTGCTAATCAGTCATATCATAACTTGGCATGTACTTTGTGGAGGTCCGTGTGAACTTCTATTTCACAGGAACACAGGATCATTGTAGGACTGGAAAGACCCTCATGAGATCATCTAATCCAGCACCCTAATTACGTCAGTATTGTCCCTGACTAAACCATCACAGTGAAGTATCTGTCCAACCTGCTCTTGAAAATTTCCAAGGATGGTGGGGTACCCTCTTGTGGATTCTCTCAGGAATCAGGTCAAGGAGCTGCAGGAGAATGTAGATCGCCTCGGAAACACCTGCAAGCATGAGGCCTTCACTGACTTACTCCAGCATCATGGAAGAGGGACAGCCAGAGAGGGCACTGGAAGACACAAAATACATAGGTACACTGGAAGGTGAAAGCTGGCAGCTTATCGCATCTGGCAACAGACAGCACTTCTCTTCTGAACCTGTAGCTGTTCAGTTGGTAAACAAGTATGATGCCCTGGCATTAGATGAGAAGGAACCCACTCCAGTAACAGGAAAGGCCAAGCCATACATCCCAGGGGAGGGGGGTAGAGGAAATCAAGATCAAGAGGAAGCAATGGGTGGTGGCAGTAGATAACTCCCTCCTGCAGGGCATGGGGGCGTCCACCTGTGAGTCTGATCTGTTGGCTCAGGATGTCTGCTGCCTGCCAAGAATCTGCATTCAAGACACCCTGGAAAGGTTGCCCAGACTCATCTGGCCTTCTGACTACTATTCCATGCTACTGCACATGGGCATTAATAACATTGTAAGAGGATCTTGAACAGTCAATAAAAATTCAACAGGAATTTCTCTGGTTAGTGGTCTAGCAGATCAGGAAGGAATAAGTAGACACAGAGACAGCTCCTGGAGAATACAAATCCTTTCATGAGTTTCTCTTATCATGGAAATAAGACTTTTGTAATATCTACCTACATATATACCTTTGTTGCTTTAAGAAGTCTTTTGTGTTTTGTCTGTGATTTGTTTTAAACAATACTTTGGTTTGAAAAGGCTGCCTTGGGACCCTGCCTATGTTGCTAATTGTTAGCCTCTGAAAGGAAAAATGGGATGTAGTTGTACCCAGATGGCCATGCTATAGTAAGTGTGACTTATTCAAAAGGGTAATTAAGTACTAATTAATAACTTGGGGCCTAGGCTAAGATGGAGAAAAAAAGAGGATTCCATTGAAGGAAAGGTAAAGGCTTCCAATCTGGACTCTAGACAGGGATGCTCTTAGAGGCCATGTCTACACAATTGTGGTTGTTTGGTTTCCTGAGGACCTAGCAGCAGTATACCTTGTACCTGCTACTTGTCTCCGGGGAATGCCTGTGCCACACATCCTCTGGCGCACAGCAGGTTACCCCAAGTGGGGCTGGAGAAGCACATCATTTACTGCAGTGGAGCTCGACTTTTTAGAGTGGTGGGATGAGTGCTTGAAACTGAGTTGCATCACAGGTCCCTCCATTCCCCTCCAGTAGAGGAAGCGGGGAGAGAGATAGAGGATGGCTGCCAATCTCAGAAGGAAGAGAGGGAGAGATGAAGAGAGCAAAGGGAGTTTGTGGAGTGGATCAACAGCATGGCACAGGACTGAGCAGGGGGTGCACCAGGCCAAACTACATGCTACTGATTTCCTCTGCTGCAAATTGGATCCAGTCACTCTGAGGTCTGGATTCAGCCTATGACCTGTATGCTGAATATCACTGACTTATTGTGTCACACTGTTTAATGGCAGAAACTAGTTTCAAATTATTTGGCATTTATGCATAGGGGTAAAATTGTATTTTGGTCTAGCACAAGCTTCAATATTTACTCTAGAATTTATATCATAATTGGCCTGATTATGAGACTTGAATTGAGTGCTTGATGAAAATACCTTGCATCTTGTAGGAGTTTCTGAGTCCTTCAAGGATGTTTTTCTACAGCACAGTTTAAACTTGTTCTTTCTTAAATGATTACATTTCCTATTAAGTGATTCTACATTATCTCTGTGACATAGTAGATAACCTGATTATTGACAAAGGCTCAGACATCAACTCCTAATGTTTGTTAACTAATTACTGTAGCAGCAATTACTACAGTAATATAAATAGAGTAATTATTTTAAAACACAGATGTTAGAATTATATGAAAAAAATACCCCAGACAAAGTTCAATCATCATATTTTGGTTCTTTGGGGGTTTTGTGGAAAATCTTTTATTAATGTATTTTTGGTAATCACAACAGCAGGAAAGAAACAGTAGAGGAAGATGCTGACTCAAGTGTGCTACTAGGACAGAAAAAGACTGAGAAAGGTGTTGTAACAGGGCAGCTGTGAATACAGTGGCAATGTCCGGTGCAACAAGTGAAGCAACAGCAGAGGTAAGGGTTGAAGGAGATATTAGTCATGACATGAGCAGCAATGCAACATATTTAAATTGGTTGACTGTTGGGTCTGTTGTTCCTGGGCTATCTGCATTTTTGCTAAAAATACAGGTCACATTTATATGAGGCGCTAACTGTGCAGTTATGGATTATAGTGCTAATATGCTACTATGCAGTATCATTAGACTACGGAGCAGTAGCAACACTAAAAAGGTGTGCACCAGTGCTACTGTGAAGTAACTCCAATTACTGTGCATTAATTTAGTAATTGATTATACAAGTACAAATTTAATGCACGGGAACCATTGCACATCAATGGTTGTGTAGACACGCCCACATTGTTGCAAAGCTCAACACTTTACTTATTTATTATTGTTTTATATTTAACTGATTTTACATACTTTAAATATTTATTTACATATGTGCCATAAGAGTAGAGAACCTACTGTAGATTTACCAGCTTCAGTAACTAATAACTAAGAGATCAGTAACTAGCCAGCCTCAACAGGAGAATTGTAATCATTTGTTTTCAAAACTGGAAGAAACTCTTATTCTGAAGTTCTGGCACTTTAGGCCATTAAAGACATTGAGAAAATTCCTTCTATATTCTGAAGTTCTGTTGCCACAACCTCTCATTGCAGGTATTGAGAATAACGGGGATCCTAAATCTCCTTGGTATTCTGGCACATGCAATTCTACCCAGTCAGTGTCGTCTCCCACTGCTATAAGGGCCTACTTAGCTTTGCCAAGAGGTGTGCACACCCTTATATTACCATGTAAATTACTGATCTTTGTCTATGGCTCCCGTGTTGTAGTATAGCACAGAAGTGGACATGGAGTAAAACAGATACTAAGAAAGCATAACTAGTGTTAAAATGTGGCCCTACTGGCACTTATACTGCTTCTGTAACACTGATTTTATTCCAAACACTCAGTTCAGTTCTCACATCTTTGATAGTCTGGAGTAAACCTTCTGCTAAGTGATTAAATACATGATAGATCTATGTATTATATATACAGTAACCATATGTTGAATATTATATTCATATACCACATATGAGAAACATGCCCTACACCACATAGAACAGCGGTGATCAATTCAAGTCTTTTAAGCACTGTATAAAAATGAAGAGTTTAAGTTCTGCAATAATATGTATGTGCATATATTTATGCAGTATTTAAAACTCTTCATTTGATCACAGCTGTTCCATTTGGCTTGAGGATGTATTTGCATTTTAATCTGTAAAACGTTAAGCCTGTGGAGACCTTGTCTGGTGTAACTATAAAAAGCATCTTTTCAAGGTATAATTTTCCATTTGCTCAAGAATTGATGTGAACTTGGGTATGAAGTTAAAGAATCTTCCATCATGTTGTATAACTAAGTGAAACTATTTGTCCTCCTGACCCTCTTGAGAAGTATAAATGCTGACAGAATAAAATGGCTGTAAAGAGAACAGCGCATAATTAAAGTCAACTTATTCCAAATACCCACAGTACAGCTCAAATTGAGGAAGCCTAATATTTAAGAGGATGTAATTAAGAAGGCAGTCTCTTTGTTTAATATGTCTTTGTATTTCTTTGTCAAGCAATTTTGATTGTTTATATTCAGGTCAGCTCCTGAATATAACTTGACAGGAAAAGAAATTCTGGCATCCACTTGGGCACTGATGGTTTAATGTGACTACCATTAAAACAAAATGGTCTGCAATAGCACTATTACTGCTATTCTGAAGAGATCTCTTCAGATTAACACACTGTCCCGATTCATTCTTTTTGCTAGAATATGAACTTCAGTCTTGCAAATAATTGGTAGTTTTTGAGTGATGTAGCTGTGATGGTCCAGGAATTATGTGAGAAGTAAGGATTTTTTAGGGTGATATATTTTATTGGACAAACTACATAACTGGGATAGAGTTAGACAAACTTTCAAAAGTGTGATGTTCTTCAAAAGGTCTCTTACATTTAAAAGCTTGTCTAACTATCCCAACCATACAGTTGGTCCCATAAAAGATATCACCATAAAACAGGTGTCAAACATCCAGCCTGCAGGTCATCCAGCCCACAGCTCTGTTAAAAGGACTTTTCCCACAGCTATAGCCAAGTGCATGAGTGAACACCAGGTTGCTGTGGCTCCAGCAGTACTGTGGATCCAGCAGTACAGCAGAGGCCTGATGCCATGGTTTATTTCATAAAATCACAGAAAATTAAGGGTGGAAGGGAGCTCAGGAAGTCATCTAGTCCAACCTCCTGCTTAAAGCAGGACCATCCCCAACTAGATCATTCCAGCCAAGAATATTTGTGGCAGCAGCCAAGTGCTCAGGATGCAGGACTTTTTCTGCTGGGTCCTGGACTGGAAGGGAGGGGAGGAGAGGGATGGGGTAGAGCAAGGGCCCCATTTGGCCTGGGGCCAGTCCCATACCATTTATCCACCCCATGGACAATCCCACACTATTCATCCAGCCCACAGAACCAGATGAGTTTCACACCCCAGCTGTAAGAAATCCTTGTCTCTTGTAAACAGTTAACACTTAACTTACTGAATGATTTTTGAGAAAAGGAGGAACCTACTCACCAGAACCTTCTCTTAAAGTCAAAATGAACTTAAATAGCACCCCCCCCGCACCTAGTATAAAACATTTCAACTAACTCTTCCTTCTGATAATATATTTAATCTGTAAACTATTTGGAACAGATAAAAATTTGGAGCAGCAGGAAAATCCTTTAGTTCTCCTGTGTGTGTTGTGCCAGCCCCTGTACCACCTGACAGGTAAGAGGTTCCAATAAGTTACTACAATAAAAATAATAAATATTATTACCCCATGTATATTTATAAATCCTAATGGCAGCTAGACATGCTGATATAAAAACACCTTTGTAAAAACCACTACTATAGCTTTCCTGACTTGACAGGTAATTTATGGACAAGAGTAGAAAATTTGGAGGAAATATTTTTTTAAATCTATAATATAAGTCAAATTTATGAATTGAAGAGTTTCAGGAAAAAAATAGAATTGTCCATTACATATCTTTCAGAATATTGTAAGACTACATTAATATTTGTAAAGTATTTTGATGTTCAATGAAGTCCTTAGTCTCTTGGCTGAGACAAGTAAAGGGGAGAAAAGAGGAAATATAAGACTGAACTCTGAACTCTGATTCCTTTGATTATTACACCCTGGTATGGAATGGATTTCTATTTATCTAGATGAACCATTACTCTTTCATAGGATATGTTTAAAAAACCTGTACAAACACAAGCTAATCACAATCATATGAGGAAGGTAGATAAGTAGTATTATCCCCACTTTAGAGAGAGAAAGGGATTGAGGGGAAGAGATCAACTGAATTATTTCAGCGTGGCTGTCAGCCAAAATATTGTGCGTCCGCCAAGTAAGTGCTTAGCACAATGTGCCTTAATTTTAAGCTAGTGGTTTGTAGTAACTCAAATATACTACTTAACAAAAGAGGAGTAGGTAATGTTTCTATTCTCTTCTCACTAATCTGTGACTTCCATAAAGCTTCTAGGAGTAGAAAGACCTATACTTTGACTGAAACGCATTTCATTATATGTCAAAGAACTGATCCAGAATCATTCTTTAGCTGCAAGTGGCTCTATTCCCCAATGATAAAGAAGGAAACATATTTAAAATTCAAATCTGGTCCTCTGACTACTACACCATGCTTTTTATTCATGTGGGCACAAATGACCACCAGGCAGATCAAACATGGCAAAAGGACTCGGGGTACAAGAGTGAAAGGGACAGGGGCTCAGGGGGTGTTCTCCTCAATTCTTTCAAGGGGAAGGGCCCAGGCAGAAGCGGATGCATCCTGCTGATCAGTGCATGGCTGTGCAAATAGTGTCACCAGCAGCACTTTGACTTCTTTTTCTTTGACCACTGGAGATTGTTCCAAGGATTGTGAAGTCAGGATTGTGATTGTGAAGTCTGTCTTTGTAGACAGACTCAGTAACCTAGTAGTAGGCAACCGTCACTCCTTCTGGATCATGGTGTATGTGGGAGAAGTCATTCAGTACTTCAAAGCATATAGCTAGACAGTAGTATGGATGAGTGAAGGTTGCCAAGACCTTCCATCCCCTACTTTAGACAAAATCCAAAGGCCAGACTAAGTCCTGACATTCTGTGCCTCAATGGCTAGTGCAATACATTTATCCAGGAACTGAACCCAGGCCTCACTGTATGATACACAAGGATGCTACCACAGAACTACAGGGGGGGCCTTCCTAATGTGGTAAGGAGGGCTTTAAACTAGGTTTGTCATGGGATGGAGACAAAATTCCTGAGGTAAGTGGAGAAGTGGCTGACCTGGAAAAAGTAAAAACAGGACAGGGCAACAGGGAGGCCTCTTCACTCTTCCTGAGAATGTAGGGCAATCAGCTAGTTACCTCAGAAATCTGTACATGCAAGCATGGAGCCTGGAAAACAAGCAGGCTGGAAGTTCTTGTACAGTCATAGAACTATGACATGATTGGAATAACAAAGACATGATGGGATAGGTTGCATGACTGGAGCACTGTCATGGATGGGTATACACTGTTCATGAAGGGTAGGCAGGGGAGAAAGGTAGGAACAGTTGTGCTTTATGTATGTAGCAGGCTGGTTGTCAGGCTCACTGGCAGCCTGGATTGTTAGCTTCAGCCTGAAGGGCTCAGGCTTGCATTGGTGGAGGCAGTTCCCCTTCTGCACCAATCAGGGAATGACAGAAAGAAGGCAGCTCCAACCTGACCCAGGGGCAAGGTAAGAATGAGGGCCTGAAAGGGAACTAACTGCTCGAACTCTCTGATAAGTTAATTCCCAATCTGGGGGCAGAGCTTCCAAAAGGAATAAAAAGGTCAGCATGCCCAGCACATGGGTGGCTTTGATGTGGGACAACAAAGACAGCTGATAAAGAGCTGGTGTAGCTCAACAGCCGGGTGGAACATCTGTCCCAGAAGTGCCCCAAAGACATCTTCATTGGACAGGAAGCAGCAAGCTTCCCAGCTACCTGCTGCAGAGAGATCCATGACAGTGGTGCATAGGTCAGTCCATGGAGGGTCCAGGAGCAGATAGGACTGCAGCAGCTACACAAGGCAGTGTGGGTCTCCAACCCTGCAAGAGGCAGGGGCAGAAGCCCTTGGTGCATGAACTACTGTGCAGGGTTGGAGATCTGGTGCATGGAGGGTCTGGAAGCAGATGGGACAGTGGCAGCTGCATGAGGCAACAGCCGAGACCCATTTGATGCATAAAGTGGTACATGGGGGTTGATAGAGCTGAAGGGACCCAGCAACTGCACAAAACAGTGTGGGTCCCTGATCTTGCAAGAAACAGGAGCTGGGCTATTGGTGCACAAAGTGGTGCACAGGGCCCTAGAGCTGATGGAATGCCAGAGCTGTACTTGAGCAGCATGGGCTTTTCTCCCCCTGCACAAGGCAGGTGCCCCTTTGGACCACAGTGGAGTGCACATGGTAGAGAGGAGGCTGAGAGGCCAGAAGAGCTACATGAGGCAGCTCAAGCCTCCTGCAGTGAGTGGCATGGGTCGACCATCCCAGTGAAAGGGGGCAGGAAATGCCTCACCCCACAACAAACCACTGGAGACAAGCCCAAGCCTTCATAGATTTTATAGATTTCATAGACATTAGGGCTAGAAGGGACCTCAGAATATCATTAAGTCCAGCCCTCTGCCCCAGGGACAGAAAGTCAGAAGGGATCATAGGATCCCAGCAAGATAAACATCCAAATTTCTCTTGAAGGTGTTCAAAGTAGGTGCTTGAACCACCTCTTGCACTAGTCTATTCCAGACCTTGGGGGCTTGGATTGTAAAAAAGTTCTTCCTTATGTCCAGCTTGAAACTGTCCTGAATGAGTTTGTGACCATTTGACTTTGTCATCCCCTGCAGCACTCTGGTGAACAGATATCCCCCCAGATCCTGGTGAGTACCCCTGATAAACTTATAGATGGTCATCAGATCACCTTAAGGAGACGGCAAGGACAAGAGATGTCATTCTCATGGGTGACTTCAATTACCCGGGCATTTTCTGGGAGGAGCAGTCGGCCAAGTCCGAGAGGTCCCGGAGGTTCCTGGCGGAGCTGCAGGACCTCCACTTGGTCCAGGAGGTACATGGCCTCACCAGGGGGGATGCACTGCTGGATCTGGTCCTGGCCTCGGGGGATGATCTGATTGGAGGGCTCCAGGTACGAGACTCCCTGGGAGATAGCGATCATCGCCTGATAGAATTTGCTGTCCGACGTAGTGTAGCTAGGACCCACACTAGGACTAGGGTCCCACACTTCAAAAGGGCCAATTTCAGAGAGCTCAGGAGGCTAGTAGAAGTTTCCCAATTACAGGCCTTTGTTTTCATGAAGGACTAAAATCTCACCTGACACCAGCTGGGAGGGTAATACAGCAATGTACAGGCAATCCAGGAAACTTTGGAGAGTGTTGGGGAAAACTTCTTGATGCAAGTATTAGAGAGTCCAAATAAGCATCATGCTCTTCTTGAGTTGCTCACAAACAGGGAAAAATTGCTCGGAAATGTACAGGTCAGGAACCAGTGACCAGTCCAGGTTCCTGAGGGAAAGAGAGGAGAACAGCAGAGTAAGGACCCTTAAATTCAGAAAAGCAGATTTCAACACACTCAGGGAACTGATGGGCAGGATCTCCTAGAAAGCCAGTCTGAGGGGGGAAACAGTCCAGAAAAGCTGGTTGTATGTTACAGAAACATACTGAGGACAGTTACAAAAGATCCTGATGCACAGGAAAATTAGGAAGTATGGAAGAAAACCAGCTTCACTTAGTAGGGAACTTTTCAGTGATATAAAACACAAAAAGGAAGCTGACAAGCAGTGGGAACTTAGACAAGCATCTAGGGCTGAGTATAAAAGCATTGCTCGGGCACACAGGGATGATATCAGGAAACGGGCACACAGGGATGATATCAGGAAAGGCAAAGTTCAACTGGAGTTGCAGCTAGCAAGAGACTTGAAAGGTAATAAAAAAGATTTCTACAAGTATGTCAGCAACAAGAGGAAGATCAGGGAAAGTATGGGTTTCTTACTGAATGGTGGGAAGAGAGGGGGCAAATACAGATGATGCAGAAATGGCTAAAGTATTCAATGCCTTTTTTACTTCAGTCTTCACAGGCAAGGTCAGCTCCCAGACTATTGCACCTGGCAGCACAGTCTGGGGAGGAGGTGAGCAGCTGACAGCAATGCAAGAACAGGTTAGGGACTATTTAGAAAAGCTAAACATGTACAAGTTCATGGGGCTCAATGTGATTCACCCAAGAATGCTGAGGGAGTTGGCCAATATGATTGCAGAGCCACTGGCCATTATCTTTGAAAACTTGTGGAGATCAAGAGAAGTCTCAGGCAATTGGTAATGGGCAAACATAGTGCCCATCTTTAATAAAAGTAAGAAGGAGGATCCAGGGAATAACATACCAGTCAGCCTTACCTCAGTCCCTGGAAAAATCATAGAGCACATCCTCAATGAATCAATTTCTAAGCACTTGGGCTAGGGACAGAAGGTACACATAAAACAGCTTAAGTGATCAGAAACTGGTTTAAATCTGCAACAGAAAAGAAGTTCAGCACACATATACCAGTTTCAAAATGACTGAAACCACTCGAACTTACTGCTGGCTGTGACTGTGGACTACAAATCCCAGAGGTACCTGGAAGCAGGAAGAGGAAGTGATGAGCAACCTTTGTAGACCCCTGCTGCTGTCATTGTGGACTGCAAATCCCAGACACCTCAGGGGCAGTAGGAAGAGGAAGTGAACACACAGCCCATATTAGCTATGTGCCAGAAATCCATGCTCTAGTGCTCCCTGGCTTCTGACATGAGCCCCTGCGGGCATGTGGCTGCATTTCCTGAATCAAAAGTAAATGTTTGTTACTTTTGTTTCATTTTAATCTCTACAGTTTAGACTAACCTGAAAAGACTGAATCGTTTCAGTCTTGGGCTTTTTGAATGTCTGTACTTAGCTTTGGAGTAGAAGGTGGTGATTAGGTACAGTCAGCAAAGATTCACCAGGGACAAGTTATGCTTTGCCAACAAGATTGCCTTCTATGATGAAATAACTGGATCTGTAGATAAAGGGAGAGCAGTGGACATAATATGCCTTGACTTTATCATGGCTTTTGATATAGTCTCCCACAACATTCTAGCCAGGAAGTACTTGTTGGAGGAATGGACTATAAAGTAGACAGAAAATTGGCTAGACTGTTGGGCTTAACGGGTAGTAATAAATGGCCCAATGTAGAGTTGGCAGTCATTCTGAAGTGGAGTGCTCCAGGGCTTAGTCCTGGGAAAAGTTTGGTTCAATGTCTTCATCAACAGTCAGTGATGGATGGAGTGAACCCTCAGCAGTTTTGCAGATGACACCAAAGTGGAAGGAGAAGTAGATAAGCTGGAGAGTAGGAACAGGATTCAGAAAGACCTACACCAATTGAAGGATTAGACCAAAAGATACATTATGCATTTCAAGAAAGACAAGTTCAAAATCCAGCACTTAGAATAGAACAATCCCATTCACCAGTACAGGCTGGGACTGACTGGTGAAGCAGCAGCTCTGAAGATATGGGCTTGGGGGGTTACAGTGGACAATAACTTGAATATGAGCCAACAGTATACCCTTGTTACAAAGAAAGCTAACACAATACTGTATTAGTAGTACTGCATTAGTAGGAACGTTGCCAGCAGATTTAGGGAAGTGAATATTCTCTATTCAGCACTGGTGAGTTTGCATCAGGAGTCCTGTGTCCGGTTTTAGTCCCTCCCCCATACAGAAAGGATGTGGGCAAATTGGAGAGAGTCTGGTGGAGGGCAATGAAAATGGTGATGGGGCTCAGGTACATGGCTTACGAGGAGAGGCTGAGAGAACTGGGCTAATTTAGTCTGGAGAAGAGAAGACTGAGAAAGAATTTGATAGCAGTCTTCTGTCTGCATAATGGTTAAGAGATGTCTGGGCAAAGTTTGTGTTGAGCACATAATGAGCACGGGAGCAGGGAGTTTCCCCTGTAGTGCGGGAAAAGTTTTGGTGCAAGATCAGAGCCTGCCAAAACCTTGCAGCTGCACCAGTGAGTGCATGCTTGCGATTGACTTACGTTAAATTATGCATACGATTGGCTGGCGGACCAAATAAGAGGCTTGCGCAATGCCTGCCCAAACTGGAGGAGAGCTGGGACATGCATGAGGAAACAACTGTGTGTGTTTCTGAGCCACAAAGAAGGCCTGATCAACCGACAATGACTTCCCGTTGGATTCATCTGACGCCCCATGCCCTGCGTGAGTGTAAGCTTCTCTGTGCCTGAGTTCCTATTTGAGTTTTGTAACTTCAAGGAATGTGCCTACAACCTAAGGACTGTAAGTAAAGTTTTTCTGCTTCCAACAACCTGTGTGTCTAGCTCTAATTCCACACTCCATCAGTGGCCCCATTCCACCAGCATTTCTCGGCCCCCACACCTTCAACTACCTGAAAGGTAGTTCTTAACAGGATGCAGCTAGACTTTTCTCGGTGATGGCAGATGACAGAACAAGGAGCAATGGTCTCAAGTTGCAGCAAGGTAAGTTGAGGTTACATATCATCTTAGTGGATTATTTTTCCCCCCGATATAGTAAAGTACTGGAACAGGTTACCCAGAGAGGCTGTAGAATTGCTGTCCTTGGAGATTGTGAAGACCCAGCTAGACAAAGCCTTGGCTGAGATAGTCTAACTTGGATGGTCCTGCTTTAAGCATGAAGTTAGACTAGATGACCTCCTGAGGTCTTTTCCAACCCTAATTTTCTATGATTCTATTAATTCTGTTTATGAGTTACTGAAAAGTTTTCCTGGTATTGTCTGGCTTCACAGAAAATTTTCTTATTTATAGAAATCACTGGACCCTTCATTTTCTCCTGTCTCTATCTGTCCCTCAAATCATTTTAGGGGTGTTGGCTGTAGCCATGTTGTCTAAATAGTTTTAGACACTATGATGACCCCAGTCATTCTGAGTATCTCAGAAAATTTTTTTTTCTTCATTGTCACTGTACTCACATGGGACATTGTGTACTGAGGCAATGCTGTTCCATAGACACAAAACAGGAAAGCAAGTGCAACAATGGATGTAGAGCAAAATATGATCAACTATTGTTCTTCACTGTTCCTAACTAGTAGAGTTAGTTTGAGGATATGATAATGAACATGAACCATTTAATGTTGTAAAGATTAAAGAGAGGAGTGAAAACAGCAGAAATGTTGATTCAAAGGAGCTAGAAAGGACTGATTAGTCTTCTCAACAAGCAGGAAGACAAATACAAAGCTTCAGACACAATATACCTCTGCCATCTCTCATTTCAGTGCTGCTATAATGAAAAGAATGCTCAGATGCTTACTTGAGAATCTGGGTTCCTTCAAATCTTACTTTTTTCAGTTCATAAGCTTTAGATTTGACATTCACTTACAACTGTTGCCCCAAGACACCACTTGCAAACCAGGATCATCATTTGTAGTGAAGGCAATATATACATAAGAGGAGCAAGGGAACTTCAGAGACATTTCCTTACATGGCAATACAAAAAAAAATGGCACAAAGGAATCCAAGACAGGTACTTTTCCAAGATATCGGAAATAGTTGGAAGAACTCACAGTTGACAGGAAAGGAGAACAGCTCTGGGAAAAAGAAAGCATGACAGCAAATCACTGTCTGATGTCTTGAGAATGGATCATAACACAAAATTCTCTATTGCTAAAAACCTATCCAAACTATTTCTATTAATTCTGTTTAATACTAATATACTTAGTAGATTAATTATGGCAACATTGTTTATTGGGCCAGGTTAAACAGAATTGAACTGAAGAGGCTTTCAATTTTAGGTCTTAAGCCTTCCAGTTGTGCAAAAGGCAGAGCAGCAATAGTATATTGTGGCATATCTTAAGGACAAGATATTAAATAACAACTTTCAGACAGGAAGGTTCAGTATGAAGGTTGTGTTCTAATATTAAATATGGATTCAGGTGCCATCATTGCTGGATGGGCAGCTAGACTTAGCCACATCCTGAACTGAAAAGTAGATGGCAAGGGAAAAGTAGAATAATTTAAGCTTCAAATTAATCTTCTTTGTAACTAGACTGCCATGAATCTATCTTTTACAGATTCACTTCAGACTACCTTTATGTGTCTAGTTCAATTGGAGGTGAGAGATCCTCAGCTCTAAAGCAGTATTAAACTGTCTCCTGAGGACCAACTACCCAAATGAACTTAACAGCAAATTCAAAGAAAGTTGAAAGCTTTGAACACTGAACTGGTGCATCCTCATTTCTCCTGTTACTGTTGAAATAGTGAATGGAGACTACAATGAATTTGATATTGTATAATTTAGTTTGGGGAGGAAGAAATGATCATGCAAAGTGGTCAGACTTCATCCTTGGCTATTAAATGTAAAAAGGATCATAGCTTCTCAGGCTTTTGAATACATCCTCACTAGAATATATTGAGCACTTTACTTCTATTACACTGGTATTGCCAACTTCAAAAGATAAAAGGTAATGAATCAGACCCCCAACATCATGAGATTTATAAAAGCTGTTGTTTGCATTTTCCCTGGCAATTTCAAGTATGTGTGTGACATCCGGATGTTACCTACTCTCTCAGAGTTACCGAGACAGGTGATTTTTGCCTCCTGTGGCTGGATATTCTTCACCCCCCCAGCTCTGTCTGCACCCTGCACAGTAATTAACATCCAACTACATTTTCCCCCTTCAGTCCCTTCAGAAGTTCAGTCCACGTAAAAAATTTACCTGACTCTTAGCCATGGCCTCTACCCAGCACTTCTAGGCACTAATTGTTTCTGTGTAAGGGGTTCCCATTTAGAGTTTTATATAGAGGACTTCTATCTGAGCAGATGAGGAAAACTTGCTTTTGATTATAAATAACAGATAACTAAATACTAAACTTAAACATGGAAAAGGCCTGACAGAGGCAATGCACCTGAAAAAAAAATTAAAAACGCAATAAGCCAGCAACCAGAGTATCCAGCAAACAGACATGACTGAAAAAGGAAATTGTGCTGGAGTTTGTCAGAGGAAGTTTCACCACCTACCATTTTTTTTTCTCTAAAAGGACAAAAAAGAGGAAATAATGATGAGTGCTAATGCCATAAATGAGGTAGTGTGAACAATGGAGAGGACAGCTGGAGGTGTAGAGGGTAGAGCTCACATGAGGATTTGAGGACATAATGAAAATAAGGAAGGAGACTCCATAAAGATCCAAAGATACCTGTTAAGCAAGAGGACCAGGGGACAGGCAAATAATTATGTGACCATGAGGACAGAGCAAGTGAAAAAAGACTGGCTAAGGAACGGGAAAAAAAGAGTTAAGGAACAGGTTCTAATGTACTGAAAAAGCAGAAGATCAACAGAAGATCAGGTGACAAGGAAGAATAGAAAAATAAATAGTAATTAGACAAGGAGAGCAAGAACTACTAGAGTCTGAGAAGAAACAAACTGATAAATTGATAAACAAAGATAGCGATAAATTTGAAAGAAAAAAGCAGGGAGGATAATCTTCAGACAGAAGATAAAATGGCAAGGAGAGGTCCAGAAGTTCACCCTCATGACAAAAAGGGGCCCCTCGCTGTTCCCCAGTCCTTCCCTCTGCAGTGGTGGCACCCCCTGGGCAGGGTGTTGCTTCAGCTTGCAATCAGCACTGACCAGATTCAATTCTTCCCCAGTGCTGCATGCTGGAAATGTAACAGGCACTGGTCTGTGCATGGGCTCCAGGGGATTAGCACCCACACAGCTAGCACCCCACCTGGGCAGCCCCAGGGGACACTGTCACTGTGGAGGAAGGACTGCACCCCTTCCCGTTCCCCGCCACCCACCCCTCAGGCCCTGCAGCTCAGGGGCTGCACAGCCTGGCAGCATCTTGATCAAACAGGCTTCGGTGAGGAAGAGAAAAAAAGCAGCGAGGGGACTGATCCAAAAAATGACTGAAGGCTCCATTTGATGGCATAAGCTTGTCCAGGTTTATTTACCTACAAAGCACCAAGTCCACCACACTTGTCCAAAATGTCACAGGCTGTTAGCCCTGGATGCTTATGATAAGACATAGGCACACTTGCACAGAAATCCCCTGGTGGCTTTCCCACATGCCTCCCAGCAGGCTACAGGAGTGGCCCCTCTCCCCAGCCTGCCCCACTACCACTACCAGCTGGCAACTGAGCAGCAGCTGGTGCGGAGAGACCCCAGGCCTCTTCCCTTGCAGTCCCCCTGGACAGGCAGCAGTGTACTGTGGGGCTGGGACTGCTGTGGGGAGAGAAACCCTGGACCCCTTTCCCCATGCCATCCCCAAACCAGGCAGCCGTCCCAGCCTGCCTGTGGGAGGGCTGTGGGGGAAAGGGGTCTGGGTTCTGTGTCCCTGTAGCCACCTTGGCCAGGCAGCAGCATGCTGTGGAGCCAGGGCTGCTATGGGGACAAAAAGCACAGAACCCTTCCCCTGAAGCCCTTCCTTCTTCCCTCTCCCCCGCCCCCGGAGGCTGGGGTCACTGCAGGGTGAGAGATGCCAATTCTCTCCTCCCCCACCCTGCCCCTACACAGGGTGTGGCTCACAGCTGGCCAGGGCAGAGGAGGCAAGGCTGGGATCAGAGGTTGTCAGTGAGAGGTAAGTAGGCAGAGCTAACCCAGTGCTCAGGCAAAGCAAATGAGCCTGCCTGAGGCTACATGGCAGCCCTGTACAATACTGCCTGGGATGGCAATGATGAAGCTTTAGTTTAACCCTCAATGGATCTGGCACAGACATTCAATAAAGTGCTCTAACAGAAAGTGTTTTAGTCTAATACCCCATCCATCAAAGGTTAACTTAGATCATGATCCACCATTTTAAAGTGCTCTAAGACCTGTAAAAGTCTATTTAGTTATGGCTTTTGTGCACTTTCTGCATGTTTAAAGCACAATAGGTGTCACATCTGTACCTAGCCTCTGGCACCAGCTTTAGTACTCAACTTTAATAATCAACTGTATCACTCAGCTTTGTTAGGGGTCTGTAAAGCCTAAGTTCAGAGGTTTTTAGCTGGTAGGTGCAAGGTCAGCCACTGGTGGCTGCTCTGGTCAATGCTTTGGCAGGGCCTTTATGTGCACTGTACCGACCAATGCTTATATTAATCAATATTCAAGCAAGGCTTAGAATACAGACTCAAGATGACTATGATGGATAGGGAAGAGATGCAGAGACGTAAAAGCTTAGGTGGTCTTCTAGCAGAATTCTCCTCTTCCCTAAACAAGAATGGACAAAATAATGAACATAGCTCAAAGTTTGGTATATGAGGATGATTTATGCAATCACATACAGATGTTCATAGGAAAAAACCCATCTTTTTAATAGCCTGGCATGACTATTAAGAAGAACACTAAATCAAGAAGTGAAGGGAAGAGCATTGGGAGACTTCCATAATCTTTTCCTTTGGTTTTAGTATGTTGAAAAAGAAAATCAGACAAGCAAAGATATGCCAAAACTTAATTAAAGTGAGAATAAAGGGTAAGGAATGGACAACAATGAGAAAACAAGTACTAATCCGAGAACAGTATTTGGGTAGTTAATATTGTTGAGAAAGGAATCTATTTTGAAAGCTGTGTGTGCTGGGCAGGCAAGGGTCCATATCTTACAGGATAAACAAACAGTTCAAGAAGAATATTAGGACTAAAAAGAGTGGAAAAATTGTAAGGAGTGGAAAAAGGATTAAATGATAGAGGAAGCTACATATTAGTTATCAGTAACTGTAGGGCTAAAGTGAGATGTGGCAAATCCACTGCATTAGAACTTACTAGGGAAACTAAAACTAATAGCAAATATTTCCTTGGCCACATAAATAAGCAGAGAATAAGGAAAGAAATGCTGCTTCTCTATCCAGTGAGGATGGGGCAGAAATTAAAGATAATCTTTCTACACTACACCCCATGTTCAAAATTATCGTTCTTATGGAAAATGGAGGCAAGTGCAGGATATTTAATAGGAATAAGGATAAGGAAATGGAAATGATCTCATCAGAGGTAGAAGTAAAACTCAAAGACCTTAAGAGGTTCATACCAGCAGGCCTGGATAATTTCCATCTCAGAATTATGAAAGAATCAGTGCATGAAATTACAGGTCTAGTTGCAACAAGTTTAATAATACTATCAACTGGGGAGAAAAGCGGGGAGGTAGTACTGTTTGATTGGAAAATAGCAGATGTAACATCCATATTTAAGAAAGGGGGTGGTGGGGAAGAAATCTGGGTAACTACAGGTCCATTAGTCTGGCCTCAACACTATATAAAGTCTTAGAAGAAATTCTGAAGGGAAAAACAATTAAGAGACCAGGACACTCATGGAAAATGGGATGCAATGTAGCGTGGGTTTACCAAAGGTACACTTTTGTTATCTTTGTTAAGAATGTATTTTCTAGATAAGGACATGTAGTAGAGCTAATCTTTTTAGAGCTCGATAATGTATTTTATCTCGTACTATATAGGGAATTTTTAGTGATGATGGAAGAGATGAGGATTAATACAAGAATTGGAGAGTGGATAGAAAACTAGATTAAGCGGATATGACAATAGGTTTGTTGAATAGGGAACTCCCTGGCTGGAGATAGGTTACTGATGAACTAATGATAAGCTTTGGGACTGAACTTATTGAATATTTTCATTAAAGACCTTGCACAAAAAAATAGAAAGGTGCTAATGAAGTTTGCTGATGACACAAAGTTGGAAAGCTTTCCGATGATATAGAACTCAGATTGCAGTAACATGAATAGTACAAAGTGCAATGCAATGTAATAGTAAAAAGCACAAACTTGAGGGCTAATAACAAAAATCTGTTTAAGTTGGGAACTCACTAAGAAATGATACCTAAGGAAAGATACGTGTTTCTATTCTTTTTCCAGTCAATCAGAGGACAGCTGAGTCACCAATGTGAAAGAGGCAAATGCAAGCCTAGGATGTATCAGAAGCTGTATTTCCATTGGAGACGCACACAATACTAATGCCACTGGACAAAGCATTAATAAGATCTCATCAAAGCACTATGTACACTTCTTCTCATGTATATCCAAAACATATGAATTCAAACTGCAACATGTGCAGAAGAAAGGTTGAGAACCTGTCTTATGAGAGGAGACTAGAAGACTGCAGAAGTTTCCTTGTCTAGACTGGCAAAATGAATGCTATCTATAAGTACATTAGGGCAGTAAGCACCAGAGAGAATAAAGGTCTGTTTACTTGAAAGTATGGTTAGAAGCATAAAGGGGGATGAACTAGCCATTATCAAATCTGGGCTGCAAAATTAAAAGAAGAGAAATAGAGGAGTAAGGAGATTGTGGCCTTCCAGTACGACTTCTAGATGCAACCCCCGCCAAACAAACAAATAAAAAAACAAACAACACCCTCTCCCCCTGAAAACACAACCAAAACCTTAGTAGATTTAAGATGAAGCTTGAATAGTTTATGAAATGGATTATGTTCTTAGATTGCCTAAATTAGTCACGGACCTTTACTCAGTGGCCCAGGAGGCTCCTTTTTATCCTATTCTGGGCAGTTATTCTCCTAATGCAGAAAGGAGCCAAATACTGAGAAATTTAGAAATACTGACATTCTGAAGGGTAAATATAGGAGACTCCACAATATTCAATTACTCTCCTTATAGACACTCATATACTGTAGTTTCTTTCTCAATAAAAGTATTATGTAATGTCAGTTTAAGATGTACAAGACATTAGTGAAAAGAAATTCTCTGATTTAACCCTACCTTGTACCAGAACAATGCTTAATGCCAAGTCTACCTTTATTTATCTTTAGCTCAGAAAGGCAAAGCCATTTATTCATTTAGTGTGTGATTGTTGTTTTTTTTCAGGTACTAGTTTTCTGAGTTCTGCCAAACCTAGGTATTGCTACTAGATACCAGGATAATTAGGTTATTACTCAGAGTAGAAGAAGACAATAACAAACTGTCTGTGGCAGATGGCTCTATCAGTCAATTATGCATTTACAACAGAGACAAATGGACACTTACAAGAACTTATGGCAAAATGTGCTAATGCCTAGTTAGCACAGTGCTATTCCAGAACCTGTATGATCATAGCAAACAAGCATCTTGCCTTTCTGTTCCTCCTAGCAGACAAAGCCCACCATTTTGATATTAGCATTCTGCTTCCTAGGGTCTAGATTATTAACAAGGTTCACAAATGTACTATTCAGTCACCTCTGCTAACTCACAATGCTTGGTGTAGGATTTTTCCTTGTTGGGGCTTTTTCTCTTGCAAGAATATTTTTCCCACATATTCCTTTTCACCTCTCTCCTGCTTCCCACAGACCTGCAGCCTAGATTCTGGCTGTATTTTCTCAGACAAATCAGATCTCTCTTAGTTTTCTGTTTGAAGTCTCTTCGTCCCTGTCTGTAGCTTCTCTCAGCCCTTTGTCACTTGACCCCTTCCCACTTGACTCACTAATTGATCAGGGCTGGCTGGCCTCGAGCCTCTTGGAATTTCAAGAGCATGTTACAGTTTCAGTAAGAGAATAACTAGCATGCTTATAGGACAACTTTCTATTTTAGGATCCAAAATAATGTGGTTGCTTCACCCACACCTGTGAAGCCTTAGCATATTCATATTCTGATAGGTAGACAGAGCCCTTGAAATGTTAAGTGACCTGTCCAAAGTCAAACTGGTTGAAACTCACACTCTTAAGGGAGCTAGCACACGGGTGTTGAGGGGGTTAGGTGGGATTTAAGTGGCTTCTACTAGGCTTCTCCACTGGAATGATTTCACATCTTGTGAGTCAATGGCTAACCATCACACACCCGTCTCTTCACAGCACTCAAGATAACTGGGAAGTGCAGGTGTACATACCCTTTCCTGCCCTCCAATTAATGTTAAGCCTCTTCTCAAGTCTCTTAAGCTAGTTCTATCTCACTGATTGCAATATTTTATTTTTATTTATTATACCCTTTTGCATATAGTCTTTACCCTAAGTGAATTCTCTACTGACTCTGAAAATGTTCCTCTTGCTGGCAAATATGTAACCCCATCTCTATTAATCAATAATGAGCTTTCTTAACTATCTGGCTACATCTTATTCAATAAGTGAAACTAAAGTTCTCAAACTGTAAACTTCTTGAAGAACTAATTAAATCAGCATTAACGGTAGCCCATGTGGAGAGTGTCTACCTTATAATTCATTACCACCTGCCTGTCTCTAATTTTCATATGCGCATGGCAGCTCTACAGTCATGTGAGAGATGCAACAGATCATTTATATAAATTAAAATCAATAGGGGGCTGAGTACTGGGCCCAATGGAATAGACTCTGGACAAGTGGAAATTTTAGAGACTGAGGGATTAATTGTAGCTCCTTGGCCTCTTTCATCAAGGTAAAATTTAAATCAATTAATCATAATTTGTGAAATATTAATAGCTCAAAAGCTTTTGAGTGAAGATACTATATTTCTTCAGTGTCAAAATGAAGTCTTCGTCAAGTTTGAAAGTACAGTGCCTAGTTTTCTCAGCATTAATAAGCTTTTTATTTTCAGGTACACTTAATGGGATTATGTTTCCTAAGTGTCAAGGATGAAGAAACATATTTTTTTTTTTGTTTGAAAGAGTCAGTTTACTCCTGAAAAGTATCCTCTCCAATACCTTAGCAATCTTTGGAACTGTACTTCTTGGCCCACAAAGTGTAGGGGAAACTTTGACATACTGTACTTCTGAAATGTAATACTATTTCATTTTTCCATCATGTGAGAGGTCTGAGTAACTCACTCCATCCATGTCCTGTGTGACTTGCATCAGCTGAAAATCAGGCTAGGAATCTGTATGGATATCTCCTCTGGTAGTGATTTTTGACATTCATAATATACATCATTTGATATTGGCTAGGGTACACTTGTTTAAGATCATATAATGGTCCATTTTGCTGAGAAGGTAAGTGAAGCTTGTCCCTGGCTCCAGTGAGAGATGCATGGGAAGAAGCCCGCTGTAACCCCGTTGAGCCCAGGGACCCCTAGGATCCCCCAGCGGGACTCCAACCTGGACCCCCAATGCAGCCAGAGGTAGGTGGGGCCCATAGCAGGGTAGGGAGGGACCCCAAACCCAGTCAGCTGTGGGGCAGCTAAGTGGAATTGAGGAGGGACATGCCCCCCACCCCCAGCTCCTACTTCACCCAGCCCCCAGGGAACCACGCAACCACAGCCTCATAAACAGAATGTGGAAAAAGGTGTGCTTCTGGGCCTGGTGCATGAGTTAGTGTGGTAGTTTCCATAGGAGGGTGTGCAGGAGAGCCCAAGGCCCTGTTGGTGAGCCTCAGGGTAGGTAGTCACAACAGTAGCCAGACTACCAGCAGCACAGTGCAGATGGCCACATGCCACACCCTGAGGGTCCCCTCAGAGTCTAAGACCTCCCCCTCTGGCACTTCTGAGGTCTCCACCCAGATGGAACCCATGGTTCAGGTCTCCATGCAGATGAAGTCTCTGGATCTTGGCTGTGGGGGCTGTCTGTCATGTTTCCAGGCACATGGGACCAGCATGGCCACCTCCTCTTGCAAGGTTTGGTCCACTTTGGAGTCTCTGGGATACCAAAGAGAGGAGCTCCAGGCCACAGTCCAGAGACTGCGTGCCATAAGGGATGGTGAGCAGGAGATAGACTCCTACTGCTAGGCCCTTCACCCCCTGGAGGCAGAGGGTAGATCAAGGTCACCTTCCAGGACAAGGGAGGACTCAGGGATCCCCCATACTGTTCAACCAGGGGTTTGGACCAAGGTGGTCAATGTTCCCAAGGCCTGCTACACCAGGGTCCCCTCCCCTCTGGAGCTTTGCAACAGGTATGAACCTCTTGCAGCCCCAGCAGAGCCTGCAAAGCTGCCAGCTCCTGCAGGCAATGGAGGATCACGCACAGCTACTGCCCCTGCTTTCCCTAAGGCCACACATAGAGTGGTCATCATAGGAGACTCCCTCCTAAGGGGGACCGAGGGTGCAATCTGTCACCCTGACCCCTTGGCCTGGGAGGTCTGTTGCTTCCCTGGAACCTGTATCTGGGATGTAGCTGACAGGATCCCAAAGCTCATCTGGCCCACCGACCACTAACTTATGCTTCTTATCCATGTTGGCATGAAAGACACAGCTTGGAGCAATCCCAGTTGAGGCATGGGAGGCTAGACGGCTCTGGGAGTGGGGCTTAGCGGGTTGGGGGCACAGGTAGTGTTTTCTTCAATCCTCCTGGTTTTGGGTTATGGGCTGAGGAAGGAGAGGATTGAAATAGTTAACCAAAGACCATGGTGCTGGTGTCCTTGTGAAGGCTTCAGCTTCCACAATCACAGTCTACTCTTTGGTGAGAGAGGCAGTGGTCTGCTTGGAAGAGATGGCCTCCACTTCACTGCACTGGGGAGGAGGCTCTTCTCAGCCAGACTGGCTGATCTGGTTGACTGTGCTTTAAATTAACCCTGCCGGGGGATAGGTGGACTACTTGCTACAGCAAGCCCACTGGGCAACTTTTGCAAATCCAGCAGGCTAAGGCACTCAAGGGAACCCACCCCTACCCCTACCCGAGCCCCAGAATGATGCGTAGGGAAGACTAGGGCCTTCAATGGAGCGCTTATGTGCCTGTACACTAATGCTAGGAGCTTGGGAACAAACAGAAGGAACTGGTCTTTCTGCTAAGTAAGAATGACTACAATGTCATAGGGATAATGGAGACCTGGTGGGAATCCACCTATGATCCAGCCACAGGAATAGATGGCTATACATTTTACTGGAGAGATCATGTAGACAAAAGGGGCAGAGGTGTAACTGTCTATGTCAAGGAAGCTGACACTGGCATCCAAGGTGGATGGCTGGAGACTCTCTGAGTTAAAATCTGTGGTGAAGATGGCACAGGGGAACATGGCACAATGGTAGGAGTCTACTATAGACCTCCTAATCAGGATCAAGAGCTCAACCAGGAATTTGCCAAGGAACTGTCTGAAGCTGCAAGTTCCTGGTGCATGGTTTTCATAGGAGACTTCAACTACCCAGACATCTTGTGGGAAGAGCACTTGGCCAAATCCAAAGGGTCACCTTGTGTACATGGACAAGCTCTATCCAGCTTAAGAAGTCTATGGACCGATAAGAGGCAAAGCATGGCTCGACCTCGTACAGCAAGAGGGGAAGATATAATCAGCAACCTTATAATCAAAGGGAACCTGGGAGACAGTGACCATGAGCTGATCACCTTCACCATCCACCATGAAGCTGGCAAGACAGTAAGCAATGCAGAAGTCCTCGACTTCAGGAAAGCTGACTTTGACAAGCTCAAGAGGCTTGTTGGTGAGGCTTTAAGGGACTGTGACCCAAAGGGGAGGGGAGTTCAGGATAAGTGGCTGGTCCTCAAAGTAGTGACCCTGAAAGCAGAAGCAATGTCTATCCCATCTCGGAGGAAAGGCAGCAAAAGGGTGCAGTAGCCCCCTTGACTCTGTAGGGGATTTGTGGAACTCCTGCATCTAAGAAGAAAGACCTATAAAGAATGGAAGACTAGATCCACCTCAAAGGAGTATTCTGCATTGATCTGGACCTATAGGGAGTGAACCAGGAAAGTCAAGACCATAACTGAACTCCAGCTAGCTACCTGTATCAAAGACTATAAAAAGTCCTTTTTTAGATGTGTGGGAAGCCGGAGGAAAAGCAAGGGTAACAGTGGACCCCTGCTAAACCATATCGGACAACTGATAACTGATGCCTAGGGAAAAAACATCCTACTTGATGGGTATTTTGTGTTGGTTTTTCACTAGCCCCAAGGAACGGCTCTGCTCAATATGATACTGAACAGCCATGGTGAGGGACAATTGTTACCCTTCATCAATGTAGACCATGTGAAGTAACACCTTGAGAGGCTGGACTTCTTCAACTCAGCTGGCCCAGACAGTTTACATCCCAAGGTACTTAAGGAGCTAGCAGGCATCATAGCTCAGCCACTGGCACGGATCTTCAAAAACTCGTGGCACCCAGGTGATATGCCTGAATATTGGAAAAAGACCAATGTGGTGCATGTCTACAAAAAAGGGAGGAAAGTAGATCCAGGGAACTACAGGCTCATCAGCCTGACCTCTATCCTAGGGAGAATCTTGGAAAAAATTATCAAAGAGACCATTCTTGGCAAACTGACTGATGGCAACATCCTGAGAGATAGCCAGTATGGGTTTGTTGTGGGTAGGTCCTGCCTGACCAATCTCAGCTCCTTCTATGACCAGGTGAACTATCACTGGGACAAGGGAGAAGGGATTGGTGTCATATATCTTGATTTTAAAAAAGCCTTTGTCTGGTGTCCCATGATCATCTCATGAAAACATTGTTCAACTGTGGCCTCAGCTCTATCACAGTCCAATGGCTGGGGAATTGGCTCCAAGGTCAGATGTAGAGAATGGTAGTCAAAGGAAGTAATTCATCAAGGTGCACCGTGACCAGTGGGGTCCCCCAAAGCTCAGTCCTTGGGCCTACACTCTTTAACATCTTTATTAATGATGTGAACATTGGCATCAGAAGCAGACTGACCAAGTTTGCTGATGACACCAAACTTTGGGCTTAAGTGTCCACACCTGAGAATAGGAGGGTGATCAAGGCTAATCTAGACAGGCTCAGAAAATGGGTGGATGAAAACCTGATGGCGTTCAACACCAAAAAATGCAAGGCACTCTACCTTGGGAAAAAATACCCACAGCACGCTTGTAGGTTTGGCAGTGTTCTGCTTGCTAGCACCACCACCAAAAGGCACTTGGGGGTTATGACTGAGCACAAGATGAATATGAGCCACCAATGTGGTGTCACAGCTGGTAAAACTAGCAAAACTCTCGCTTGTATCCATAGATGCTTCTCAAGCAAATCCCAGGATGTCATCCTCCCCCTGTACTCGGCCTTGCCGAGGCTGCAGCTGGAGTACTGCATCCATTTCTGGGCTTCACAATTTGAAAAGGATGTGGAGAAGCTTAAGACTCCAGATGAGAGCCATACACATGAACAGAGGTCAGGAGAACAGGCCTTATGATGAGAGGCTGAGAGCCATGGAACTCTTCAGCCTGGAAAAGGGCAGGCTCAGGAGGAACCTGGTGGCTGCCTATAAGTATATAATGGGTGTACATCAGAATCTGAGGGAATGCCTGTTCACCAGAGCACCCCAAAGGATGACAAGGTCAAATGATTACAAAGTCTTCCAAGACCATTTCACGCTGGACATAAGGAAAAACTTCTTTACTGTCCAAGCCCCAAAGGCCTGGCACAGACTGCCTCCAGAGGTGTTGCAAGCACTTACTCTGGACTCCTTTAAGAGACATTTGGATATTTATCTTGCTGGGATTCTTTGACCCCAACTGACTTCCAGCTCCTGGGGCAGAGGGATGGACTCAACGATCTTCCGAGGTCCCTTCCAGTCTTACTGTCTATGGAATCCATGAAGCCCAGACACATGAAGAAACCCATTCAAGATCATACAGGAAATTAGTGCTAGAGTTTTAGGACTCTTCCTGTCCCCAAAAACCAGAAATGTCACAACACGCTCCCTCCAGGTGGCGGTGGAAGGGCGCTTGTGAAGACGCACCAAGTGAAGGCCCGAGGGATGGTGCCTGCCCAGATGCGTTCTGGGCCCTGGGTGGCCGGCGAGAGGGAGAACGCGAGAGATGGAGAAAATTTCCCAAGGCGAGGTTTGAAAATAAACAAGTTTACTCACTCTTGTGGGCAATTCAGTCAAACCCGTCAATGAAGTACAGTTAACACAAACGGCGTGAAGTGATGAATTGCTCAGTGGCTACGGCCAGGTGATAGCGTACCGTAGTTCTTTTTTTTGGTGAGCCCTTAAGTATTCGCAGGGCCTCTCAGAGCCCGAGAGGGTGGTAACCCACTCGAGAGTCGTGGCTCGAGAGAGAGTAAGCGTGAGAGGACGAACTAAGAAGCGTGCCTCTTGAGGCCTCACTCGTCCCTTCTCACACGGGTGTGGGAGGAAATCAGATCAACTCGCATAGACAGTCAAATGTACTGACCAGCTCGATTTCCTTAAATGCCAGACAGGCTGAAGTGCAGACTATCTGACTCGATCGATCCCAACCGGAGAGCACGAGCCAGTCTAGGGGGAGGGTCCCTAATATACCTTCTGCAGAGAACCTTCTCGAAGGTCCTGTCAATCATGTCCTTTACTCAACGCTTTAATTCCTGCCATCCCAGGTTACACAAGGTGAAAGTCCTCTGTCACTGCGTTCCTCATGCTTCATATAATAGACATGTTACTTAACAACAAAATATAACGTAATATAAACATCATAAAACAAACAACACATCTTGTCAGTATTGAGAGCATTGATCCGGCGGGAGTCACTAATTAAAACTCCAAGACAAGAAACACGGCCTCTCTGCATATTAATATACATGGACAATGAAAATAATTTTTTTGGTTAGTGCACATTGATAATTGTTTAAATCTGCATTTGTTATTTTTAGGATTCATGCTGCCCTACTAACCACATAATCTTGTTGTCCTATCAATTGTTCTTTCCCTTTCTCATCTTGCATTGTGTTTTTGTTCCCTCCTGTTCAGTTTCATCTTAAGGAGGACTGTAAACTCGTTGCTACAGGGGATATGTCTTTGTCAATTTCATGAAGTCCTGTGCACCTCTATTATATGCATAAGTAATACACAATAATAGTACAATAAGTGTCTTAGTAAATCTAAATTAAATGCTGTTCTGGGAATCTTGCATTATAGATTGATTTTAATTATTTTCTAAATAAGGGCTGCTTGATAGCTTCGGGAGATCAAAAATGTTCAATGTGATCAACGGACAAGTGCTATACACCTAGTCCTGACATTACAAGCTCAAGTGTTTGGTTTTGCAACATTTCTGTCAATACAGCTGCCATTTTCTGCACTTCATGTTTCAGGACATATTGGTGTAAGCATGGAACATTTTCCTCAGGAGCTCATCTGTTCCTGCTGCTTATCCCTCACCTGAAGTCATAATCCTTTGTTTGTCACTGTAATCATCTCCACAGAAACTAATTGTGATGTCACAGGCAGAGGATTATGACTTTAGGGGCGGAACAAGCAGCAGGAGCAGGTGACCTCTAAAACACAAAGACGCTCTTTTCACGCAAATCTTCCTATGAATAAAAAATGGAAGAGAAGAGAAATGCAGTTTAAAATGAGATGAACAGAGGCAGCTGTGAACAGACATTGTCTGTTCAGTTTTTATGTGTGGCATAAGCAGGCTCTGCAAGAGTTAAATTGAAATGATTTTCTTGGCAATTATATCAAGGAGAGATAATATATTCAGCATCAGCTGAATTATTAAACTTGGTTTCTAATTTCTCATTTGATTAAATCACAAATAAAACTACTGATGCAATCAGTGACTTCTCTATCTTTTCACATAAAGCTGGAATCATGTAACAACTCATTTCCTCTCTAGCTGACTTCTTCACTGAACTCCATTTTTAAAGTGGGTCAAATCTGTATTTTTAAAGATTTCTGCATTTTCTTTTTCTCTCTGTATGAATTGAACTGGTCACAGGAACCTACTTTTGATAACTTTAAAAGGGAATGTCTGAATGAATTTACATTTTGTTTAAATTCTGATTTGATGGTCCTGAAGAAGCAGAGTCAAGAGTCATCCATAGGAGAGTCAGAGGTATCACAATGCAAGCTTCTGTGTTTTCTGGAATTTTTATTATTTTCCTATCTTGAAGAAACATTCAATTTAAATATTCCTCAGGCCTATTTCATAGTGGCAAGAGTCTGTATACAATAAATTCAATCTAAGGGGTAATCTGAAATACATCAGCAGAGATTTTTTCTGAGGCACAAAGGATGCCCAATTCCCACTGAAAAATCAATAGTTCACAACCATTTTTCTGTTGCAAACTGAGTTAAAGTAAGATCTGTTTTCCAGGGTTTATTCCTTTTATCTATGCTGTGTCTGAAGGAAAGATGCTTATCCAGGTGATAGTTTTCTTGATGTAGACATATCAGGAAGCTGAGTGAGACCAGATATTCATTTCACAAGAGCCACTTGAGATGGAGGTAGCTCTGCATCTAGGATAGAAGATTCCCATTTTGTTACTTCTGTACTACATCTCTAAATGTAGGTGAGTTCTTAACTGCAATGGGACAGCTGTGTTTCAATTCAAAGTATGTCACAATAGGAATTGTTGAATACTAGTTCTTTCTCTCTAATAGAGACTACATACTAGTTTTTCCTTTTAAACTCCTATTATCATTGTAACAATCAAATGTGGGGCACTATCTGCTGTCAGTGGCAATTTGTGGAACCCTGGGACACCAGCTAGACCCATCCTTTTGGGCTTCTTTGGGCTAACAAGGAACCTTAGGATCCTGGTACAGGGTTATCTCCTGTAACCACTCTGATGGAACAGGTAACTATTTACAACATTTATTAGGGGTGGTCTGATGGCCACCTGTATGTTTATCAGGCGTGACCACCAGTATCTGGGGGAACATTTGTTCATCAGAGCGCCCCAAGGAATGATGAGATCGAACAGTTATAAACTACTGCAAGACCATTTCAGGCTGGACATAAAAGGAAGATTTTCTTTATTGTCCGAGGTCCCAAGGTCTGGAATAGCCTGCCACCGGAGGTGGTTCAGGTACCTACATTGAACACCTTCAAGAAAAAATTGGATGCTTATCTTGCTGGGATCCTATGACCCAAGCTGACTTCCTGCCTTGTGCGGGGGGGAGGGCTGTACTTGATAATCTTCCAAGATCCCTTCCAGCCCTAAAGTCTATGGAATTATTTACAATATATATAGATACATATGAATTTATATTCAGATATTTACATACACACACATATTTGTAAATGTACACCACTATCTATTCTAAGATTTAATTCATAACTCAACTTATGGAATATTAATGGTTATAAATATGTAACAACATATATACACATATAGGTGGGTGATCACACCCCTGATAGAGTGACAGCAGGTCTATTTCCCATACAGTAAGGTGACCTTCTGTATGTCCAGAACCAAAAAGAAACAAACCAGGGACATCCCCTCATTGTGTAAAATGATCCAGTCCCAGTAGGTCTGTCATAGACACCCAGAATAACAGTCTTTCAGTCGACTACTGTTGTCTTGAAGTCACCTTAGTTCAGGCAAGCATAATCAGTGGGGTGTGGGTACAATGGGAGCTTCCTCAATGGCCCCAGGGCTATACTCCTGATGCAGGCTGGTGCCCTTGCTTGGCCTCCTGAGACGCAAACAACTTCTTCCCCATGACACCCTTTTCTGCCCCTCAGACAGGGCTGGTTGGTCTACTTTCCTGGCTGCCCACTCCCAGGGCTCTCTTTATTACTCAAGGTTAGGACTTTTCTAGCAGGGCTCCCCGTCCTGTTGGCCTCAGCTGCACTCTTGCTAGCTGAGGCTGGTCTCCCCTCAGTCAGACCCAGGGCTTACCTCTGGGCTCTTCTCACTTCCCTTGCTTGCGCGACAAGTGACTCAGTGCACCCTCCCACATTCGTCACACCGGCACCCCAGCGAGATCGCTTCAGCAACCCTATAGTGTGGTGTTTGTGTTATGGTTTTGGTTATTTGTTTGTTTGCTTTGTTTTCTCTCTTCCCTCAGCTTCCCTAGTTGTCCCCAGTGGCCAACCTTCCACACCAGATCTTTGTGGCTCCAATCCTGGCTGTGGCATTCTGCGACTCTGAAAGGGATCCTATTTCCAGGGCCTGGAGGCAGAATTCCTCCTGTCCTTTCATTCTCGTGTCTTCAGGGGGTACAAAATCTCCCAGGCTCAGCTGCATTTTGGTTCACCATGAGATACCCCGCTATGATTGAGTATTCTTTCTGTTACAGTCTGTTACACCACCAAGGCACAAGACCTTGTTCTGTACCCAGATGTTAGCTGCTCCCCCTCATCAACATAGAACATATTATTACTGGACTGGATGGCACAGATCATAACATCCTAAAGGTGTATTTACCTACATTTATACCAAGGTCATATATGCCATCATCCGCTTTTATTTGATCATCTGCTTTTAGTTTCCTCTCTGCTGCCTACAGTGGACAGACAGGGCAGTCCCTCTATGTAAGAATGAATGATACCGATCTGCCATCAGAAGACCCGAAGGCCTGTGGCAGAACAATTTAACCTCCCTGAAAATTCCATTAATGACCTCAGGGGGGCTGTTCTTAAGCAACAAAACTTTAAAAAAATCAATTTGAACAATAAATTATAGAACAAGAAATCATCAGCAGGCTGGATTGTGTTAAATATGGTCTAAATCAGGACTACAGAGTCTTACCCCATGATATGGATTTGATTTTATAACCCCTATCGATCTCTATAGGTTAATTGTTTCATTTTCCTTTCCCTTACCCACCTTGCCTCTTTCAGCAGTCCAGCAGACTGGACTGGGAGAAGCACCCATGGCTGCCCTGTCCACCCCCAGCACTTAAAAAAAAGCAGAAACAAAAACAAAAAAGCCCCATACTCACCCAGCACAGAAGCAGTGATTAGAGCCTGTGGGAGCTCATGGCAGAGCCTCCCGGCACAGCATGTGGCAGTGGGGATTGCCTCCTCCCACTTGGCACCTGAGCAGCAGCTGCCTCATGGTGCAGATGCAGTGTGGCTCAGCAGGGCACCACACACTTCCTGGGAGCCATGGCTGAGTAATGCTGGGACCTGGGTAATTATACTGGAGCCGCCTCAGCTCCCAGACAATGTGTGGCCAGCTGAAAGAGGAGAGGATGCTCGGCCGCTAAGTCAGGTAAGTCGGGCGGGCAAAGGTGGTGGTAGCTTGGGGGATACGCAAGAGGAGGGGGAG
>JAGPOW010000304.1:32681175-32705099 GCA_030014935.1 Caiman crocodilus
ATTCATTCATTCATTCATTCATTCATTCCATTCATTGCCACAGAATGTTGTTGAGGCTACAAACTTAACTAGATTCAAAAAGGGGAATGGTCATTATAGAAAGGACATGCTTAATTCCTTAGCTCAATAACTAACTACTAAAAACTAAGAGAAAACTTCTTTGGGGACACATCATGAGAAGTTTGCCCATGTTCTTCTGAAGAATCAAGTTCTGACTTCAACCAGAGAGAAATCACTGGTCTAGATTAACCATAAATCTGATTTAGATTGGCAATTCCATACTCATTAAAAGGGAAGGTAATGTGGGGCTTTTGTCAGGGGGAAACAGTAAATAGGAATGAGGCAAGGAAGACTCCTATGACTTGGGGAAAAAAAACAAAATCAGATACTTATTATTTATCTAGAGATAAGAGCACAACTGCTCCATTTTTTTTTTCATTTTTATACCTTATGAAAATAAGTTACTATGGAAGTTTATCATAATGATAACTGATCTTTTAAAGAAAGATGCCATTTAAACATCTAAAAAAAACTATGATAGACCAAGGCTGTCCAACTTCTAAGCCCCTGGAGGCCATGTTCCCTCAGGGCTACACAAGCAGGGGTTGCTACATGCAGGCTGCACCAGATCTGTTGCAAAGATACTCCCACCCCGTCCTGCCACTGCAGTGCCCATGAGGGTTTTCACCACCACAACAGCACTGCATAGGCATGGAAGCACCTTCCTCCCCTGCAATGTACATCTACACTGATGCCCCTGCCTCCCACTGCTGCATTGTGCAGGTATGTTGCCCCCTACTTCCACACACCTCAGAATCATAGAAAATTAGGGTTGGAAGGGACCTCGGTCATCTATTTCAATCCCCTGCTCAAAGCAGTACCATCCCCAACTAGATCTTCCCAGCCAAGGCTGTGGCAGCCTGGGTCTTAAAACCTCTAAGGACGGAGGGTCTACAGTCTGCCTGAGTAGCCTGTTCTAGTGCTTTACTACCTTACTAGCAAGATTTTTTTTCTTAATTTCATAGAATCATAGAAAATTAGGGTTGGAAGGGACCTCAAAAGGTCATCTAAGTTCAACCCTGTACTCAAGGCAGCACTATCCCCAATTAGATCATCCCAGCCAAAGCTGTGTCTAGTTGAGTCTTAAAAACCTTCAAGTAAGGAGATTCCACCACCTCTCTGGGTAACCTGTTCCAGTGTTTTGCTACTCCCCTAGTAAGAAAATTCTTCCTAATATCATACCTAAATTACCCTTTCTGCAACTTGAGGCCATTGTTCCTTGTTCTGTCATCTGCCACCACTGAGAACAGGCTGTCTCCATTCTCTTTGGCACCACTCTTTAGGTTGCTATTAAACCCCTCAGTCTTCTCTTGTGCAGACTAAATTAGCCCAGTTCCTTCATCCTCTCCTTGGAAATCATGTTCCCCAGCCCTCTAACCATTCTCATTGCCTGCTGCTGGACTCTGTCCATATGCCCACATCCTTTCTGTAAATGGAGACCCAAAACTCAACATAACACCCTAGATGTAGCCTCGCCAGTGCCAGCTGAAGGGGACCAATCACTTTCCTTGTTATACTGGTAATGCTCTTAGTAATGCAGCCCAGTATATTGTTAGCCTTCTGTCACAGGGGGAGAAGTCCTGGGGACACTCCGAAGTTCCCCAAAGGAGCTGTGGAGGCAGAAGCGAGCGACAGACGGCAAAAGAAAGGAAAAGAAAAATGTCAGTTACTCACCACAGGAGCTGCGGGATTGCCGGAGAAACCCGCACGCGGCTGTGACAACGGCGTTAAACACCTGCAAATGGTGGGTGATGTCAGCATGGGGCACCGGCTGGCAAGGATAAAAGAAGAGGCCGTGGCAGGGAGCGGGGCAAGCATGTGGCTGCCGGGAGTGGGCCGCGGCAGAAGCGGCTGGAGACGCGGAGCTCCAGATCCGGCTGCTGTAGTGTGCTCTGGACGGGAGATCAAGCCTGGGAGGTGCAGCTCGCCAGAGCCGACTGCCGACGCATGCCCCGGGCCAGAGAGCAAGCCCGGAAGGCACGGGACACCAGAGCCAGCTGCCCGCATGTACGCCGGCCAGGAGAGAGAGCCCGGAGGATGCAGAGCGCCGGGACCAGCAGCAGACGGGCCACTCAGAGGCCTCGAAGATACCTAAGAGGGACAGAGGCTGGAGAGTGGTGCAACCAGGATGGGTGAGCCGGGGAAAAGCAGGGAGCGAGCCACAGATGCGTAGAGGGACCCATGGACCGTAGAAGACCCAGAGAGAGGACTGCAGCCAGAGACAGATCCAGGTGTGAGAGGGAAACCCTGGGGCAGCCGGGAGAGGGAATGTCCGGACCAGTGGGAGCTGGAGAGAGGGATCTACAGCAGGGAGATCCCTGAGAGGGTGTCACTCCCAGGGGAGTAAGATAAAGAACGGTGGGTAGCTGGCCTGGAGAGTGAGGGCTAGCAAGAGGAGTGCGGGTAGTGGTTCAATGTAGGGGCCAAGACCCCGTTAGGTGAATAGCGGTGTTTAAGTTTGTTAAAGTGTTCCTTTGTTTGTGTTACCCCAGGTAAGAAGGGACTGCGGTATGGGAGTAGGTAGGGAGGAAAGCCTTCCCTGTCGGTGGCGGCCAGCCATAGAGAGCAGCGACAAGAACACCTAGAACCGCCGAGCAGGGTAAGGGCGAGGTGAAAGGGGTGGAGGAGCCTCGCAGAAGATCTCAACTGAAGGTAGCCAAAAGGGACATCTGCCCAGATGGGAGCTCCACCCACTGGAAGATCAAAGTTGTGGCAGGTGAGAAAGGGGCGGACCCCGGTGCGGAAAGAGAACTGCTCCAAGGCTTCCTGTGATGGCCAGCCAGATATCTACAAATCCTCGGGGCAAGGAGGAGGTAAGATGCTTGACGCCCGGCAACTACACCTTCTTTACAATAATGATGCACTGTTGGTTCATATCCAGCTTACTGTTCACTGTAATCTCCAGGTCCTTTTCTACAAAGCTACTGCTTCACCAGTCAGTCCGCAGCCTGCACTGGTACGTTAAATTATTTTGTCTTAAGTGCAGGACTTTGCATTTTTTCTTATTGAACCTCATAACATATCTTTTGGTCCAGTCTTCCAGTTTGTCTAGGGTGTGGCCTCAGACTCACCTTCAAGTCCCCATTCTGCTGCACTGCCCATGCCCCAGGATAAAGACAGGAAGTGACAGCTGGAGCAAGGAGCCTGGAGACTTCAGATGCTATTGCGGCAAGAGCATGGAAGGGGTGGCATCTGGATGAGAACCAGGGAACCACACATTAACCCCATGCGGCTTCAGGCAACCAGTTGGACAATCCTCACTTAAACTACCACATGGAAATAGAATGCCACCTCAAGCCTTTTACATCCCTGTCCAACCAAGATAAGTGGAAAAATGTTTTTGCCACATCTCCTGAAAGTCAACAAATGTGAAGCATTTCAACTCAAGGTGCACATTTCAAAGGTGAGGGTAATTCACAAAGCTTTCCCTTTCTATATCATAGCTGTTAGGGGCTGGAAGGGACCTTACAGATCATTGGGTCCAGCCACTCTGTACTTGGGCAGGAAAGACTGCTGGGATCAGATGACCCCAGCAAGATGGGCACCAAGACATTTTTTGAAGATTGCCAGGGTGGATGACCGTACCGCCTCTGTGGGGAGCCTGTTTAAAATCCTTGGCACTTGGCTTGTAAAGAAGCTTTTTCTTATATCTAGCCTGAAGCAATCTTCAATCAGTTTTTGTCCATTATTTCTTGTCCTCCCCTGGGGAGCTTTGGTGAATAGATACTCTCCCAAGCCCTGATGTATGTCCCTGATATACTTATAGGCTGCCACCAAGTCCTGCCTGAGTCCTCTCTTCTCCAGACTGAACAAGAAGGTTCCAGATGAAGCAGCAGCACAGAAGAGACTGCTGCTGTAACAGAATGGCCCAGGAAAAGATGCTGTTCCTCATAGAGGCAGGTCCCAATGTAAGTAGTTTTATAGGGCAAAATGACTGTCTTAAATTCTGTCTCCTTTTAATCCCAGTGAGTTGACTTAATAATGACATACTACTTTCACAAGTTGTAAACTGAGACACTGAAAGGTAGGAGAAGGAGATAAAATCAGAGAAAGTGAGGCTTAATGTCATGATTATTGCTTTTAAGCAGAAAGGACCCTGAATTCTGTCCTCTGCCCTAATGGCTTGTTTTCACCATACATTTAATATATGTGTTTCCCTTGCTTTATGCTATACATGCAGTCCTGGAAAATGACACTGTAACAGGGGGCATGCTCGGGGTCACATATCATGCCGGCCCACCCTCTGTCTCTATGGGGCAGGCCACTCAGTCTTGCCTGCCATAACTTCGTTGTTTCTGTAAACTGGTGGTAAATGCAGAAGACTTCCCATTACATGCCCCAATGCCAGTGGGCACTATCTGCAGCTCTGATCTTCCCTACACCAGAGCCCATGCCTAGAAGATGCCATCCACATAATGTAATCCTAACCTGTACCATGACTGGTGCTCCAGGGTCTCACAGGGACTCTCACTCCCTCCTTGGAGAAGCAGGTCATTGTGCATCCCACACTTGGCTCCTTTCAGCGGGGGACTTACCAGGCTCAGGACTCACCCCTAACTCTCTGGCTGAAATCCCTACTTGCCCTCTGGCCCAAACGATGGCCTCAAGCATCCACAACCATGCTGTAGCCTCTTCCCCATACCTGAGATTCCTAGTACACCCCCTCCACACCACGCCCCACACTGGGGTGTTCTCATCTTCAAGAACAACTATTTACAGGGCTGGCCCTTGCCCTATCCTTCCTGCTTACTCCCAGTTCAGCCCTACTCAATGTGCCACTAGGACTGTCCTTCAGGCCTACTCCTTATTCATCCCTACTTAGCCCTTCTCATGCACAGCCCTTCAGGCTTACTCTGTTCAGCCCTACTCTGTGCTGGGCCATACTATGCACTCTTCACGCTACCCCCTCTGGGGTGTCTGGGATCTCACACCCTTGATGAGCTCAGGTGGCATTCTGCCTGCCATTCCTGGCCCCGGTACTCCCACAACTGCCTCCAAAGCCCACCTGAACATGGGGGCTGGGGTGAAGGTGCCCCTCCTCACCTTTCAACAGAGAGGTAACTGGTCTGGAATTTCCTGGGGGCTCCCATGCCACTAGGAGCCCCACCAGGTCACCCTTCCCTGGCAGGGTGCAGTTTTAGGTCATGCCCAGGACCACAAGTCTCCTACTCTTACTTTCCAGATGTTCCTGCTACAGCTCAGCCAGGCAATGTTTCTGCCTGGGCTGACACATGACTTGAATTTGCATAAAGGGAACCCACTTTACAATGAAACAAATAGGGATACATTCCAAGACCTTGACTGTACTGACCCCCAGACCAATTCCTACCACTTTTACAAGACAGTTTTGGTACTCACAAACAACAGATAGTACACACAAGTACAGGGCACTATTATAATGGGTATGGCAACTACAGAAACGCGTTGTAGACAATGAGGGAGGAGCATAGATCCCCATAGGAGACCCTGTTATGGTGTGTGTCATTCCCACAATGCATCGCACAAAGTAGCTGACTACAGGCTTCTACCACACCAGTTGCATAAGAGTGAAATTACCTTGCATATAATTAATTTTGGGTATAAAAAGGGTCATTGCTTAAGAGTGAGTTCATACATACAGAACTTGCATAAAGTGAGGGAAACCTGTAGTTTAGAATTAGAAATATTTAGTGATTAAAAAAACAAACAAACCTGACTGTACTGTATTATGTGCATGTGTTTATGTTTATTTCTCTTTAATTCATACTGAACTAAAATGTATTCTGGATTAGTTTTACATTAAAAATTAAAGGAAAATCACTTTCAATATACATTAAATAAAGTCCTGAATGAAAGAACTTCTTTCCTGCCCTTCCTATACAATGCAGCAGGAGAATTCAATAAAATAGAACAAATCCTACCAGGTATATAGTTTAAAGGCTATACTGCCTTAAAATTAGCCAGTATGTGTGATATGTGTGTGTGCAACTGTATGTAATGGAGCAAGACTAATTCTATTGATTTAGCTTGCATGAAAAATGTTTTGTATGAATAACATTCTTCCCTGTAATGCTAAATCAGGGTACATGCCTGTTTATTTTAGAATGGAATTTGGTCTCGATATAATGACCCTGCCAAATTCCCAGTTAGTTCCCAATGAGCTTACTGTGTATATGCTATAAGAAAATGTACCCAATAAGCAGTGTGCTGCAGTGCCAACGTAAAAAAAATAAATAAGGTGCAATAAGGTAATTTTTAATGCAAAAGTAGAAACAAGGGATACATGAAAAGTAAAGGGTCTTACAGGATGATTGTGTGAGAGCAGAGAAGTTTTTTCCTACTCTTTGTAAACTTGCATAGCTGTCTATTTTCTGATGGTTACTCCATTGAGTGATGCTAAATTGATTTAGCAAAATTATTCTGAGCAGACATTCAGAGTCTGGTATATATTTTGATCACTAAACAGCTCTCATTTTTTGTATAATTAAGGAGAATCACTGTGAATTCCAACCTGCAAGCAAACATTCCATTTAGGTTAATGTCAGTCCTGCTGCCATATCCATTGTTTTTACATGTATGATATTTTGGCACCTTCATAATAATATTTTTAGTAATTTGCCACTTTCAGTTTGGACTTCTCAAAATTCTGATGATGAAATGGCTCCCTTAGGATGGGACAGTTGGTGTTTTTTTGAAGCATGCCACTCCTAATCCAGTGAATTGTGAAAGTCAATGACAAATACCATTTGCCTGAAGCAGTTCGGACAGCCCTTTCTACTAAAGCAAAATGAAGTGTTCAAGTAGCATGTTATGAAAACTTCAGGGAGTTGTTAATATTCAGCATGCAAAAAGATAAAGTGTAAAAGCATGCATTCTGATTGTCATTGTCAAATGTGTAAAGGTTCTTAAGATGCCAATTTTGGCTTTCAGAGTTTGGGATTAATATCTGTATTGCTTTATATACATCTTTCCATCAGTAGTATGTAATAAAGGACTTTTATTCCAAGCACTTAACAAAGTGGGCAGTATCACACTGATATCATAAATAGAGAATATAAAGAATCCTAGCACAAAATTCTTACCTATTTTGGTAATTCTTTGAGGGACAATTTGGCCTGAAAGTCAGGGGAAAAAATGCTTACTGTGAGAGTTGTTATATTACAAGATAATAAAAAGAAATGATGGAAACTGTAATTTGAGATATAAAAACTGCACTGAACAAAACACTAAAGGTGTGAGCATATGAACAATTTACCACAGGATGTGGGGATTTACTGCACACTAGTTGAGCCACAGTGACAGGTAGATGAAAGGTAAATTGTGGTAGTTCATTCCTCCTTCATGGAGGCTTAATTTGCCACATTTTAGCTTCCCCATGCTACAGACTAGAAGTGTGCACGTGGACAGTCACTGTGGAATAACTAACTGATGCATCGTAAAACCCCACCCCATATAAATTGTTCATATTTTGACACTCCTATTGTAAGGCACCATCTTATATTAGCAAAAAAAGGACTAAATGACCTTTTGATGTTATGGTTCTGATATTTCTCCTAATTAACACAAACAACCATTTTAAGTTTCAGAAATATTTGGTTACCTTTCCCAGTAACATTTGTCATCTATGATTCTCAGCACTTCTAAGTTCCATCTGGCTGAAACCTACAACATACTACTAGAAGGGGCCTCTTATACTATAGAGTTCTCTTTCAAAGGCGAGCAAGTTATATATATCCCATTAAATATTAGACTGGAAGTACAAATGCCAATATAATGGGAAAGGTGACTACTTTAATATTTCCAGCTGACAGGGCAGAAACTACATTTATTTCACAATGAAACATTTTTCTCATGAGATTGGCAGTCCAATTTGAAAGTCTTCAGATGTTGTTTCCTCAGTGATCCTTAATTTCTGGATCCAGTAATCTTAAGTCCTAGCTAAGACTTGCATATTGATAGTCATGAACTCCTAACATCCCAACTTTACACAAGGCTCTGAGAAACAATTATTTTTCAGAAGGAGAATTTTTTTTCCTCAGGATGAGAAGTGGTCTTCACTTCCATCACTTATGAGGGTTAATATCATGCCGTCATCTTCACGTTAGGCTAGTTACAGTGGCTGATGAAATGGGAATGTCGCTGTGCCCTAGGCTGCTTTCCACTTGACTATTTACTCAGGGTACATTCCCAGGGTACGCCTATGCATGCCATTTAAAGTTGCATTAGCCTATTTTAATGTGCATTAAGGAGTCACTAAAAACACCTATACTATCTAGTTAATATGCTTTAAAATACGCTAATGTACACTGAGTGTCACTTAAAACATACTCTTTAGTTAATGTGCATTAAGACAGGTTAATGCGCATTTTCCTAGTATCTCATCATGAAAGAACACTTTTTCTTGTGCCCTGGGGCTGGTGGTGGCACTAATGAGAACAGCTCTGAAAGTCACTCTAATTAAAGCACCAGCATGTCTCATGTATCACTATCCCCATGCTTAAAAACGGTAGTAGGGATGCTTTAGTTCACGTGGCCCCACCACCATTTTTAACAATGGGGACAGCAATACAGGAGTTGCAAGATGGTGCTGGAGCATGGCAATCAAGTCTGCTCCAACGTGCTGGAATTCCAGCATGTTGGAGCAGCCTCTGAGCTTCTGTTTAGGTGCCTGGAGGTACTAGATTTAATGCACCTTAACTAAAGCATGTGAATGCATGTGTAGATGAGTCCCTAGAGAATAACCCATAGGATCAGTCATATGCTCGTAGACAAAATGGATTAAATGAATACAGAGTTGTGCCTCTTTTCTATCTGATTTGTCAAACCACATGTTTTGCATCTAGGTTATAGATATCTGTAATGTGAGTTTGCCTGTGGGTGGGAAGAAAGGGCATTCTTCCCACCACTGAGGTACTAGTAGTTGACAACAACATATCAAAAAAATATCATCCCTAAAGGTATGCCAGTGTATGCAATGTTCAGATATTTAAATGTAGGAATGTACAAAGATCATAAAGGCATATAACTTTCATACTCCTTACTGAACAGAATCAATTTTGCATTCAGCATAGTGCTTGTAGCTATAATACAGCGCTCTGTATTATATGTTCCCTGGGGCTAGTACACATAATGGGTTTAAATTGGAGTAAGAGAATGTAGGTTAAACATTAGGAAAAAGAAATGGTAAGGATATTTAAGCATGGGAATAAATTGCATAGTAAGGTTTTGGAATTTTCACCAAAGGGAGTTTTTTAGAATAGATTAGATAAATGTCTCTTAGAAGTGGTTTGGACATATAGAAGTCATGCCTAGAGACACGATCTCTCAAGACCCCTTGCAACCTTTGATTCTATGCCTGACTATATGCATGCTTGGAAGTTGTGGGGAGGCAGTTTTAATAGAGTGGTTCCCGGGCAGTCGCTCTAATTAAAACACCTCACCGTTACATGTATTAAGCCCCCACGTATTTAAAAATGGCTGTGGGACACTAAATAAACCTTGTTGAATGAGGTTTAGACAAAGTGCCCCACAGCCATTTTAAAATGTGTAGGGGCCTAATACACATGATGTGGTGATGCTGCAGCATTCATGTTATAACACCAACAAACATGTGTATAGGTAGCCTATGATTTTATATTAAACCATGTCTTTACCCACTTCAGTGGCACAAATAAGTTGTAACTGAGGCTATCCCAGCGGGCCCAGTACAATGGTGGAAGAATGTCCATGGGTCTCATCTACATTATAGTAATGCATTATTAATTATATAACAATTTTCATTACTTTGGCAATATAAGACATTGTAAAGTCCAAGAATTTTTATAACCAAAATTGCCAGCTAAATCTCAAATAAAATACCTATGGCTGGTCATGACCTAACAGGCAAAAGGAAAAGAAAGATTCTTAGATCCTAGACTGATATGATGGCATTCACAAATAGAGATGCGAAATGATCTTGATTAGGTTGTTTCCCAAAGAAGAATATGTGAAAATGTGCCATAATATTGCTGTAGTTGCTTTTCTGGAAATAATTGCATTTTCAAAGGATTTAGACAGAGCAACCATAATTTGAAACACATTCCACACATTCCCTTATTTTATTTTGTGGTTCTATAGTATGAGTACATAAACCACAATTTGGTTTTTTGCTATAGCTTCTTATACTGCTGCAATTTTTTCTCAGTTTCTTTCACACTGTAGCTGTTATTACAACTTCCACTTGTGCCAAGGGCGATAGATGCTCATGCATTAGTTATTATACAATTAAACATATTGTATACTAAGCATACATATTTTGGCAGACTTCCTTATACACTCAAATCATCATTAGGGAACATTTATTTTTCATGAATTTTGAATCTGTTAACTGCGTGATTCCTTTAGCAAACTTGAGTTTAGGACTTACGGCTGAATGAAATAAAGTTATGATGACTCAAGCTAAGAAAATTCCAGATGATTACAAAATATATTGGGCCCTGAATCCTGTTGTGAATCCCCTAATTTATGGATTTAACACCTGATTAGATGTTAAATGGTGTCAAAAAAGATCTCAGTGGTAATCTAGTTACTTTTTAGCACCTAATTATCACTGCACAGTGGAGACTGGGCTAAACAGTTAAGAGTTGTAATGTTCAAAAGACTCAAAAAGACTTATTTCTGAGGCAGATAAATTATTCACCTTTGAGATTTTCACAAAACAGATATAAAGAACCTCTGATATAAGGATGTAAGAAAACTGTAGGAAACCTGGGAAAGGGAAGGAACTGGTGAATTCTTTATCCAATTATTTATACCAATAAGTATTATATTACTTTATACCAATGGGTGAGACTTTCACTCAAGATCTGGCTCTATGCTAAAGCAGAACAAACAAGGACCTACAATTTCTCATTTGTGGGAGGGATTATCCTGGCAAAGGTACTGAAAACTATAGCCATATAACTGACTTCTAAAGGTCCTTTTACAAACCCTATTTTGGGAACTGTTGTGGAAATAAGGGTGGATGTGTGCATCTGATAATAAGCTGAAACCCTGTAAGGATTCTTGGTGTAAATGCCATTCACTGAATAGATGAGGACCCTCAATTTGTAGAGGAAGGTGTTCAAGGAGGAATGTAGGGAACTCAAAGGCGACAAAGTCACAATAATCTCTCCTGCTGCTACCCGATAATTCTCACCCCAAATATTTTTGCAATAAAACACAATTGTAATGAATAATTGATAAAACTAGAAACAGATTCCTAGAAATTTTATCTTTTTTTCAAACTGGTAAACTGGTCTTTTTCAAACTACTCTCTCAGTAGTAGTTTCCATTCACAAACCTGTTTTAGATTTTTTTTTTTTGCCATTTTGAAGCAATCTTTCCTAAAAAAAATGGTATAATTTGTTCATGAAAAACTGCTTAAAAATATGACCAATACGAACATAAATCAGGCTCATGTAAAAAATTAATTGTCATGCTATGTTAGTAATCTAATCTTTTTTTTTCCCCCCCTCTGTCTCTCTCTCTCTCCCCCCACCCCCTCTCCTTTTTTTGGTTTTGATCCAGAACTTGGCAATAAATAAAGCACTAAGCAAAAGAGGTGAGAGATCCAAAGTTATAGTCCCTGGACAAATGAAAATCTGAATACAATGCAAAATAAAAAAAAACTGAAACAGCAGACAGGGAGGAAGCCAGTGGAATTTGAGAAAAGCCATTTTTGAATCCTGCTGATTGCCAGCATGTTCTAATTACTGAATCAGGACATCTGAAGAGCAATCAATAGCATCAGAATAATTAAATCATTGTTCTGATATTTATGCTCATTGCAAACAAAGAACATACTGATGAGCAACTGTGCTGTTTTTTCCCCTCATTTCTGTTGTTCAGTCTTTTGGGGATACATCTTAAACTTAATGTCATTTTTAAATAATAATGTAACTTCAAAATCTTCCATTTATCTAGAGCTACATCCAGTAAGGGGCTTGAAGACCTACATGAAATTTAAGCAGACAAGGTTCTTAGAGTAAATGTGATATCTTTTATTAGACTAACTAATTAGTTGGAAAAAGTTATTTGCAATCTTTTGGGCACAAACACCCTTCTTCAGGCATAAGGAGAGTCTGCTAGTGTCTCTGTGCTCTCCTGGATGGAATAGAAGCCAGAATGAAAAATGCAGATCTGAGAAAATGCAAGTGTGTGGCAAGGAGGATCAGAGGCCATGGGAGACAATAGGTGTGAGACAGGTAGGTGGGGGGGTAAGGAAGGGGGGGGAAATATTGACTTGGTGGTAGAATGTAGCTGGTAAAATGTAGAAAGGTTACTTGGGGTTAGTGGATGGCAGGCAGGTTTTAATGTGGCATAAATCCTATGTCTATATATAGTCCTTGTTTTTTTGTATCCAGTAGATTTATAAAATGAAGTTCATAGACTCATCTATAAAAGGTGTTTTGTAAATTCCCTTTGAGGTTTAGAACTGAGAGATTGGAAAAAGTGGTTCTCTTGTGAGAACTGTGCACCAACAGGGAATTAGATATTTTTGGTTTTGATAGATTTCCAGTGTGTGTTCATTCTGGTATGCAGTTGTTGTTTGGTTTCTCCTACGTAGTTTCTACCAGGGCTTTTATTGGACTAGGTGAGATGTATTACATTTTTGGAGGTCCAGATGTAAGATCCAGGAATGCTGATGGTTCTGTTGTGGGGTGTAGTTATTGTGGAGATGTGTTGACAGGTTTTACATTTCTTGTCTCGGCATGGTCTGGATTCAGTGTGTTTTGAACCATAAGAGTTTGTTTCTGGTGATGGGGTTGGTGAGGTTTGGTGCTTGTTTAAAGGCTAGGATGTGTGGTTCTGGGAAGATCCCTTTAAGAACTGGGTCTTCTTCTAGTATAGGTTACAATTGTTTGAGTATTTTCCACATAGGTTCCATGTAAGGATGCTTTATCATAATTAATGGTGTGCAGTTCACGGGGGTTTTCTTTTTGTACTGCAGCAATCCTTCACATGGTCTCCAGGTGGCTCATTCAAAAGTGTGATCTCTCTCTCTCTGGAGGAGTGTCCTTGTTGAATGAAAGTATTTTTGAGATTTGCAAACAACAGCAGACTTTATGTCCAAACAAGGGTGTTTGTGTCCGAAAGCTTGAAAAGAACAATTTTTCCAACTATTTAGTTGGTCTAGTAAAAGACAATCACATTTACTCAAAGAATCTCGTCTGCTCATGTCCTTAGACAAACTTGGCTACAATCAACACCCTTGATACATGGAATTTAGGCATTTGGCTTCCAAATTGTCATCCAAAAACATCTCACTCAACTGCCACCTCTCCTGCAAGCACCTAAATTCACTAGTCACTTCTCTGTTTAAGTATAAAGTTCCCCAGGAACACAAAGCTCTGCTCCTGCTTAAGATGAGACTTGTCCCACTATGAGCAGTTTGGCACCTAGCTCATACCTATGCCTGAGTGAAGGAATGAGTTAAGAACCAAGTAATAAGTCCCCTGAAGGGACTGATCTGGAGGGCACTCAGCACACTTTTACTACACACCAACAGAATTAGGTTCATCATAAGACATAGTAGCCACTTTAAGGTACAGCAAATAACTCCCTGATATTTTGAGACTGGCTGAAAAGGTCACCCCAGAATGGCCTCAGTGGCATATTACTTGGTTTGGACCAATTCTGCAGGATAGGTGAGTGTGCAGTGCTTGGGAAAAAGTATGTCAAGACCTGCTGTAGTCAAGATGTAGAGAAGCCCTTGGTGTTCTAGTGACAAGGGCACTCAAACAGAAGTGAGGAGTCTTGGTTTAGTATAAAAGCTATTTTTGTATTTTATGCAATGACTCTTTAATTTAGTAATAATGTAATAATTTAAGTAGTCCAGGAAGTAGGGATCAGTACCCAAGACTGATGAGTTCCCTAGTTATCATTTTACAGAATCATTCTTCTAGTTGGTTTATATACAAATAAGTAACCATGTACCTTCAGAGAACACCCTACTACTAATAGGAACAAACTAAAGGATTTACTTTCCAAATCTACTTTCTGATATTTGAAAAATACTGATTCAAATATAATTAATTTGAGAGGGAAGGAGAATGTTTCTCTTTACAGACCAACTACATAAATAAATAAATAAATAAATAATCCATCGGTATAAAGTTTTCCATATGTGGAAAACTTATATTACTCTGTAGGATTCTATGCAGCTACTTAGGTTTTGATATTGTTTTTTAAGAAAATATAACCTGACAACAGTCACTGTGTGTCTGTAACTGCATACATGCATGGGCAATTTGTCATTCTTACACAATGCTCAAAGGCTTATCAAGATAAAGGTGTTCCCCCACCCCACCCTAGAACTCCTTAGTAGACTTTTGAATAGGTTGGTATTGCAGGGCACCTAACTGCCCTGCTCCTAGAGGGTGGAAGCTGCTGTGGAGAAGCCCTAGCAGTTGATAAGGAGCACAGCTGCAGGTTGCCAGGGTTGCTGCAGGCAGCAAACGACTGCACCTGACAGTGGTCAGCTGGCTGTAAGGGGCCGGACCGGGCTCTTATAAAGCCCAGGGCTGAGGCCAAGCTAGCAGTTCCCTGCTAGCAGGAGCAAGAATGTGGGGAGAAGCCTAACAGCAAATACTGCTCAGTCAACGTTGAGCAATGTTGTTATAGCCAGAGAGCATGTGTTTAAGTTGTAGCCAGGAGGCTTGTGTTGTGTTGTGTTTTGTTTTGCTGTTAAACTGGTGGTTTGGATGAGGCTATTAGGGGTTGGAGGAGGCCTTGTAGGGCCTCATACCCCATAGGGGTGTGGGGCCCTAGAGCCAGTGAAGGCACAGTATCCTCAGAGGCAACCTCAGTGGTGTAGGGATCCCAGCACCAGTGAGGGTGCAGAATCTTCATAGAGAGCCCAGTGTGGGCACAGCAAGCCCCAGAGATGGGGCAGTATTATTAGGAGGCTGAGCATAGGCACAGCAAGCCCCAGAGAGGGGGCAGTCTTGTTAAGAAGCTCCAGTGTGGGTATGGAGAGCCCCAGAGAAGGGGAACTACTAGGAAGCCCAGGGCGGGTGTGGTGAACCCCAGAGGAAGACCTAGTGCTGCGGTAAACCTCGGAAAAGGGTGAGGTGCTGCGGTGAACCCTGGTGAGAGGGGATAGCCGTGCAGTGAGCCCAGGAGAAAGAGGGTAGCAGTGTGGTGGGCCTGAGAGAGGTGGCTCAACAAGAGGTCCCAGAGTGGGCGCAGCAGGACCCTGAGAGGGGCAATGTTACAGAGGGTCCTAGAGAGGGCACAGAAGTCCCCAGAAAAGGGGTGGTTTCATAGGAAAGGCCCCAGAGAGGGGCAATATCACAAAGAAGGCCCAGAGTAGGCACCAAGAGCCCCAAGAGGGGCGGTATTGGTGAGAGCCCCAGGAGGAGGTGGCGGTACCTAGAAAGCCCAGAGTGGGTGCAGGGAGCCCTAAAGAAAGGGCAGTATTAGAGAGAGAGAGAGCCCCAAGGGAGGGGCAGTCTTCTAGAGAAGACCCAGAGCAGGCACGAAGCACCCAAGGAAACGGGTGAGCGTACAGAGGAGGCCTGAGAGAGCGGGCGAGTATATGTTGACAGACCAACGTCCATCCCATCTGCGAGGCTTGGGGTGTGGAATCGGGGCTGGTTGGAGCTACGCATAGCCCATAAGGTTAGGATGCCTGGGAAGCACCCATCATGCAGGGAGACCCTGGTGGGTCTGGGAAAACACTGGGACAGAGGTCCCAACTCTCCATGCCCAAGAAGACGTGAGGCAGCCTCCCAACTTTATCTAGACATCAAAGATGTGGCGGGCGAGAATTAGAGGGTACCCTTGGGCCGACTTAGCACAGAGAGGGGGGGCCTTAAGGAGATCACGGCCCTCCTGGATGACCCTGCTGTGACAGTTGGGAATTGGTAGGACCCAATACCTTTCTATATCGCTGTCATGTTCATAGAATTTTTGCAACTTGATACACACCATGACTGTTGAAATGACAAGCAAATCAGAAGACACTCATGTCCCCTATTTTAGAGTACTCTTGTCCAAGCCATTATCTGGTACATTCCAGATTTCAAGGTATTTTGGAGGCATTTAGGATAAAACTGAGTAGAGCATAAAATCTTCTTTGTACCTTTTGGTACAGTAAATGATCTAATGCTTTGATCAAAATCAGAGCAGGAAATAACTCCTGCCTTATGCAAGTCATGTAACTTCCAAGTTCATTGGTCAGGTATCTGCAAGATGATGATGATGATGATGATAATGCAGGGCTATTGTGAGAATTAATTAATGAGGTGCTAGAAAGTGCGAAGTGCATTATATAATTTGTTTTTTGGTGCATTTTTATACTTTCTATTTCAAAGCATGTCTGCACTTTGGTAAATAGATGTCACCCTTTAACATTGTGAAGTATATTCTAAACGTTACCTTCTCTGGAATTTCTATGTAATGATTGTGCCTTCATCTCTGAAAGAGATTTAAATAGCCCAGGTGACATTTAATTCGTTCAAAAGCCTTTCCTTGATGTTTCAGATAGTTAGTTAGTTATTGATGCTATTGAGAGCTCTAGAGTACACTACTTCTTCATCCTCTGTTTCAAGATACTATGAAACTTCATATTAATGCAGTGTATTTGCCTAGCTTCTTAATGAAGTAGTTCATCATGTATGCATTAGAACTATACTCTGTGAATTGCCTGCTTTTGTTAGTGTGGAAAAGCAAATGATTACAATAAGTTAACAAGGATGAGGACTAATGAAGAGCAGCTGACATGAAGTAGCTGTCCGTGGTTTTATGCCTATCTCACTGTAAGTGGAAGCTAATAGACAAAGGGAGAGTTACTGCAACAACATCTCCATGATAAGTTTTTATCCACTTTAACTTGCTTTAATTTGTTAGCTTGTTCATCTGAATTGTTATTTCTAACTTTCATTTTCATTTTCAATCTCTGTATTGTTTGGGAGATTGCCTCCTTAGACTTGAAGCTAAATCCTATTTTACTTTGCACACCATTTAGGCATGTATGTCTGCACATATCTGCAGTTTTCAAGCATACGTTGTCAGCCCTAGATTAATGAGCAGGCTCAGGAAGGCTGTGTTCTGTCTGGGCAAGAGAGAATAGAATAGCACCTTTATGTACAGATAGGTGAGCAAAGCCACAAATTTAGTTTAGTAAAAAACCAATCATTTGGGGGTGTTAGACAGAGGGGGATGGTCTCTTACCTTACAATCTAGTGATCAGGGCACTTGAGGCAACCCTCTTACAGCCTGGGTTTCCTGCTTTCTATCCAAGTCCAGGGGTAACCTCACTAGTAGGTAATCAATTTAGCCTAACTCTTTGTCCTTTGATCCTCTGATCACCAACAAAAATTCCTTTGTTCTCTGCTGGTGTCTCAGGCCCTGCTTCTACCACTCCAACTCTGGTCACTGCTTGTGACCCTACTGGCACAAATTAAGCACTAAGGGTTCTAATGGACCATTTGTCTTCCCCCATAGCCATGACCATGCCTCACTGTGTCCCTGTCATAATTTACCTTCCTAAACAGATTTCAGCCCTCTTGGTTTTGGCCCACTTCTTACTCTGCCTGCAGACCTCTATCCCTGTCCCACTTGTTCCAGTTCCAGGCCTCTCAGCCTCAGCCCACCTTTGAGCCCCATCCTGTTATCAGCCTCTCCCAAATTCAACCCACTAAACCTAGGCCTTAATTCCAGCTAGCCTTTACCCACCTCTCATGCTCCTATCCCTGGCAAGGCTCAAAGCCTGGAGTGCCTCTCAGGCACCCCTATGTGGCCTTCTATATCCCTCTACAGCCACAATACAGTCCTCTGCTCAAATTGAGAACAGAAATGCAAGCAAAGCACTTCAAACTAAAGCCCTCTGGGTCACTGTACTGTTGCAAAAGCTACCTCCCCACTCTCTAGTTGTCTCTCCTTGGAGTACTTGTTCTGGCCTACAGCTTCTGTTGCCTTGATGCCCAGGCTGTCAGAAACTTTTCCCATTGCAGAATTTTGAGGTACACTAATCCTTTTGCTTCAGGAACCCAGGTTAATATCCCCTGAACACCATCTCTTCCAGTTAGGTGTTTACCCAGGGTGACAATAATAATGTTAGAGAAATTCAGGACAGGTGCCAGGGAGCGTGTGCGCACACACAAACTTGAGCAGTGTGTGTCTGTAGGCAGGGCTGGTGGGAAGTGCAGTGCCTTTCTTGCCAGAAATGAGGCTGCAAGCTGGGGGTGAGGTACAGTCAGTAGGCCTGTGGAAAGCAGCTAGTATTCCCTTTGGATTTGGGTTCAGCTGATTTAGGGAACAGTGATTCGATTTGGTGATTCAAATCACTGTCCTGAATTGTTTTGGACAAATCTGATTCTGAGGTTGTTGCCACCAAATCAGCTGAATCTCTGAATGAAACAGGCCCCATGCCCCATCCACTCTCCCAGCTCTGTCATTGGCTGTTTGCCCAACCTCAGTGTCCTGGCACTTAAACAAAAAAATCCCAACCTTATTGGATCCTGCCAGGTGGGGAGGTGATCCCTAATGTCCCCCACTGCCCTGTGCTGTTGCGGGGGGGAGGGCTCTGCCATAAGCCCCCAGAGGCCCTGACAGCTGCTGCAGCAACTGGTGAGTATTGGGCTTTTTTTTTCTTTTCTATAATGCTGGGACACTGGGGCTGGGCAGGGAAGCCATTGAAGGGCCTGGAGAGCAGGTGAGGCCAGGGGAGCAGACAGGGAATGGGACCTGGTGCCCCTCCCCAAGATCCCCTCCCCTCTCCTCCAGTGCTCTTACCCTGTTTGCTACTTACTGGCATAGAGTCCAGATCTAGCTCCCTGTAGCAGTGAGCAAGGACTGCCCGAATCTCCAAACCCTTTCCAAATTGATTTGGAAGCTTCAAATCAATTCAGACCTTTTAACTGGTCTCCTGATTCAATTTGGATTCAGAGATTCAGCTGCTGAATCAGTCCAAATTTTCTCTGGATCATATCAGTAACAGAAGCTTTGCATCACCCTAATGGTCAGGCTGGGCTTTGTCTGATTCATGGCTCCAGCCCTATCCTAGTACCTGAAACCACATCCTGGCTGTGCACCCTGTTCTTGCACCCTCCTCCCCAGTTAGGGTAGGGTGTATCCAGGGTGGGCTGGGATCCTCATGCAGGGGCTGTGGTGTAGCTGGCCTGGCCCACCAGTTCACAACAAGGATGTAGCTGCAGGTGATAGGATGGGGCCAGAGCCATGAGTCAGCACATGGCAGACAGCCTGCACAACACCCCATGCACAGCACCCTATTTATGGGCTCAGCCTGCAGCCCCAGCTCTGATGATGTGGTCGTCATGCTGTTCAGAGTATCCTGAGAGATGTTCTGGTCCTGCCTGCAACCACTCATGCATTCACACACTCCATGCTGAAGCTCCCAGGAGCAAGGCAGCGCGAGAGTGCAGTGCACACATACATACTTTTGGTCAAGTTCTCTGCAATGGCTGCTGAGACAGCCCTGGATTTTATAGGCTGTCCTGGCCAATCCAGGACATGGCCACCCTCCTATGTTTAACTGATTAGCTGGAGGTTTTCTCCGGTTGATGAGCAGCCTACTACTTTTTTCCTGGCTGAGCTGCAGTGGCTTCCCTCCTGCTTACCCAGGGTTCTGCCCTATTGTTACTTGGCTCTTCACTAGGTACTTACAGCTCATTAGCTCCAGGGCTTCCTACTTCTGCAGCTAGCACCTACTCTGCTGTCTGTACTTTCCCACAGACAGTCTTGCTGCACTCTCTCTTAAAGAAACATGATCTTCTAGATCCCTGTTACAACATGTATACTTCCTTTCTTGGCTTTCCAGTAGATCAGTGTCAAGAATATGCCCCAAGAACCATTATGAAGCCCAACAGCTTCCGCCCTGCTTGGAATCCCTGGACTTCCTGCCATTCTCCATTCTATCATGCTTTGCTGGAATTGATTTACTTGGGAAATGGAAGGCTACCAAGGACCTGAAACAGCTGCTATCTACCATTGATTAGTACACTAGCAACACTGGACCTTATGGATCCACTTCATGGTCTCCAACCTCTGCTGTAACCACATCCACACCATGCAGGTGTTGCCAGTTAATGTCCAAATAGGCCCCAGTCAGTCTGCTAGCTCAGTTCAGTGAGCACTTGGCCCCAGTCAAATAATTCAGTTTAGTGGGCATCCAGCCACAGTCTGAGAGCTTGGTTAGGTGGGCCCCTGGCCCCAGTTCACTCTCACCATAGTATTCACTCCATCCCAGTCCAAACGGTGGCTACTTTTCAGTTCCCATGCCCCTAAGCACCTCAATTGGCCACTAGCCACTCTGTTCAATATGGAACTTTTCCTGGGCTCTGTCTCTCTAAGAACCTCTGGTCTTCAGGCCCCAAATCAGGGAGCTGCCCCTCCTGGCTTCTGTGCCCTTAAGGGTTTCAACTAGCCCTCAAGCCCCTTGTAGGGGGCAGCTGCCTTTGATCCCCTAGGCTCTTAGACCCCTGGTGATCTTTTGGCCCCAGTTCACCTTTCTTGGGGTCTAGCTTCTACCTTACTGGCCCTGGATGTGTTCCTTGTCTGTTCCAAAAAGGGCACCCACCAGCTCTATATCAGTCTGCAGGGTCCCCAAACTCTCACTGGAAGCCAAAATGGGACCCCCCACCACCACTTTAGTCCCAAATCTGGTCCTCTGTAATTAACTCCAACCAAAAGGCAAGCCCCCAGGCTATAACAGAAGGTAAAAGCCCTGTGCCAGCATAACAAAACTAAGCTCCTCACAAGCCCCAGGTCCTTACTCCTCCTGACTGACTGTTCTTAGTCACTCAGTCCCACTTCCCCTCCATGGGGATCACCTTCCTCAGGAAGAAGACACCTGCTAGTCTTAGATTAGTTATACTGTCAAGAAGCTTCACGTCTGCCAGTCAGGTACTTCCCTGTGCAGGTGCTTTCCACGAGGCTCACAAGCTGGCTCCTCTCTCCTCCCCTATGACTTTAGTCCCAGGGGCTATCACTGCACCCTCAGCACTGCAGCAAGTGCCCTGGCACACCAACTGTTTTACCCTGATGCCTGCCTGCTCTGGGTCTCTGCAATATGCTAGTCCTCTGCTTCTCAGCCTCTATAGTCTCCTGGTAAGCAGTTCCTAGCGTCTGAGGTTCCCTGTGTCCATTTACTATCCTGTAAGAAACAGGGCATTCTTGAGCCCCTGCTACGATTGGCTTCAAGAAGATCAGAGAACATTTTTGGATAATGTCAAGCCCTTGGCTTGAGGAGTGAACGCATTTAAGGGAAGTCTGAATCTGTACCTCCTGACTTGTTCTGAATGAAGGGAACCCTCCTGCTCCCTAGACAGCTGGCTTAACTGCCAAGCTGTTGGTCTAAAAACAGGAGGGCCAAGCTCCTCCATTTATCTTCAGGTATACAATTATGTCATGTTATTTATAAACAAAGTGCCCAAAACTGCCATTATGCAGCTATGTATAACTAGTTTGGCCTGTAAAGTGAAATAGGGTTCAACTACAAGAGGAATTTCAGTTCACCATTTTATACAATCTGTGTATGTGCAGTTTTTAGGCATCTACATTATGAAATGTCAGTAAAACAGCCTGGTAAGAGATCAAATTCCTTACACCTCTCCATTTTCACTCAGTACTCAACTTACACTCAAACTTGGTACGCAGCTAAGTTCATCATACTGCACATGCTTGGCAAGGATCCAGAATGAGCTCTGAGGTAATGGAGCTTAAATAGAGCTGGACACAATTCAATTTCACTTTGGAGGTCAATAAATATTGCGTTAGACTCTATTGCATCAGACTCTTTTTCAGTCAGTGGAAACTACCCCCCCCCTTCCTCCTCCAAAAAAAATGCAACCCCATGGCTTGGGGCATTCTGACACTGCTCAGTGTCATTATGCTAGTATCACTCTTTGCCCAAATGCCTAGTGGTTAAGCGTATTTATAGCCATTTGAGGAGGTTAGATTGAGTTATTAAAATGGCCACCCAATCTAAGGTAAATTGGGATGGAAGATAACTGGGGAGTTTAGGGGGCAAGCAGGCTCTGGGGGGTGTCATGGGGCAGGTAAAGTCTGCAGGAGACATTGCAGTGGGGCAGATGGCATCTTCAGGGAGGCAAGCAGGGTCTGTAGGGGAGACTAAGGGGGTGGGCAGGGTCTATGGGGTGGGTCAGAAGGATGAGGAAGGCTGGTGAGGTCTGTGGGGGGGTGGAGGGATGGAAAGGTCTCTCCTGGAACCCCTGAGAGCAGGAGTTATTTCTAGCTACCTGCTCAGAAGAATAACCAACCTGTGAAACCCCTCCCTACCATACTTTCTACCCTTCTCCCCACCCCAACTTACTTCCTTGGCTCCCATCACCTACAAATGACAGTAAAACCAGCACCAAGAGCAGCTTTCAGGATGGAAGACTTGGGGGTCTGGGGTGGATAGCTAGCTAGTCCATGGTGGGGGTAGTCCCTCTGGAGATGGGGGAGGAGCTAAATATAGCCTGGTGCTGGGAGTGGGGTGGAGATAGGAAAAGTGCAGCGCTGGGGTTTCCCATCCCCAGGGCTGTGCTGGGAACTGTACAGAAGTTCAGTTAGATCCATTTCACCAGACCCAATCTTAGATAGATAGACTACCTCCAACATGCAGTTAACTTAGATCAGACTCAGGTACAGACATTATGCTATTACTAGTATAAGTGACTGAAAAACCAGTCTGTAACAGAACAGAAGTTTAGTACACATAGACAGATTTTAAAACAGTGGAATATGGTCTAAGATTTGCCCTCTCCCCCCACCCCCGCAAGGCAATGCATGTTCTGTTCACTACCAATCTAAGCTATGCTTCTTACCAAAAAAAGCAGCATAACTTCGATCAATTCAGCCTTGGGCTTTTCAAATGTCTGTACCTAGCTCACTCAACCATTTTAAACCAATCTAATGGCAATGAACTTCTCTACAGTTCATACTTAGATCCCTAGTTAGATGGATCTATCCAAGTATAAAGCATGTACCTACATGAACTAAGTTATATTGGGTGGCCATCTTTAATGTGATCTAACCTTCCCCTAACCTTTTTGAATATCTTTATGTAACCTTAGGTATTTCTAGGACATGAGATACTTAGGTTTCAGGACAACTTCCCTGCAAGAAAAGGAGTTTCCTCCTAGATGAATGTCTCAATTCTTAAGCTAATGGGTCCCTCTGCTTCTCTGTCTCTCTCTCTGTCCCAATTAATCTTCTGTTTTATTCTACATTTTGGCACAGGATCAACAGAAGTGCCATATGATCCAAACCTGCCTCTGCTCTTTATCTGCACCAAAAATATCCAGACTATATACCACCATCAAGCATGTATGTGGACTCAAGTGTCTAAGGCAAGTCCATGGTTGTGTCCATGAAAAAATGTAAATTTGATAAGTTGTTGGGTTCTCTTCCTCTTTACTGCTTTTCTGTGACTCAGTCTTGCATATACATTGAAAGTTGTTACAATAGTAGATGTGTTTAATAGATTTTCAGGTATAAGAACAGGGTAGAACAGAATTGCACTTAGATGTCTACGTCCCCTTACATGCCTAATGGATGTAACAGAAATTAGCTTCTCCTCTCAGGTGGAATAGAAAAACCCATGGAAACCTCTCCTGGTATGAATAAAGAAAAACACACTAAAAAAGTGGCAACTAGAGGCTAGGTTCTCCAAGGAGATGCTCTGGTACCTGACTAGAGCATCTTTATGCTTCCGCCCTTCCCTTGCTGCTCCAGTATGCTGGGGGAAATAGGAATAGGGAAAGGCTGCAGCAGTTGGATTCAGGCTCTGTCCCCACTAAGTAGGGATGTGGAGGTGGGGGGGAGATTGTGGGGGTATTTTGTGTATGTGGTTGTGGGAGGACTGTGTGGGGGTGGGTCTCCTGTCTGCCCCCCCC
>JAGPOW010000304.1:32705199-32738968 GCA_030014935.1 Caiman crocodilus
CCCCCCCCAGCAGCACCCATCAGGGTGCTCAGGAACCAGTACTGGCAGAGCCCCCCGCAGCATGGACCAGCCCTGGTCCCTGTGCCTGGCCCAGGTGCACACACCTTTTAGCAGAACCAAGCCACTCTTGCTGTCACCCAGGGTCCCAACACCACATGTAGGGGTTATGAGCTCTTGGGCTGGGCTATGTCCTGTCTCTGAGGAGCTGGCCTGGCCTGACAGCATGCAGGGCACTTGGGGGCAGCACCCAGCCCAGCCTGAGGGTACATGGCCCCTCCAAGCTGTTCCAGAACCCTGGGTGATGACAAGTGGCCAGGTCCTGCCAGAAGGTGCACAGCCCTGAGCCCATACCACAGGATACAGGGAGTGCTGAGTCCCAGGCAGCCAGGGCCATGCTGAACCATGGGGAGGCTCTGCCAGTACTGGGCCCTGAGTGCCCCAACAGATGCTGTTGGGATGGGAGGGGGAGAGGAGAGGGGCTATGTGGGTGGGGGACCCACCCTTCCTGAGCAGCCCCCCTCCTCCAACACAGTTTTTCCACAATGCACCCGCAAGCCCCTCACCCCCATACTCTCCCACTCACATACCCAGGCACAAACTCCACACAAGCCCCATATCCCCACAAACCCTACAGCCCCCCACAATCCCCACATGCTGCATGCCCAGCCACCAGGCAGGATGGGACCTGCTGGAAGGAGCTGCGGCTGCAGGAGCAACTGCCACACTGCAGCCCTACCCCATGCCCACACCAGTGCTGGGACATGAGGCCCCAGCCTGGGCAGGGGGACAACAGGATCCTGATCCCAGGAAACACTTAGGTGTGTGATGAGCTGGACAGAGAGACAGGTAGATCTAGATATGGGGGTCAGGGAAGGGGGAGAGCTATGGATAGGAGAGTCAAGCTTAGAAGCCCCTGCCCCCTAGAGCCTGTGCTGGAGAAGACCAGCCTGGAAGGGAAGGTGCTTGCCTAGTCCAGTCCCTGAGACCCAGTTACTGCATGGAGATCACTGAGGCCTGGGCACAGAACAAGGAGAACAGCAAGGCCTGGCACTGCTCAGAGCCACAAAGTAGCCAGTGGGACAGCTGGAGTTGGACACATGTCCTGGTGTTGGGATGGAGCTGCTGCTGGGAGGGATCATTCCCCATCCTCCTCCCCCTCTTCCTCTCTCATGTCTAATTATTGAGTTGAGAGCACTCCGCAAACAACTGGGGGTGTTCAAATCAAGAAAATCTGGTGAACTGGTTAATGGAAGTGGGCTCGTGTAGTGACAGCCAGCAATACACACTTTTTACAGGTCTGCATGGCACATAAAGACTTTTCAGCACTACCAGTAAAAATAAGAGCATGTTCTATTGAAGATGTACAAGAGTTATGAGAGGCACTATTTGAACTATTCCACCCAGGTGTGTCATTAGAGGCTATTTTGAACCTATTTTGACAAGGTTCAACAGAAAGATGAGAGACTGGAGTCTTATAACCAAAGGACAAAACTGCTGTTTGAAGCCATCCAAGCAAAATGTGTTCCAAATTTTGACAATGATGAATTTCTGAAGTGACTGATCAATGGCTTCATGAAAGGTATAAAGTAGGGGTGTGCAAAATGGGTCATATTCAATTTGGTTTAGGATTTGGTCCAAATCCAGGACAGTGATTCAATTCATTGATTCAAATCTCCGTCCCCAATTTGATTCAGCTGAATGCAAAGATTTGATGCCAATTCAGAGAATCAGAGATTTGGCCAGATACAGGTTTAAATCTTTTTCTATATACCTCGAGGTACCAAGCACAACTTGTGAATGCTGCAATGGTGGGGTGGATGGAGTGTCCATCCCACAGGAGTATGATGAGGGGGCCTGCATGCTCAGCAGCAAACCTGGAAGTACTTCTGGTCCACTTCCAGGTCCACAACCAAGCATGCAGGGGACCCCCGCCATGCCTCCCCAGCTCAGTGATTGGCCATGAGGGTCCCAGGTGTCCATCCCCCCCCCCGCCAAGACCTAGGAGGCACCAGTTGTTGAGCTGGGGGGACCAGAAGTGAACTGGAAGTGTTTGTGGTCTGCTGCTGAGCATGCTGGGGAGCCCCTCATGCTCCTATGGGATTCTCTGTTTGCCCCAGCATCGCAGCATTCATGAGTCACCTGGTACCTTGAGATATGTAGAAAAAACACTTAAATCTGTGTCTATATTCAAATTGATTCAGAGATTAAAGGATTTCCTGATTTGATTTAGATGTGGAGATTCAGCCACCAAATTGAATCAGGGACCAAAGCTTTGCACAGCCTTAGTCTAAAGGTGTATCTTGGGGCAGGATGAAAGAATTTGACCTGTGATGAAATTAAGGAAGTGGCAGCAGAAGCATATCAAGCCTTGGAAAATAATAAAAGAGGAAAATAGCACCAATCCAGATGAAGAATATCTTGAATCAGACACCCAGAAGGAAGAATAACAGAAATAGTAAGAATAGGAAATGGGAGTGGGTTCAATCAGTGCAGATATGGAAAAGGAAAATGTTTTCAGGAAAAGAAGTAAACATACTAAAATCACCATGGTATCATTCGAGGAAAAGAAAGATAAACATCACTCCAGCTCAGGGATGGAGTCAGATATACCAGAGGATAAGGAATGGAAGCCCCACAGGAGTTTTCCAAAGGGAAATGATCATCATTCCCAGGGCACTTCAGAGCCCTCTTTAAAGTCACTACTCTTTAAGGAGGCTTTGAAATATTATGATTTTGCCATGACTGATGGAGGTAGTAACACACAGTTACTAGAGGTGCTTGTGAAGAAGGAATGGAGACACAAGCACAACAAACCATACTTAAAGGGCTCCTCTCCACCCCCATCTGTTGCCTGTTCTCAAATGGATTAGGCCAACCCAGTATTTTCTGGTACCTGTTCCACCCCCACTGATTGGTTTGTCCCATCAAAGTTGGTAAAATTGGTTGATCTGAAATTCGATAAGGGGGGCCGACCCATCATACAGGCAGCGCTCCTAGATGGGAAGAAAATGCTGAGGCATGAAGCCACCATGTTGATGGATATGGGTGCTGCATTTTCTCTCGTTTTGGATTAAATTTTCTCATTCTACAATTAGAAAGTGAGGATGTGGAACAATCTCGAGGGATTTAATACAGTGAACTCCCAAATTGGATTCACTTTACCCAAAAGTGTTGGATTGGAAAGAAAAATTGGGAAGGGCATTGTTCAGTCTTGCCAAATTGTCTAGGGTAGGGATAATTGACAGTGATGTCCTCACTAAATCTGGAGTAATAATTGACCACACACATTACTGCTTGTGGACCACAAGCATGCTGATCCAAGATGCTTCAATATCTGCATCAAAGAAAGTTGTGACCATCTGCACTCATCATCGGTGTGCAGGGATCAAGGCTACAGTGAATCTGATCTTGTCCCCTAACCTAGCAAAAGACATTGAAAAGATGTGGGTGGAGTTTGACAGCTTGGGCCTCACACAAGCTTCAATGTGGCTATGTGCTCATCAACATTTGTGTGGTTGGACCTGACCTGACTTCACAGAACAGTATCAGTACCCTAAAGAAGCTGAAGGCAGCATTTTGAAAATGGTCAAGTCCTTGATGGAGCAAAACATCATTGCAGAAGTGGAATCCAGTGTAGCCTGTGAGGGAAACAGATGGGGTCACTTGGTGTCTTACCATCAACTACTGATACCAAGCACTGAGTTGAGTAAGCCTATTATTAGCACCTGTGGTTGCATGATACCCAAAAGTAATGGCACACACTGCATATGGTGAAGTATGGTTTACTATGTGGGATATTAGCAATGCATTTTTGTACTTACCCTGAATAAGCAGTATTGGCATAAGTTTGCCTTCACAATCCAAGCCACGCAATACACATTGAAGATTTCCCAATTCATCTACTCTGTGCCACAAATATGTTGCCCAAATGTGGAAGACATTACGTGAAGAAGATCAAGATTCTATAATCTCTTGTGTTGATGGCATCTTAATTATACCTAGAACCAGACATCAGTGTATTGAAAGAACACAGACAGTATTAAAAATCATTGAAAAGATGGGGTTTATGGTTAATCCAGCCAAAGCCCAGCTATGTCAGAACACTGTTAATTCTTTAGGCTTAGAATTAAATTCCAGGGGGCTATGTCCCAACACTAATACCATTCAACTGATTCAGAATCAGCCTATGTCAGAAGATGTGATCACTGGAATCATTTGTGGGTTTAGTTGGATTTCTCTGCAACTTTATCGAAGACTTTTCAACTAAAGCTGTACCTTTGTATGATTTACTGAAGAAGGATACAGCATGAAAGCGGTCTTCTATGGAAACAGAGGCTATCAAATATCTGAAAGAGTGTGATTAAGGCACTGGCATTATTATTTCCTGATGTGTTAAACCCTTTCACACTAGAGTTGGGTTCTACGGCTGATGGGATTAGTACGATCCTGTCCCAAGATTCCAGAAGTGGGAGGCGACCAGTAGCATATAGGTTGAGAGCTCTTACCAAAGTAGAATGGCAATTCTCCTTGTGTGAAAAGGAGATTCTTGTACTTGTGGGGGCTCTCAACAATTGCAGGTATTTAGTTGGTCTCACACCTATCACATTGTAGACGCATCATTTTCTGATTAAATACACAGTCAATGGAAAGATTAAGGACTCAGTCATCTCATCACCAAGAATAGCACAATGAACATTGGCATTATTGCATTATAATATTCAGATTGAAAATGTAACCATGCCACCTGTAATGCTATACAGAATCATTGTCGATACTCCATAATTAGATTCAGATTTCATAACTGATCATGAGTGTACACTCGATTGTCCCAAGACTCAAACTATTTGCATCTTAACAGCGTCTGGAATATGTACCTGAGGAGCTGCAGAAGCTGGATGTGGTTTGGTTTACTGATGGTAGCTCCCCTACAATGTGAATGACACTCAGCATGTGTGTTATGCTGCAATACAGATCAATGCTGAGACTAGGATCATAAAGTCACCAATGCAATCAATGGTAAAGTTACATTTACCTTTGCTCAGAAATCTGAACTAGTGGCCATTATCGTGGCTATTGAAAATTCTCCTGATACTGCCACCATAGGAATATTTTCTGATAGTGACTGGGTTATGTGGGCTTTGTTGGATTGGCTACCTGTATGGCAAAGTTGGGCTTATTGCACCTCAGATGGTAAGGTGGTGAAATACATTGAGCTTCCTGCATATTGCAGCATGATAGCCGCTAGTAGGAACTCTCCAGTATGCTTAGGTAAAGTGAAAGTCCATCAGAAGAGCAGAATAAATGGACAAGCTAACCAATGTGCTAAGCAAGGAGCATTCCTAAGTCATGAATGGAAACTGCCTGGCACAGCTAGTGTTTGTCCAGTGTCCAAGATCTCACCTGGTCCTGGTTCAGTTGATTTGACTGAGCTTCAGGAACAGGACCCTTCTATCACTAAATTAATTGAGACTGGCCAACATAGAAAATGGTGAATGGGGCAGAAAACTTCAGAATTAGTGATGACTCAGTGCTCAGACTTGTCACCGGTATGGGTCACCCTGGAGGCAGTTTGAGTTGACTTAATCAACCTAGCACATAGTATAGGTCACTTTGGGTTGGAGAAGATTGTGAGCCTGCTTCTGAGTCATGTGATGGCCTGGTCTCGTGTTGCACATCCAAGAGTTTATTAACAGTTGTCCAGCCTGTACACTCAGCAATGCCAATCCACAGGCCAAAAATGGTCCACTTCAACATAGACGGATCATGGGTCTATGACCCATGATCCAGGTTGATTTTATAGGTCTGTTACCCACCACCCACTGTGGAAATAAAAATTGTTTGATCATCAACACATTCACGAAATGGATGGAAGCTTTTCCCATGAGAGCCTGTATGGCTCTAGCCATAACAAGGATTCTGAAGTGTTTACTCACTGGGGAATGCCTGTCATCAGTCAGACCAAGATTATTTTATAGGAGAGATTATGAAGCAAATGTGCAAGACTTTTAATACAGAACGCTACCTATACATTGCATACAACCCAGATTCCTCTGGACTTTTTGAGTGGACAAACTGTTCTATCAAGACAGCCTAAAGAAAGGGGATTAACAATAATGGCAAAGATTGGGACATATGCCTGCCACTAATTTTGATGGTATGGTGACATCATATGGGTACACACCACACCTGGGTAATATGGGACAAGAAAAAAGGATGCCTGAATCCTGGGTTTTGATCAATAACTTGCCCACAGAATTTACACCCATGGCGTGCCACCATCAGTGGGTTGAATCTATGTTAACAACCATTAAATTGGTAGTTATGAGTGGCCCATAGTCTGGGTAGAAATCAGCAAATTGTGAACAAGAAGTTTGGCTCATTAAAGATAACTGAGTGGGACATTGGCATAAAATTAATGGTCTGCAGTTTCCTACAGCAACATCACTGTCTGTCCCCACTTGGGGGGGAACCTTATACTATCATAGATAAAGCCAGTGCCATGCTGTATGTTTTAGAAGTGAAGTGAAATAAAAAGAAGGTATTAAAATGATTCCATTCCTCAGCTTAAGGGATGGAAGGCATATAAATATTCTGTGTTTTGTGAAATGGTTCTCAGAATCACTGGTTTGAAATATTGTAAATAATGTATATAACCTGTGATTATATATTTAAGATGATGTTACTTGCTGTGATATTGATGATAGTGTCAACCATCATGGACATTGGAAGTACTGCCAACTTCACCATGGGAATGTTGGACAAAACATTGGTGCTGCTATTAACAACCGTGATCAACAGATCAACGTTGATGAAGGTTTTATGGGGAATTGCACCAAAAGTAATACTGAGTGGGATGGTCAACATCGGACTGATAGAGGAATTCCAGTGTTGACGCTTTCCAGTTGTACCAGTGCTGCTGTTGTTTGTCAATTTGACAATGAAAAGGAGGGTTCTGGATTGAATGTGCGTGCATTGAAGTAATAGTACATATGGTGCCAAAAGATTACCACAGAAAAGTGTAACTAGATGTATGAGTAGCCATATGTATATATAGTCCTTTCAGGTAATCTGGTCAATACTATTAATGTGCGGTAATATCAAGTATGGTATCATAGCAGTGATTGCTGTTAGAGTAATCCAGGAGGTAAAAGCTCCAGATATGTCTTGTCATATCCATGCCTGTGTACACTAGCAAGTGCCAGAACCAATAGCAGATCAGCACTCCAGTGCAGGTTTTGTAAAGTACCCATCTGAGAATAAGTTAAATACCTTGATATTAGTTGATCTTCTGAATCAAAAATGGCAAGTTACAAAAACAGACCATGAGTTGGAAGATGCACACTTTTCTAGTAAGCATGATACTATGAACTGGGTTGAATATGTATCAGATAAGCCCTGCAATACAAGTAGTGACACTGAACAGTTTATTTATGGAAAGTGGGATATCAAGATTAAATTTAAACTAGACAGGATGGTGGTGGATATTTCAGCTGATAGATTTGCTGAATTCCTTTGGGTGACTGTAAACCCAGCACCAACTGGGTTCAAAGCCAGTCTATTTTATATCCAATCAGACAAACACCAACTTTTACTGTCAGAACCAGTATATGCCATCCGGTACATCGAATTCAAATTAGATTTTGCCAGTGCAGCTGCACTCAGGGTAGATTGTAAGCTGTGTGTGCCAGTGCTAATAGAGGGATGGCTCCATTGGGCCTCTGCTATAGTAGAACCTTGGAGGATCCACTGAACTAAGAGAGATTCTGGGAGCCTCTTAGGAGGTATCAACACTAATATGGTTATTTAAAATTTGGCCAATACCAAGGTCATAATGAATAAGCTTTCCCAGGCTACAAGACAATTGTGAGAAGTAAAACAACCAATTACTACCTCTATTTCCCAAATTGGGTACCAGGTACTGAATAAGACAGCGATATTACCTGTGTGGCAGCAAGTAAATCAATTAGAACAACTATTGGTTCTGCAAGCCATAGAAAAACCTCAGAATGGCACAGGACTAGCTTTACGCCGTGCACAAGTCCAGTCATGGTCTCAAACTCCAATTAGTGGAATGATAGAACAAGGTTACTCTAATATTATTCCAGTGGAATTTGGTCAATTAATCTAAAAAAAAAAAATGGCCACTGAAAAAGAACTGTTATTAAAAAGGTGGTGGAAACTAATGCATTTTGAATATGATTGAGATAGGAATACGCTATTAGCTACCATACGCACTATCAGAGATGCACAGGTTGAAAGTATTCACCCAATCATAAGTATTGAGAGATGAATAAGTCAACTGATATTTGTATGAAATCTGAAGACCCAATGGGTCAAGAAACAGTTTAATATTGACACTGACCAGATAGGGGTTTATCCCATAGATGTAAGTCTATGCACTGTCTGAGAAGGATTGGGTTATCTCTGTGAAGGAATACATCATCCCAAAAAGGACCCATGTCTGCGTTCTATTAATTGTTCTCATGAATGTCAGTACACTTTATTCCCAGGAAATAAGTTGAATACTACAGTTTATGCCATAAACAAAAATGTGTTTGTGTAATCACCTGGTGTGCTTATGTGATATAGAACCATTGGTTTGAGCTAAAGATGATCTGGCATAATATAACTTTGTGTGTGTGTCTAACCACACATGTATTGGGGTGTGACAAACCTCAGAATATCACCTACATATAACTTAACTATGATTGAAAATTTTACTATGCACGAACAAATCTGACCAGTTCATATTGGTATGGATTTATCCATACTGAGACAACTTATTCTACATGACAGAATTCAAGAAATCCTGTATGCAAATGTGCAAAAAGGCTGAACTGATTCTAAATAAAACAGTGACCAATAATAATTGGGAGATTGTAAAACTTTTGCTAGGACAGTCACCAGTGGTGGGAAACCCTATTGGCATTGAGTCCCAGTGTAACTGGGGTTCTGAATCTGACCCTCTACCCGGTTGTTGTAATGATGATTGGTCAAGTATGTTTGGGTATAGCAAGTGTAGTGACTATACTTTAGATGTTTATGTGAAGCTATGGATGTGGAAGTCATAAGCCAGTACAATAAGGTTTAAAGAGTATAAGTGATAGTATGTGATACTTGTTGCTATTTTAATGCCTACTAATTCATATCAAGTTGTGTTGTATTTAGGTAATAAGAAGACATCAAACTAAACAGGTGCTCCCTGATTTTTCCATCCCCAACCAGAGTGAGATATGAGGTTGCCAGAATGTTTGGCATGGTATTCTCGAGGAGAGGTGTGAAACCATGACTCAGCCCCTCCTACCATCATGGTGATACCTTACAGATTACACATGAAAAGTATCAAGAAGGGGGCTGTTGAGAGAGAAAATGGGTTGGCTCCCTGGGTCTCTTCCCTCCAGCTGTGCATAGTGTATAAGGTAGAGCCCTCTACTTTGGCTGATAAGTATCATCCATTTGCTTTCCCTTCCTTTCTTCGGTCCTCAGTGTTTCCTTCCCAGCATGGCCAACAAAGACCCAGAGTTAGCTGCCCAAGGTGCAGACAGCGTCCAAATGACAGGAACCAAGTTTAATACAGTCATCCCTTCTCCAAAATGAAGTTCAGCCCATCCTTAGAGTTTATGCCGTTAGATAAGGATTAGGTTATAAGAATAGATATATAGATTTAGATAGATATGGGGAAAGAATTGTTAGTGTTTTTAACTCGATGGAGTGATTGAGGTTTACTGTTTATTTGTTTACTTACCTATTTTGAATAAATCCTGAATTAATTTCTTTTATATACCTGTGTAAGCATCCTCATTATTACAGTCCAGTTAATTAACAGGGTAATTGATTGAGTGTGTAATTAGGAGCTTATTAAGTACAGGTCCAACAGGTAGAGTGTATAGGGACCAATCTAGGTTAGGGCTTTAGCAGCCCAGCTGGCACAAAGGGCTAGTGTCCTCAGATACCAATTGGCTGGGCCTCAGAAGCTCTTAAGGGCAAGTAGCCCTGAACTGCTCTCCAGGGCAGGTTTTTATACTGCTGGGCCAGCACAGGTGCTGGCCCCAGCCTCTAGCTCCCCCTGGCAGAAGATCCAGGAGGATCTGGGCAGTACCAGTTTGCCCCAAGTGGCACAATTTTTCCCATAACAAAGTGCGTGTTCAGGTACATGTGCTGAGGCACAAATCTCTGGCAAAAATTTGTGCCGCTGCTATTTGAGCTGCTGCATGCTCACATGCTTGCATGTGTGGACATGCCCACAGAGTTCAACCAGCAGCTGAGCTGGACTTGTATGATCAGTTATGAATTTGTGTGCCTACATTCCACCTAATATCTTACTTTAGATGTCTAAATACTTTCTTATATCTAGCCCTAAAAACCTTTTCACTGCAAAAGGAATTGCATCAATGATTAAGCCAGATTTAATGCAAGCAGGTGTCATGCAAGACCACCCAGCATGGTCACTGCCTCTGGATCTGCCTTAAAGTTTGCCTGCTATTCCAACGGTCTTTAAAACAGACTGCAAATCAGTAACTCTGAATTATTTTGTAATGATTGGCAGTTGGCAGAGACACATGGCCATTACTGGCTGAGAGTACCAAACTAATTTTCATGTCTCTTATATACAGGTCTCAGGAGTTGGAAAGCTAGTATACTAAATCACTATGCTGTCAAGCCCTCTTATTAAGTTGCAGCCCATGAAAAAGTTAATATGAAGATGCCAGAAAAGCCAGGAATACATTAAAAGGAAAACTATAGCATTTAGCAGCTGGCCTGAATAAGAGAATAGGGTCTGTTTATAGCTGCAGTGTATGGAGACCACAGTTATGTCCCAAGTTGCCTGTAACACCCAGAGACTGCATAGACTGCACTCGTCTGATCAATCCTAGCAGGGCCCCTGGGGACTAGTAAAGAGAATAGGTGGAGTCACATATACCCCAAAAGAGCAGTCTTGAAGTTCTTGGATTTTAATTATGATAAGGTTTAATGAGCTTCTTCTTTTGATATCCTGTGCAGAGACCTGACCCTACCTATGAATCTACATAAAATCACATCATAATTTTACCAATTAAATAAATTATATAGCCAACATTTTTAAACTTGTAGGTGTCTAAAATAAGGTAACAGGAACTCTGGGTAGGTAGCCAAATAAAATTTCCAATCTTTCAAAAATGGGCCCAACTTCTAGATTGTTATACAGGAGTATGTATGATTTTTTTGTTATATCTCTTGGAAAAGCTCAGAAATCAATGTTAGTCATAAATATAAATCAATAAAGAATCTACAATATTTGGTTCTAATAGAGGGAACCCTGGTGAAGGTATAGTTGGAAACAGCACTTTAAAAACATATTTTCAGTTTACAAATATGAAGTGTCTTTAGAAATCTATGGGGTCTTCCCTGCTAGTGGGTTTCTCTGCAGACTCCCATGGTATCACTGAATACAAAAGCTTTCTGCGTTTTCATTTTGGTAATTTTCATTTGCTTTCCATATTCGTATGGTGAAAAGGAGACCGAGAGCAAGTGAGCTGGTGCTCTGGAAGAAAGGCCTGGTTTCCAGAGATGCTGGATTCCTGCTTCCTACAGTCAAAACAAATTACAGCCCTTAAATCAGTAACAAGCCTCTGATTGACTTTAATCCAGTAGTTCACCCCAGGGTTTCAGAAGTTCAGCATCCAAAAATTAAAATGAACCTCATTTAGAGAGTGTAGCACAACCCCCAATTTTTCTTTTCTTTTTTTTAATTTAAAGATATTAATTTTTTAATATTCCCATTCCTCTAACCATTTTTGACCTTCTCGCTGCCCTCTCTGTCCCTTATAAGTGATTACAAGTAGTATTAGGTAAGCTAAGTTCTTATATGCTATTATTGTAATAAGCCCCTTTTTATATTGTAAATAGTGTTCTGTTATGTTTATATTGATTTTTACAGTTTTATATTGTATTGTATTCCTATCATTTGTACATTGATTTTTATTGTTTCATATTAACATTGTAAGATTTAGGCCTAAAATGTGGGTTGGCATGAGTGATGTCAAGCATCCGTTTTGTGTGTCAGGTTCCCATCTTGTCCCCATGCCCTGTTATGTAAATATGTTGCAATTATGACACACGCTTAAGTCTGTAATCTCTCCCATGCAAATTGTTTTTCCTTGAATACCTGAAACAAAAAAACTGAACGGATGAGTGAAACACAATGATGGCAGAACCCCCTACTAAATTACCCCGCCATCAAAACCAGTACCTGGACCAACAACCCAACCATTGGAACCACCCTCAGCATTCAAGAAACAAAAGATGAGGGAACACACCACTATGCCAAGGCTTCACATGCACAGTATGAACACCTGGAGCCCTCTGGAACAAGGCTGACATTGCCTGGACATGCCCTCCCCATAGGCGATCATAGGTAGTCTGCCCCATAAAAAGGGGTAGTGAAGACTGACTCCTTGGGATTCCATCTTCACCTGGATCAGACCTGCTGCACATCATGCTGCCTATCAACCCAGAGGTCCTGCCAGCGACCCCCCTCTGAACAACACCTGCTAGAGAAAGATCCTGACTGGCCATCAAGGACCCCAGCCTGGATAGGTACCTACTACCCCCATCCTCTCTTAAACCAAGGACTTGGACTCTGTTTCTCTTCCCTACCTGGACTTCAGCCCTTCCACTGAGTCTCTTTCTCCTGCTACCATTGTGTGAGTGTGCGTGGGAGTGCTTGTGAGAGTGTGTGGGAATCAAGCTGTACACTATAGTGTTCATTTAATAAAACTTATTTGGAACCCTGAGTTGGGTTTTGCTTTACTGTGGTTCTGGCCGTGTTCTAATCTCTGCTCCGTGCCCCTCTAACTTCTGTCTCATTTCTCCCTCTCCTGCTTGTGGCTCACCACTACCACCCACACCTGTCCCATGCTCCTGTGGCTCCAGCCATCCTGAGCTCCTCTGCCTGCAAATCCCTGTTCTTCTGCTATGGTCTCATCCCCACTACCTTTTTCCCTGATCTCTGCCACTGCTATTGCCCAGTCCCCACTGCCTTTTTCCCTGATCTCTGCCACTTGCTCTTTAGTTACCAAGCACCCAAAGCACAGGTAACACAGGCACCAACACGCACACACTGTCACCTGATGTTTAACCTGTGTGTACATGTATATGCATGTGTGTATTGTATATGATTTCATGTCATTATTGTTAGAGTGCGTATGTGCCTGAAGTGGTGATATGTGTTCACGTGCAATTGAATACTATGCCCTCCTGTTTAACAGCAGAATATTGAGATCCTGAGAATTGGCCTGATCCCACAGGGCAACAGGAATATTTTTGAAAATCTGCTCTTGAACTCTTTAGAGGTCCCACAAAGAATCACTATTAAAGCTGAGATGAACTCATTCTTTTATTCAGTAAGAGTCAAGAAATCATACCACAAAACTGATTAGCATGGCAGCAAAAGCAAATTTCTGACTGCAAATATTTTTGGTGTCATATTGACTCTTATAACAACATGTGTTTCTCATAGATGTAATTAATGAGCTACAGAAAGGCTGGCTAATCACACTTTATGCATGTTCTTTTAAGAGGACTGAAAAGGATAAAATATGGCACCAACACATGATTAGTTTGTGATATGGCTATACCTCCAGGATGTGGCTTCCATTAAAGCCTATATAACAGAATAGTACAATAGTACTATTACAACTTATATGGAAATTCAAGGAGACTGAATCTACAACCTTATATTTAGTGATTCTCAATATCTTTTTCCAAACCACCCTTAACCACTTGGCACCAGTCTATTCAGAGCTGGTGTTGAGCTCCAATTCAGAAGGGATGCAGATGGTGCAAATATCCCTGTGTATGCAACTAGCCATGACACAATGCTTAAGTTGGGCAGAGGATCTTGGACATGATGGATAAATCTACATTAGATACTATATTGTGCAGTAGTGTATTTTACTGAGCAATAAGCATATGCACCTACATGTGCACATGCTTACAGCACAGTAAACCTCATCAATCATGAGTAAATTTGCTACCTGCATATGCAAGTAGCAAATTTACTTGTGGTTACTAACTGTGCAATAGTGCTTGTGTAGATGCTTATCAGAGCAAATCTCCTTCCGATCAGCTGGCCATCAGGAGTTGGGAGAATGCTCCCTGTTCCCAGGAGTTTCCTACTGCTGGGAAGCCTGGGCAGGGACTGTCCCCTGTTCCAGCAGCAGGGAGCTCCAAGCTCCCCACTCCAATATTGCAACTGGGGAGTGGGGGCTGGGAGATCCTTGTCTCCCAGCATTGGCTTTACAGTTGCTGAGCCAGCATTGGGAGATATGAAACTCCCAGCACTAGCCCAATGACCATGGAACTGGTGCTGGGATATAAGGATAACTGGCCCCATGGTCACAAAGCTGGTATTGGAAGCAGCATGCTGGTAGGGGCTGGGGAGACTGCTCTCTGCCCAGCTCCATAACTGTGAAGCTGGGTGGGGAACAGGGTGGGCAGTCTGTTCCCCACTCAGCTCTCTGTACACATGGAGTTGGCTGGGCAAAAGACTCCTCAGCCTGTTCCTCACCTGGCTTTGCAATAATGAAGCTGAGCAGGGAATAGGCTCACCATCCCCCACCCCACAATCTTAGTGCAGGAGCTGGGAACTCTTCTGGTTGGGGATAGGTCTGAGCCCCACACTTTGATCAGGTGATTGAGGTGCACACTTTGGGACCTGCCTTTCCACTGTAGCTCTTTCCAACTCCCCTGTCCTGAACAGGGATCCAGTCCTGGGGGTCTCTGCTGCCTGGGCAAGTGCCCCCACCCCAATGACAACCCCCAGGAGGCGGGGAGCAATGTCCCAGCCCTGGCCAAAGACAGCTGCCTCCTGGTCTGGTGCTGCCTGCCAGCCCCTGGGTTAGCATCTAGGTGTAGCCTAGTGTTCCCTGTGGTAGCAGCAGGGGCCCATTGCAAGGCTCCAGGATGCATGAGTAGTTTGCTGCCATTAACAGCAAATCTGCTCCCATTTCCCTACACGTGTCGATGCATGCCTGAGATCATTTGTTCATGCGTAGATTGTATATGAGTAAACTGCTTCTGGATCTAATGCACATGTAGACACAGCCATTGTTGATAACAGAACATTTCATTCCATGCTGATCAACTGAAACTCTCCTCCAAATGTTCATGCACCATAATTTTATTATTAAATATGACTGCAGCCTGATGTTTCTTGCCTTGCAAACTCTTTTGCCATTGAAAGTAGAGCATAGCTTATTTAACTTAACTCCAGCATCAGTTTCAGAGAGCTGTTAGAACAATGGCAGCTAAGATGGGGATGTTTTACAGATGAAATAGGACCTGGCCTGTGGGATTTTGTTCTGTCTGTGCTAATTTGACAAGCCTCAGACTGATTCTATTTACTTCGGTGGTGCTTAGCATGCATCCTTTTATGATGCAACAGCGTCTCTCCAAAGGTACTTATTACACCTTCAGATTTGCAGAGGTCTCCCATTATTTCAATAAGCAACCTGTTCTACATAGGAGGTGCTTCCTTCTCTCAATGGGAAGTGTTACCATGGGCCAAGATGCCATGCCATGCTCACATTCTGATACAAATTGAATCTGATGACTAAGACCAGAGCTGTTCTACTGAAATTCAGATCCTGATCTGGGAGATGTCTAACTAAACCAATATTTCTACTTTAAAGACAACTGCATCCACTTCTTCCCTTTGTAATAACCTGGAATTTTAACAGGATATTGTAGGTAAGAGCTAAGGGCTCCCTTTTTCATATCTTCTACATTTCAGCAGAATGTCCTACCCACCAGGCATCTAAAAATATCTTTACCCCTCTTGTAGGACAGCCAGAAAGCAAACAAGCAAGGGATTGATTCAGTGAAGTAGGCAGTCCTGCAAGAGGGGTTGGGCTGGCAGAGCATGTGCCTCAGGTACTGTCTAAGGAGGGCTGGGTGACCAGAATTGAAGACAGGTTGGCAAGGGTGCTTCACCTGTATTTCTAGCGCCAGCAAACAGCAGCAGCATGGCAGTATGATGATAATGGATAGAATTGGGAGTTTTGACACCTATACCAGTGCTAGTATTTAGAAATGAAAGGGACTTGGCTAGTGGATCTTGCTTTTCTACTTGGGGTCAAGCCTATTACCCAAGGATGAAGACCATGCTCCTTTACACTGCAGTCAGTCTTACTGTGGGCGAAAGTCCTTCCTGATCCTAAATCTATTCTGAGCATAGTGATTAGTAACTGAGCAGCCATTGAAGCAAGAAGGTATTAGCAAGGCTCTTGACTCCCCTGCTCTTTACCCATGGCACAATGTAGGATGTTTTTATTTGTTTGTATTTATAAGCTTCTCTGTGGCTATGATGCATATGAAGACTTAAAACAGAAATTTTTTAAGGATTTTTCAGATAAATTGCTTAGTCTGAGAATACAGGAGACTGGATTGGAGAGTCCTTTCCAGTACTGTATATGAAGAAAAAGGACCAGGGAAAGCTTAAAGACCTGAGTTCCAATGTTTTTTTTCCCCTCAGATTATAGTATGGGGAACTTTCCTGAAATTTATTTACCTCCCTAAATGTACTAGATAGCTAGGTGGCTGTTCTGGATTGCTTCTGAGCATGCACTTTAGCTCTGTCCTAGATGCATAGGGAACTTTTTGAGGACAAGACATAAATGCAGCAGGAATCTAAATGCCTTACTGGAAATCAGCCTGTTGTCAAGGGTGAAATAAAATGGTGCTTACTGAGTGTCACTTATGTTTTAGGCTATTCTCTGCAGACTTTTGAATGAGGCAAGAACTGCTGCTGAGTTGCACACACTCTTTGTGGCTACAAATTAGGAAACATGAACAGCTCACGAGTGCGCTTGAAAGACTTAAAGTGGTTATTTATATTTATAGAATTTGAGTGTAGACCTAGAATACACCCCAAGGGCCACTTCCAACCTCGTGTATACTCCTAGACATCTACTTTACCTGATTTATGAGCTCAGCTGAACTTGGGGGTGGTGCAAGTAGGAAGTGTTTCTTTCTCTGCATTAGTCATAACCTATAGGCACAACCTGAGAAGGAAAATATGATCTGGACCCAAGTCTGAAAGATACCAGTTTTAAATGTAGGAAAGTGTCACTGGATAAGGTCTGTTTGGTGAGAAACAGGAAGAACAAGGACCAGGAAAACATAAAGACCTGAGTGTGACTGACAGAGGATTCCCCTGATGCAGATACTGTGGAAGACATTTGGGCTAATGCCCAAAATGGCCTAGGATCCAAAAAGTGTAATGCAGATAGCTTAAGTCATCATAGCTTCTTTGCTTCTGGACTAAGTTTGGTATTATGAGATACAAACACAGACCCTCAACTCTCTCTAACAAAAGTATAGAAGGAAGGGATGGGAGGAAAATGGAAACTGATATGCCATTCTCATTTAGAGAGATACTCTCCTGCCAGGTCACAATTTAGGCCAGGTGGCCAGGGGAGCCTCAGAAGAGAAAGTTGCTTCATTGCTGGCCATCCTATACTGATACTGTGGATCTAAGTAAATTAATGCTCTCACTTATCAATAAGAAAGTTAAAGAATAAATCACAATAGATTCTATTTGTGGTTCTTCTGTGTCATTTTAGTAATTAGTGCCCTGTGATACACAAAATAGATAAAGGTACCATTATTTGTCCTCAGGAATTTGTATTCTGAAGGCCAAATCCTACTCAAATCAAAACTCGATCAAAAGTCTGACAGAAATCAAAAGGGCGTTTTAACTAAGAGAAGACTGAGAAAGAATTGAAGAGCTTGGCCTTGAACTAGAAAAGCAGGATCATATTTGCATATATCATATATATGTATGGGTACAAACATGCAAGGACCCTGTGTCAAAGGGGAAAAAACATACATCTATAATAACCCTAGGATGGGGCAGTTGTGTCATTGATGGGTCAAGCTCTGACATTCCTACCAACTTTACATCATTTCTTACCCTCATAATTGTAGACTTATTATGTAAGCTACATCTCAGCAGAGCATCCTAACTACAAGGCATCTAAGAACATCCTAACCCCTTTCATAGGAAAGGCAGAAGGAAAGCAAGCAAAGGGGAGACTCAATGAAGTAGGCAGCCCTGCAGGAGTCTGTGAGTGAGTGTGCCAGAATCTAGACACACAGGGTCTGTTTTTGCTTTTAAAATATTAATATCGTAGATTAACCTATAAAAAGTGTGCAAGACATGCTTATTTAGTATAGAAGAAGAGGGTGGGAGCTGCAAACTCTTAAAATTAGCCAAGTAAATATTATAGGTAACTATCAAAAAAGCTTTATGCTTTCAATTTGAGTAAGATTTTTAGCTGCTACTTAGGAAGAAAACAAGCTTAGACTGTTCTGTAGGGAAGTGCAATGCACTGTCTTATTATCACACTTGGCAATTACTTAGGTGGGCTCCTAAAATACCAAAGTTAATTATAAGCCTTTTATAAAAGCATATTGCTTTACTCCAAGGAATAGTACCCTGATGAAGGTACAGTTAGAAATATGGCTTCAAAACGTGTTTTTGTTTCTCAAATAAATATAGTATCTTTTGAAATCCCTGTTGGATCACCCTACCTACTGGGTTTAACTGTAGACTACAATAGTATTATTGAAAATAAAACTGCTTATGCTTTCATTTGTTTACCACATTGAAATAAATTCATATAAAAAAGAAATGGCTCACATTTTCAGATGGAAAAGTATTTTCTCTACATGATATTCATGTAGATTTTTCTTTTTTATCTTTGATCATACCTAGGAAGTTATCTTATCTATGCCTGCCTAACGAGTGAAACGTACACAATCATTCCATTATGATTGCTTTTGTTGTTATACTTCAAAAGTTTGATTTTTGAAATGAGGAGGTCTTACCTCTTTTCCAGGAAGGCTAATTTGTCTTTATCCATCAATTTAAGTTATTTATATTTAACTGAAAAGAATCATGGAGGATAGGGCCTACTGCCTCTTTGTCAGGAAAGCACTATAACAAGTTTTTCATTTTTAGGTCACCTGCTTAAATCATTTTGATTCTTATATTGGCTGAAAATGGTTGTTGTAGACTGCTTAGCTTCATCTCTCCCCAAAGATGTATACTTCACAACTGCCCCACTATTGGCAGTATTATATCTTTTGCACCGATTATGGTGGTTCACACCTTTCAGCACAAAGATTTAGTGAATAATATGCATCACACTTTTTTTTTTTTTTTTTGCTTGCATCTCTCCCCAACTCGGGGCTGAGGCATATAGATGAGATGAAGTGAAACCCTTTGTTGTCAATCACTGGAATTCATGGAAGACAAGATAAAGGCTGTAGTACCCACAGCTCTCTGTCACTTTCCATCAAAGATAAGTTTGCTAAAAATATCTAAGTACACCAAATAAAAAATGAAATCCTCTTGTTGCAAGGCTCAGCCTTACCTAGAATACAGTAAAGGTTATATGATTTTCCTTATTTGAAATTCTGCCTTTTTTGTTCTTAAGGCATGAAAGACAACAGATCCATTTGATTAGTTCTGAACATAATTATGTTTTAGTCCTGGCTGCATGAATACAGTAGACTAATTTCAGAATGCTCCAGGATAACACTTGCATGCTACTTCCTATTGGAAACCAAATAAAGACACCACTGAGCCTTTAATGTCATGGAAGCAATTTTAAATTTTTCCTTTCTCTGTGCAGAACAGATTAAAATTATGCCTTCCATCATGCCATATATACAATGATTTGCAACTTCTGAAATATTTTCAGATGTTAATTAATTGTTCAAACCTTCTGTGTCATCGAGAAAATAAAAATGTTTCAACAAAATATAACAGTTGTGAACTTCCACCAGGACATGGTGGTTTCAAGAGCCGATGGTGAAGTGTATAAATTTTTTGGTCAGCAAAGCTCTATACCGATAGCATTAATAAGAAAAAAAATAAAGGCAAAGGAGTAGTGCTGATTAAAGATTGGATGAGAAATTTGGGGTGCAAAGTATGTTTTAGAAAAACAGAAAAAAGATTTACATTGGTATCCCATTTCTTCAAAAGTGTATCACAAGAGAAGACATTACAGAGGAAACTATATTAGACTGCAGAAGATAAGTTGATGACTGCCTTGAGCAGTTGATTCCCCATCACACTAGTGAAGAATTGGGTTATAGAAAATTAATGCAAATCCCAAGGAGATCTGAGGTCATATTCTCACCTGCTGTACACTGGCAAATCTCCTTTTACATTAGCTCAAGATTTGGTGCCCTAGGTGAGATAGGACAATAGCCAAGATTGTATGTGATAACATTTATCACTAAATTGCTTTGGAGTTGAGGATAGTCTGAACCTGCAGGAAGTGATTGGCAACTCAGAGGGCTTCGTCTTACATTAATCCATGTATTGAAAACAAAACAAAATAAAAAAAAAAATTGTTATCATCAGAACCTTGGACCTAGTCCTTTCAGGTGTTAAAACTACCAAGTCATTGAGACTGTGGGCAAAGGACATGAATTTATTATAGTGTAATTTAACCTTGGATTTTATTCCAAAATAAGTTTACTTTGAAAGAAGAGGACAACCCAGGGAGCTGCCCGCTGTAGGCCCTTGTAACAAAGGGGCCTGAGGTGCCCCACCAATACACCCATGGACCCCACATGGCCCAAGCAAGAAGCCCATGACAAGTAGGGAAACTTACCTTCAAGGCTTGAAATGGCAGAGCTGCAGCAACATGCAGCACTGCCACCTAAATTAAAAAGTTCTGTGGCCAGTAGGCCATAAGCATTGAGGCAGCAAATTGCCAGAGCTGGGAAGGCTCAACTATTCTGGAGTGAAGTAAGCTCCATCAACAGGGGTGGTACATCAAGCCCACACATACTCCCTGAGCAGCACTCATAATGAGCTGGGCAGAGACCTCTGAAGCCCAAGATATCTATTGGGTTCAGAGTAACAAAACCACCAGAAAGGAGTGGTTGTTGGGTTTTTTTGTGTGTGTTGTCCATTGCTGCCTTTTGATAGTCCATTTTGAAGAATCATCCAGGGGTGTCGAGAGGACTGATGTGGTCCAAGTCCCAGACCTATGGGAAGAAGTATCTTCACATGTACAGATCTAAGGATCTACACTACAAATGCTGAGTAGAATCTTCAGGAGAGTCATCTAAAACCAGGACCAGTTCTGGAACGCTGCATCTGAACAGAGTGCCTCAACAGTGATGGTTAGTGTCTGGCCAGGGTGTAGGGAAGGTAGAGCCCCAAAGTCAACTGTTCCTGGAAATCATGAGTACCAGGAGTGGGACCTCTCTATTTTCATCACTGAATCTCCTTTGAATTCCTTCCATCAAGTTGTGGCAGGAGAGTCAAGGGGAATTGTATCAGCTGGGGTGCCTACCAAAGCTCTTGACTAAATAACTGGGAGTGTTATAACACTATTAAAGAACTTGGTTACTAGGGGGCAGGAGATTTGGTTTATACGTTGGTTTATCATGATTTCTGCAGAAATGACAAATTTAGTCAGTCCCTATGAAATAGTGAAGGGACCATGAAAAGACATGACAATCGGTGAATGGGTGATCTGGGGAAAAGAAAAAATGGGGAGTTGGAAAACAGAAAATGACAGGAAGTCCTGAAGCACAGGAGGAAGGAAAGGGGGCTAGGGAGGGGGAAAATTTGTTAAGTCCCTATGTATAAGAGTCTATTTAAAATTGCAGAGGGACTAAACAGTTTTTTATGGTTTGGTTGCAGTAAAACTAGCAATTTCCAGATACTTTCTAGATGTGTGCATATATGCTATATAAATTATATGTAGAATTGTACAAAAAGTTTTGAAATACTAAAGTTATGCTTACTATGACAGGCCCACACCCCACTCATCATGCTCCTGGCATCCAGGTCGCCCATCTCTAAGTGGCCAGGATGGCATCGCATGGCCAGAAGGAGGACCTCAGATTGGTCTGGCCTCCTAAAGCTCCCAGGATAAGAGGAGCTCTGATCCAGGGCGCAGTGCTCTTGGGGGAGAATATAATCTCAGTGAGGGAATCCCACAGGGGTCATACAAGATATACCACATCTAGATGAGAGTACTGAGAAGGGGTGCCAGACACAGTGAGCATCATTGCCCTGCTCACTCAGATTTCTCAAGGAATTTCAGTTCACATATTAAGTTGCCCATTTTTCCGTTAGAGATACCCAAACCCCGGTCTGTTCAGAGGCATGGAGGCAACTCTCAAGGGAGGAATTGACAGTGCCTGCAGCCCATCCAGATCCAACTGAGACCCAATCCAAACCAGATCACCCAAGTAGAAAGGGGTGAAGTGTAAGGGAAGTAAAGAGCTCCACAGAAGAAACACCAACCAAGGTGTCCAGGGTCATCAAGAACCCCTGAACAACATCCTCCAGTGAAACCTCAGCTAACATCAAGTCATGGCAGGATAGTAGACCTTGGTATGGCATGCTTACACAGGCAGGGCATGCCTGTGGTGGCACTGTTAACATAGTTCTGTCACATTTACCATAATAAAAATAATCCATTAAAGATAGGCACCTGTGCCTCAGTTGGAAGAGGAGTGAACAGGTGGTCATCACTATCTTTTGTATAGCTGAAGCCAGGCAGTGTGGCCCTTGGCAAAGAGATTGCTCTCCTTCCTGCTGCCGTACCAGCTGGCACCTTCCCCTCCACCCTGGCTGGTCTGCAAGGCTAGGTCACAGAGGCAATAAGGAAGGACCCCAGTTTTCCACTGGGGAGCCATTATTTTATTTATATTAAATGTTAATGTTTAAATTGATTTGATGGGAAATCACATATTTTACATTTTCCACAGAATTGCAGATTGCTCAATAGATAAATAAGCATCTACTTAAACTGGCTCCCATAAGGAGATGGGACACAGGCCCCCTCTACACATTACTGCTATCATGCAATTAAATAGTTAATTGCACAATTACCTTGAGACCAGCTACACATGCAAAGTACATATCACATGACAAAAAGTTCCAACCAGCTATAAAGCTAGACTTCAAAAACGTGTAGTAAGCTGATTTCTATTGATCTTTAAATGTTCTTTCTTTCACATGTAGAGTGTTTCCCCTGTGGCTGGGAGCCCACCAGCTGACAGGGCTCACAGCCATAAGAGTCTGCTATTCTTAGTATCAAACCTCTGAGTTTTGGGGATAATGGTTGCACCTTACCTGCAGCCAAAAAGACCAAGAGCCCCCATAGCTGATGGGGCTCTGGGTCCTGGCTGTGCCTCACATTCAGCTAAGACCAAGAGCTCCTGCAACTCATGGGACTCTGGGTCCTGGTTGTACACAAGGCACAGCTAGGAGCCAGAGCCCTGTTGGGTTTGGGGACTCTCAGTCCTAGCTGTGCATGGCCCCTATATTGGTGTCCTAATTTGACTCAGATTTGGAGATTCGGCCACCAAATCAACACCCTGATTTAAATGGAAGTTAAAGTTGTTCCCATTGTATCTTGGCTCCTCCGGCTATGAAGAGGTCCCTAAAATTATATGATGATAAAAAGGAACAGCAAAGTTATACAAACATTTCCCATCACAAAATTGGAGTGAAGGGTCCGTCTTGTTTTTAATTTGAGAGAAGAAATTCACCCATTCTTAATAATCTGGTTTTTTTATTATACTCATGAATAGATCTTGGGAGTGGCTGAACAACCATCATTGCCATTTATTTTAATATAGGAGTTGGGGGTGCTTAAAAATCTGAAATTTAACAACAAACAAAAGTCTGCAGGATTTTCCATTTGTTTAATTAGGTCTAAACTCCAGCTCTGGCTGCAGGTGAGCAGGATCTACCTTTATTCTTCTCCATCATTCCATCACTGTCAATGTCAGTTAAAGCATTTATTTTTCTTATTGAAATGGAGTGATTGACTCTTAGAGTTTATTGTTAGGATTAACATTTTTCAATCCATCAGCAACTTTCTGAAATATTTCAAGTAATCTCATTTCTTCAGGAGAGATGATGAAGCACTCAGGAGCCAAATCATGGGGACAGGACAATGGTGGATTGTTATTATTCATAGCTATCTTTGTAAGAACTGACTTTCATTTTCAGTGTAAGCTTCAGCGATCCATCTTTTTCACTTTTTTTTTCTGCATAGCCTTCGAAAATGTACATCTTTGTGCCTCTCTCTCCATCACGTGCATGCACACAGAGAGAAAAATATGATACATCTTATTATTCAACCGACTAAAAAGAAACAATAGATAAAGTATACGTGTTTGAAATTATTTACTTTTTCACACAGAAAAGGAGAGATCATTTTTAGGAGCTGATAAAGTGTGACCTTTCTGAATTTCACAAGTTGTCAATTAAGTATTAAATGTGAATAGATCCTTATAAATGAGGAATGACTTAGCTGGAAATTTATGACAAGCAGAGGATTAAGGGTAAGGTGTACTGCAACGTCCCACACTCAATGATTTTACTTATGGAGGAGCAAAGCTGAATGCATTAAAAATTACATGAGAATTGGAGAGAAGGAACAATATCTCTAATGATTTTGTAGTTTTATTTAGTTTTTTTACTGTATTGATTTTCTCGTCATCGACCACAAAACAACCCCTGCAGCTTTAACCTCTTTCCAAGTAGCAGCCTTAGTAAGATAGAAGCACTCTTATTTAAATAGATATTGGAAATAAAGGGAGCACTCATAACATACTCTGATTCTATTAGACTTCTTCTGGGAGATGATTACTGCAAGTCTAGTGAAAGTGTAAATGTGGATTATATTTTCCTCTGACAGTGAAAACTGGCTAATGAAAATAGCACAAGGTGATACATGGAAGCATAACAGAAATGCTTTTTTCTTGCACCAAAACCAAGTTAGAGACAGAAAATATTTGGTAGAGTGTATTAAGTCTAAGAAAGCCAAGCCTTGAGTAGAGGACTGGACTGGACCAAAACAGCCTGATTTAAAATTAGGAAATAAGTTGAGCACATTTTTTGTTTATTTCCTTTACAACTAAATGCATCTGTTTAATTTCCTCAGTCTCTGATCCTACGATACATTGCAGAGTAGCTGAATTTTGCTCTTGCTAGGAAGCCCTATGGAAATTTACATGGCTGCATATAGGTGCAAGCATACCCATGTGAAATCACAGTAGGATTGGTCTACAATTGGTAAATTCTTCAGGGCAAGAGTTAACTCCTAATGGGCATTTCTAGTGTACATAATATGTTGTATTCTAGGATCCTTGCTGTGGTATAGGGAAGATTTTTTCTTCTTTTAAAATATCAGAGGCCTGTACTTTGGAAGTCAAGGGTCCCAAATGTCTCCCTTCCAGATAGACACATTGCATGTATGTATATTTCAATGAAAACTAGTTATTTTCTATATCTGAAGTGTTTCTAGAGTGCTTATTACTAGGGTGGTCTCTACTACCCAACATGGCAAAGAGAAGTATATAAGTACATTCCTGGCCCATTCACAGCACATAATGTAAAGATATAGGTCTGCCTAAATGGTTCTCTTTGTATACAGTGAGCTATAGGGTGATTCTTGATAAGATGATCTTTTCCATACTTTGTTAGTTCCTGCCTCTTGTCCTGGATCATTATTTACAGTTTAATAATTGTCAGTGTTATAGAAGTTTTTTCCTGTTTTTTTATCTTCACTGGGATTACTCACTTTTTAAAAATTTGGTTTCTGTTTAATGCCATGATGAATAGGACTTATAATGCTTTAGAACGTAAGTACATTAAAAGAAAATTTAAAAAAAACTTCTCAGTCTTATGGCTGTACAGATAATCTTCTAAATATGACTCAAGTTCAACTGACATAGCACTATCTTCCTTAGTCCTACTGGCAAAACTTTACTGCAGCATGTTCCCGTTCTTGAAGTAAGGATGCTAAGGGTCACAGGAGATAAAAGGGATATATAAAATGTCACGCGAGATGTTAAAGTGTCATTATCCAAACAAATTCTGTTTTCCTGTTTTATAGGAAAGATGGTCAATAATCTCCACGGAACATGAATTTATATTCAATTAAGATTAATATATTTTAGTACATTTTAAAATTAAAACCAACACTTAATGTAAATTAAAATGTTGATGCCATGAGCTTTAGCTATTTCATCCATCTGTAATTGTATTTTTCTGCCATGACAAACAACCAGCCTTATCCACACTAAGCAAATCTTTTTCCATCTTTATACCCTTCAGATACTTATAAAAAGCAATAATATCTTTACTTGGCATTTATCTAGGCCATGCATACCTGCATTTAGTTCTTTTTATCTTTCTTCATAAGTAAGTTTTCAGCACTCTTACTCTTTTTTGGTCTTCCTAAATTAATTTTGATTTGTTTGTAACTGTCTGAAGTGGCCAAAAGTGAATGAAATGCTCAACATTTAATCTAACTACAGCCTTATAGAAATGGACAATACACTTCCTGCTGGTAATGTATTATTTTTTAACAGTTCATTATCTGCAAGAACCCCAAATGCCTTTTACTAGCATTCAGGATTGCAATGTGTGATGGAGAGCTATGTACAAAGTTAGCTCCCTAATTTACTGCACATATGTCTTTTAGATTGAGTAGTAATAAACGAATCTGCTTCATTCATTAATACCATGCACTCCAAATCCAGAATCTATACTGCCCTTGAACCATTCCTGAAAGGTTTGGCAGAAAATAAAAATGTTTCATGCAAATGTCAAGTGTCAGTGTTATTGATGGCTTATCCACTAAGTGGTAAGGATGAAAAAGAGTAATTGTTATTAGCATTTTCTGAATATGGTTCTTAACAATGTCAAGAAGGAAATCCTGTCAATTCTCAGAATAAGAAGCATGGTTTAACAACATAGGGTTGGATACCTAGTTTCCCTGACTTTGTCAGGCCACATCTAGATGCAGATGGAAAATGGTGTGTATCTGTTTTTAACTTAGTGGTAGTACCATAGCAAGGGAGGTGCTAGCAGGGCACCAAATCAGATGGAAATAATTACGTAGTTGCAGGAAGGAGGGGTTTGCTCTGCACGTGACATGTACTGGATTCCAAAATGTTTGACCACAGCTCTGCTTAAGGACTACATTGTTGGCAGGTCAGGAAGCTAGCCTGTGAAGAATAGAGCAGCCTGCTTGAAGGCACCACTACTCAACATGGTAAACTGTGATATAAGCATACCCTGTATGTACTCAGTTGTCTTCAGGAGTTACAGGAATAAGATGGCCTTTATGGGGAAAGCAATGTCCATGCATTACACGTGAGCTTTAAAGAGAAAACCTCTATTCCAATGATTAAGAAAGATTTGTAAAATAGCTGTCACAGGCACAAAATACTGTCTCATTTAATTACAGATTGTAGATCACTGCAGCCAGTCACATATATTGCTGGAGAAAAACTGGGAACATGAGCTGAAGACAAACAAGGTGCAAAATTAACAGACTAGGAATAAGGAATGTGGGAGAACACAGTAAGGTTAAGCTGAAATGTTAGTGCTGTTGTCCTGAATTGTGTCCAGTATTATATCAACCCCTGATACTTAATTTTAAAGAAGAATAAGTACGTAATCTACATTTCTCCCTGCGTTTCAGCAGTACATAGAACTTTTCTTTGCCTTCTATTATTTGAAGTTGCTCTTCCTTCTTTTGCTCTACTGTCCTGGTTAGACCCCATCTAAGGATTTTCATTGCTTTTTAGAGAAGAATTTTGCTATGTTCCCTTGTCTTAAGTCCCTGTTGTCAAAATGGTACCTGTCTAGCTCCCCACTCTTGCTCCCGGAAGCATAGAGAACTTTCCTGATTCCACCAAATCTAAAAAAACAATCCAGTGCAGCTATTGCAAGAGACTATAACCCACAAATCCTAATTCTTGTGCTGGAGCTCCTTGTGCCACATGCCCCCTACATTTGCAGCCACAAATCTAAGAAAACCATGAGTTGCCTTTTATTTAATGAATTAAGGGCCTTTAAAGAAAGACATATTCAGACCCATATTAAAATCACAGGGAAAAAACCCTAAGAACTACCAGGAAAGGCGATTGGATTAGACAGGACATAAAGTTTATTATTTGGCAGTTCACTATCAAAGGAAAGCCTAATGGGAAAATCATTTGTTTTCTTATCAAAACTGTTAATTCATTTTCAAGAAGAAATAAGTAGATCTTTTAATTGAGTGGCTATGACAATTGCTCTAACCTATTTCAGCATAACCTTTGAGGGAAAAATATTGAGCAAAAGTTCAGTGGGGAAGAAGCCCCACAGAAGCAAGTAATTATTTTCTCATGTGTTAACAAGATATAAAATGACATTCATTTACCCATTATTAACAATACTGATGGTTATTAAAAAAAAACCCAAGAAGATTATTTGAAGAGATAATTTAGTGGCTGGAGTCATGACTAAAATGCACACATCAGTTTAAATTAAATACATGGACTAGTCTGAGTGCATGTTAAAATGAAGCTATTTCATATATTGTTTTTAATATCTATGCACCAAGTTCTCAGCCAGGGTAAACTGTGATGCGACTGCAACCAATGGAGCTGTTCTAATTTACCCCAGTCAAGGAGTTGGCTCATTAATTGCATTCATACTTCATTGATTATTAGTTGCATAGAAGCATCTTTTGTAAGCCCTCAATCAAATATTTATTTAGGCATTTAGACCCATCGTCATGAACACTAAACACCAATAAGACTGGATGTCCTAAATATATATGCACACACCACAGGCATGCAAAGAGTCCTCCAGCTGGGAAGTAAATGTGGTCAGTATTAATTTATTAATTTAAAAAATGTGAAATATTACATTAGGGAACCTGAGCTATTGGTAAATGTCACTGAGGCTCCTGACAAATGTTCAAGTAAAGGTTTGTTAGGAACTGATACAGGGTCGCAACAATCACAGTTGCTGCCATGCCATATCAGATCCCATTGAACCATATTGCTGGTACAGCAGGAGCCTGATCCTGGCAAGTAGCAAGCTCAGCTCCCAGCTGGGGGAGTGCACCATGAGCTCCCCTGGCTGGAAGCACTGTCAGCTGATTGGGTTCCCAGCTGGGGGACGGCACCATGAGCTCTCTTCCAGCGGGGAGCCCTGTCAGCTGATCAAAACTCCAAAGTGGGTGAGAGTAGAGTGCACTCTGGCTGGGAACCCAGATCATCGAGGGGCCTCTGAACTCGAGGAGCCCACAGGAGCCCAAGACTCCTGTGTGGTCCACAGGTAGGCCACTGGCCGCACACTAAATTAAAGGTGTGATAGGAACCAGCCACAAAACTATTACACCAAATATTGTGTGACTTATTCCTCATTTTAACCTGCCATTAACCGATTCAACATGAACTCTCTGCTAACCTGGGTAGAAGGCTCCCTTCCTAGTAATTCATAGTAATAGTTTCATAGTAACTAGGGTCAGAAGGGGCCTAGAGCAGGCCATCTAGTCTGACCCCCCGCCAATGGCAGGAACGAGTGCTGGGGGTCACAGGACCGCAGCCAAGTACCTATCCTGTCCTCATTCAAGAGAAATATGCCCCCTGCCTTTGCCTAGATATATGAACCTAAGGGAGGTATTTGTGATCCATTGGGAAGTGCAGGAACAGTGGCAGCATTTACTCTATCCCTTCCACAGTGGTGGCATTGCCAGTCTAGGCTCTCAGGTGAGCCAGAAGCAGCAGCTGCAGCCTCATGGTGCCCCTTCTATCATAATGGGCTACATAGGGGTGCCCCTTCTGCCACAGATGTTCCCTGGTGCTGGAAACAGAGGCAGAGCAGACCAGTTTCATTTGGTGGCTTCAGCTTGCTAGACTTTAAAAGGGTTTCACAGCCCCTAAATTGCCATACTACCCTAATTGGGCATACCAGCATAGATAGATTAAATGCCAGAAAAAAAGAATTGTGTTTATTTTCATTTGATAAGTTATTAATCTTTCAGAAACACTAGTTTCCATAAGAAAAAAACAAATCAATTTATTTGAAAGTATGTAGTAGCAGTTGTGAAACAGTTGAGATACACATCTGACAGTGTCTCAGGATCACTCACACACTTGCATGCAAATGTATTCATTTTACCTCACTTAATTTTACTGCTTCGAAAACATGTCATATTTTATAGATTATGCAATTAGTAGCATTGAATTGATAACGCTGCACCATAAATATTGCAGCAACTAATTAAACCGAATAGGAAAGAGGTAAGTATAAAGAAACATCTAGAATTAGAGTAATAAAACATGTAAAGAGAAATACAGCACTGAGAAATAGACAGTGGGATTTTGATAAAGCATAAGATGTAGTGGTTTCAATATTCCCCCTCCCCTTATTTGTGTGTCAAAATCATATTCATACATAATGTTGATAGCTCATGTTAAGTGAATATGTCCATGTAAATTATAAAAGGAAGAAGTTTATAAACTGTGTAGCCATGAGTTTCGATTTAGATACTAGTTGCATGCTTAGCCAATCTATTATGGAAGGGCAATTCATTTAGTATTGCTAAAGATTTAAAATAAACCCATATAAAACATAATATATTCAAGTATGTTTAAAATATATGTTGCAACTATTGAGAGTATTCAAATATATATTTTGTTTAGTGGAAACATTCAAAACCTTAATGGCAAAAAAAAAGTAGACACTTTGCCAGCATTCCCAAATCTGAGTATGTAATAGGCCATCATAATGCATGTGAAAGGAGTTGAGGGAGAGAGAAAGGAGGGAGGTTAGGTTCACCACACATGCAACCTCAACCAGCCAATGATTTAAACAGTCACATTTTCAATCAGCTTCATGCTGTTGTAGTTGAACAAAGAGTTCAACATTGGTAGAGAATCTGAAATACTTTGTTGTATTCTTGCTTTTTCATCCCACTTCCTTCCTGTCAATTTTAAGAAGACCTCTGCTCTCTAGGCAACTGAAGTATGTTTGTTTGCCTTCCTTCATGAAAACAAATTAGAATCATTCCGAATTAGTGGAAATATTCAAGGTTCTACTTGACTTGCACAAGCAGTCAACAGTGATCTACCAAAGCTGCCACATCTGGGCTTACACTATACTTTTTAATATAATGCATATGTTTTTAATGTGTTCCTTATTCTTTAACATAGACTTGCTTTCAGTTTTATGAAGCCAATAAATTTAATGAATTAACCAAAGCTATAAAAGGCACAAAATAAATATAGATGAGCATAAAAAAAAAAAATCAGTTCCCTTGATGTGAAGATAAATAATATTTTGATATGGGCGAATTACGTGGCATACTTAACACTTAATACTTAAATTCCTATAGGAATTTTGATGGCCTCTTAGCTTGAATTGTTCTTACTCTGAATCACTAAAGATAGGATGAAAAGTGCCTTTTTTGCACTCCAGTTTTCCTTGGCTGTGGGTGGCACAGTATGAGTGAGAAATATTTGACCTAGTTTATCCAAAGCAGTCATTTGGAAATTTCAAGTTTGGGTTTCTTTCTGGCATTCTAAATTTTTAATTCAAACCACGTCACCCTCCCCTAGCAATGACGTCATATGGGAAAACATCAGAGCATTTTCATCAAAGAATGTGTCACCAAGCAGTTACTACCATTCTCTGCACTTTCATAAATATTGTGCACACGCAAAGAAAAATCTAGTGTGGGTTTACTGAGAGCAACTTATAATTTACAGGACAAGTACCAGAGCCAACATTTAATCCTTCATTAATGTAGCATGAAAAATAATTAAAAAGGCCTCCAGCATTTAAATTCAGTCCAACTTAATCATCTAATCATTTCAGTCAAGTTGACCTCAATCTTTCAGTTCTGTTTCCAAGGTAGTGAACTTCTTGCTACATAATACCAGATATTGTGGTTCTTGCTTTACTCATGCCAGCTCTAAATTTTTATCAGAGACTTGCAGGAGGGAAAAAGACTTTCCAGGTAATTTTATACAGTCCCTTAACAGCGAAAGATTGTTCTCTACAATGTATTCTGCAGTCCTGTTCCCTCTAATCTTAAATAACTGCTAAAATGGACTGGTACATATTTAACAGACAAAACTATAAACATAAAAAATTCTCTTTCAAATGTAGTAACAACCATCTTATTTAACCAAAGAATCTATGTGCATCTTTAGAACTTGTAGCCAAAGGGCCATTAATACTAAAAAACAACTCAACCAGGAGACTCAGTTCCAGCACGGTTTCTCCCTGACCCAATTATAACTGTGGTGAAATCTGTAATGTTGATGGCAACTAATCATGTTATTAATGGGTGCTTTAATCAGGTTACAGGCGTGGCAGGACCCTTATTAGAACACCCTTTCAAATGAATGGCACATGAAGATATATGGGGTAGAACCCACCTCCCTCAATAAGCAGATTACCTATTTCAAGATTATGAAAGAGGCCATTACACAGAGCTTTTCTTTTTCTTTTTCAACTATAAATAATCAGTATGACTTTCAAAAAGGAAAGTGGAGCAGGCATACATTGCACAGCTTACATCAGTGTAAGTCACTGCAGGGTAAAGATATATACACCTATCATCTTTCTACTCCTTCAGTCAGTTTTGTTCCAGGGTTGCTGTTTGCCCAGTGCAAGCCTATTTTCCCCTCACCTAAAGAACAAACAGAAGTGATAATTTTCACCCAAGCAGGCCACAGAAACTGATCTATAGTTATGACCAAACAAGCGCATGGCTGCAGACTGCTTAAAAATGGCCAATAGAGCAAAAATCTACCCCCTCATTATATGCAGGGGAAGCCGGCTCCAGGCTCCCAGCCAACAGCTAGATTTCCTCTCCCCACTGGAACCAACAACGAACTTATACTTGGTCCAGGGGACCGTTGCAATTCAAAACACCTCCTGCAAAGCGTTCTCAGTTATATCAGGGAGTTGCACTTCTGTCTGCACCCCTAGTGGCCAGGCACTATAACAGCACACAGGGCCAACCCTAGGGAGGTGCAGGGGCCTCTTAACAGTTTTACACAATTAAAAAGTTCATATAACTAAAAAAAAAAGACCCAAAAAACCTTACCAATCACAATCAGCGTGGCATTGCCTACATTCTGAAATCCACTGGGAGGGCAGGGGCAGGGCTGCAGCTGTCAGCTTGGCACTCAGCTGTGGCTGTGGGGCTGGGGCTGGGAGAGCCAGGCAGTGCAGGCTGCAGACTAGGAGGGAGGCAGCTGACCTGGCCCTGGTGCTGGTACTGAGGGTGCTGCTGCTGGCATTGCCTGCCTTAGGGGGCCACCTGCAGTAGCGGGCAGCCAAGGTGAGGGCTGGGCTGGATGGGGAAGTCCATACAGTGCAGGGCCCCAAGCTAAGCTGAACTACGGTGCCTGGCAGCCCCACAGGGGCTTTGAGCGTTATGCAGCACCTCTGCTGCAGCCCTCAGAGCTGGAAGCAGGGCTCACCTGCTGCCACCTGCTGACAGCCCGTGTTGCCCGTGTCAGGGCAATCACCCCGATTTACCATACCCTAGAAACAGCCCTGATAGCACCTGCTACAGAAAGTCAGTTTGCACTGCCTCTTTAATATGGAGTCAATTGACTATGAAGTAAAACCCGGAGAAATTATTTGTAATAATAATGTTGTGTGTATGCTCCCTTAGAAGTAGAATAGAATATAGGCCATTACATTTGGCTTCTATTGGGCATGCCAGACTTCATAGTATCATAGTATCTAGGGTCAGAAGGGGCCTAGAGCAGGCCATCTAGTCTGACCCCCAGCCAATGGCAGGAACGAGTGCTGGGGTCACAGGACCCTAGCCAAGTACCTATCCAATCTACTCTTGAAGACGCCCAAGGTAGGAGCAAGAACAACTTCCCTAGGAAGCCAGTTCCACATCCTAGCCACCCTAACTGT
>JAGPOW010000304.1:32748891-32768272 GCA_030014935.1 Caiman crocodilus
CCAGCTTCCTAGGGAAGTTGTTCTTGCTCCTACCTTGGGCGTCTTCAAGAGTAGATTGGATAGGTACTTGGCTAGGGTCCTGTGACCCCAGCACTTGTTTCCTGCCATTGACAGGGGGTCAGACTAGATGGCCTGCTCTAGGCCCCTTCTGACCCTAGTTACTATGAAACTATAAGATCTGTGTTACAGCAGCTGTCTCACCTCTCAGGTAGAATTAGTTGTCTCTCTCTCTCTGTTTCATAAGTTCATCTTAATAAAATTTTGGGCAAATGATGTGTTTTCCTTTGATACAGCTAGTACTGCTATAATTGAAAATAATATTTGTTCAAAACTCAATATTTGCAGTAATGTTGTAGAAGGTTCATCTTGGTGTTCTAGACCAGGTATTGGCAATAACTAAATTTAACCATTGATAATCTTGAATACTCTCTTCTAGAGTTTTCATATATACAGAAAGAAAGGACTTTGGAAATCTTCAGTACTGTATTTGAATATATTTTAAATCCTCAAAACCCTTTGTAAATTTTAGTTTGCAGTATGATGTTAATTAATCCAAAAAGATTTCTCCCCTTGCTCATTACTATAGTGTTGCTTATTCTTCTGTCAGAATACAGCTAGCTTGTTTCTAGGTTGCAGTAGCAGATTTTGTGTACTCAGAGATATTTTCCAGGCTACATAAAAGTAGTTTGTAAGCATACTACATAGTCCTTGGGAGAGGGCCACATACAAAATCATATACTATACATATCTGCTATGTCTGCGTTCCAGAAATTAAGCTTCTCTTTATGAATAACAAGGGTAACATCTTGCCTTGTTAGGAAGAGTTTAGCACAGTGTCCAGAAATTTAGTAAACTGCAGCTAAATAAATCATTGTGCCCACAACCAAACTAAGATTTGCATACGTTTCATATTGCCATTCAACTTTCTAGTCTTAAATAAAGCATCTCCTTCTTCTGCACTTTATCCCCATTCTTCCACACACTTTTTTCATTTTTTTTCTTTTATACTGCTTACATTATATTTCTTGATAGGAATATAGGACTGGAAGCAGCTTCCTGGGTCACGGAATCTCATCTCCTATATGCTCAGTTTATCCTTAGCCAAAGGAAGCCCACAAACTGCCATTTCTAACTACACCCATAATTTCAATCATATTTAAAATCATATAAGAACACTCTAATAAGATACCAAAGGTAAAAGCTGGCGCTGAAGGCACTACCGAAGGTCTGTAATTACAACAAAAGGGACATAATTAGTTAATATATGCTCAGAAGACCCAAAGAAACAGGGACCATGCTCTATGTAAAAGAAAAAGGAAAAAATGCCCATAGTCTGTACTAGTGTAACCTACAGGAAAAGCTTCATTCCTAACCTATGTTGCAACTTCCAGAGACAGTTCTCCAGCCCCACTACCGCTGGCTCACCGGTGAGTAAGAGAAACCAAAATAGCCTTCATAGAATCATAGAAGTAGGGTCAGAAGGGACCTTGTGGATCTTCAAGTCCGACCCTCTGCCTGGGCAAGAGGAAAACTGGGCTCAAGTGACCCCAGCCATCAAGCCTCTTCTTAAAGACCCCTAGGGTAGAAGCCAGCACCACTTCCCTTGGAAGTTGGTTCCAGATCCTAGCCGCCCTAACTGTGAAGTAGTTCTTATGGATGTCTAATCTAAACTTACCCTTCAACAACTTGTGTCTGTTATTCCTTGTTATGCCAGGGGGCACTAGGGGAAACAAGGTCTCCCCCAAACCCTTCTGATCCTCCCTAGTGAGTTTATAGCTGGTCACCAGGTCCCCCCTCAGCCTTCTCTTGTGAAGGCTGAACAGGTTCAGGTCCCGTAGCGTTTCATTGTAGGGTCTGCCTTGCTGCCCCTGGATCATGCAGGTGGCCCTCCTCTGGACCCTCTCAATGTTGTCCACATCCCACTTGAAGTGGGGTGCCCAGAACTGGACATAGTACTCCAGCTATGGCCTGACCAGTGTCGCGTAGCCTTAATTCTATACAAATTGGATGGCTAGTCCAAATGTCAGAGGCAAAATATGCCAGGAGACACACAAATCCAAATCTATCCAGAAAGCATGCTCCCTTATATACACATTCTTCTTTGAACCATCTGATCACAGAATAACATATGCCACACAGAATAACAAAATGCACACATCCAGATATTATACTGCACTCTTTCCTATCAGTACATTTCTTGGGATTTAGAGGGGTATGGTATCAGAACTAGATTTATAAGCTATGGCCAAAGTCAGAACAAGCCAGGGTCAGAAGCTGAAGCCAGAGCCAAGGTAAGCCTACGGTTAACTAGAATCAGAAGCCAAAAGCTGGAGCTGAAGGCTAAACCAGAATCACAAGCAAGGAACTGGAATCAGGGAATACCAAGCAACTTACCAGAGTCAGAAGCTGAGGTCAAAGCCAGAAGTCAAAACCAGAGGATCAGCAAGGAAACACATGGAAGGTCAGGAGTGAGCCTTTCACTTTTCTTGGCTAAGGAGACTGCAGGGTGGGCCTGACTGTTAAGGACAAGAGTGTATGGGACCTGCTGCCTCTGGCTTCAGCTGCCCTGATTGCTTGCTCAACACAGCTGGGACCAGGATGGTGCTCAGGGCTTGCTGCAGGTGGTGCTTGTTCCAGGATGACTTGCCTTGATCTCTTGATTGCTATTAGCTGGGGCCAGGAGTCTGATGTAGCCTCTATACACCAACATCCCAATGCTTCAGAAGGTGGAAAATAACCCAGAAGCCAGCAGTACTCAGGAAGGGGGTGTGGGGATCTTTCCTGGATCCTACAAAAGCTTTGGGACATGGGACTGTTTCAGAACTCTCCATCTTATTATAACTTCCACAAATTGCCTTATTTAGTTCTTAGACAGACTCAGGCTTCATGTTCCCATCACTTGGTTTGGAGGTTGTTCCAAAATTTCCCTTTTCCCCATCTCTTAAGTTTTCTGTCGTATTTCCAGCCATTTGATATTGTACTAATGTTGTTTCTGATCCTAAAACATTTATTCACCTTCCTATTTGCCCCATTCATGTATTAAATAAGCCAAGTGTTTCTAATCAATTTTCATAAAAAAAGGTCTCCATTCCCTTAACCATCTTAGTGGCCCTTCTTTAAAGTTGTTATAGCTTAACTTAATTTTTCTTTTTTTACATCAGTGGCAGAGGACCTCACATAATCATTTAAATGGGATTCTCTCAAATGTTTTGCATTACTACTTTCTTGTCTCTAATATACTTGGGCCATGTACATTCAGTGTCTACTGGGAGAAGAGCAGTTCTTTCAATAGAAATCAGAAGTGTGCAGACATTCAAGCTTTTTATTTTCCCTGCTTTTTTTTTTTCTCCTGGAGCAAAAACAGCATCTCCAAGAGAAAAGTAATCTGAAAACAACCATGTAGAAATTGTTCCCAGGAGAGTTTCTCTGGGAGACTAAGTCTCTGCATGCTTTTCCCTACCTTAATTCTGCCCAGGGACCAGGCGGATTGGAGTTGGGAGAAAGACTCCCATGCCTTCCAGTGACTGGGCTCACCCAGATCTGAAGACGGTGAAGTGGGCAACTGCTTTCACACATCCTGAAGACTGGGGGGAGGAACACCTGCCTGCTGCTTCTGTCCTGCTTCTCATACTAGAGTTCACAGCATGAGAAGTGAGCAGGGGCTTTGCCCCACTACTCCCTCTGCTTGGTTGCTGGGCACAGGGAGAAGTATTGCCCCCTACCTGTTTCCTCTTGCCATACTCTGCCTTTCCTTTTTAAATCAGAGTTCCTAGTGTGAGAAGCAAGTAGGGGCCCTTGGCCCACTACTCCACTCACCCAGGAACTAGACTGGAGCAGCCCATATTTTTCCCAGGCCAAGATTGTTCTCGTCTGGGGAAGGCACAAGGAACAGGGAGACAGAACGTCTGTACTGCTCCCTCTCCTGGAATCACTTATAGTGGAAATTTTCTACTGCTTGAAATGAACATTTGTATAGATTGCCTATTATACCTTAGTATTATATTGCCCTGTTTCAGAGCTAATCCATCATAGCTCACTTGTCGTCTATCTTGCTCAATTTGTTACCAACCATTGGGCTGAGTGTTGTACTAATAATCTCTGTATTTATGGGGGTTTTTTTAACCACTTTCATCTACTTGAGTAGTGAGAGGGAACAGAGTTGGTTAACACAAAGAATGAACGGTAGTAATATTTACAGGTTGTTTGAAACTGCACTTAGTTCACAAGGTTTTATGGTGTTATTTTATCCTTAGTCTTTGCATAGCCCAGGTAAGCCACAGCCAACACTTTGGAAACCACTGCTATAATGAATTCTGCATAGAACTCCAGATGTATTGGATATAGTCAGTAATACTTCTCATTCTTAATACTGAGCTTAATGTACCAATTTAGGGTAACTTCAGACCTCCCCCCAAACTGTAAGTGGGTCTTTGGTCTTAATTTTACTTACCTTTATAGCATACTACTCATGTTCCCTATCCATCTTACTTCTTTCTTAAAACTGCCTTACTGAAATCAAATATTTCTGTTTCTCAAAATTGCACTTCTCCTCCTGTTCTCACTGTAATATCATAATAAATCAAAATACATTTTTATTTGCTCAAAACTTTAAGGTGGTCCAACTCTCCTCCCTTCCTATTTACTTATGGCTGCTAAATATGCTTTCACATTTGTTTTTTTTAACTCAGAGGATGCAGTCAAATGATCGCAGTCAAATGTGTCAGGCTTTATGCTTGTCTCCATAAGTGTAAGCAAAAAAGACCCTGAAATACCATAAATTTGATTTCAAACTGCTTTCATCATCCATGAGCATATGTCTTCCTTCTTGAGAGTTTACAGGATATGTTTATATAAATTATATCTTCTATTTTCGCTCATTACTTCTATTTTAATTTTCTGTAACCAGGAAGAAGCTTGACAAGGCTTGGCTACAAGTTCAAAATACTGCCTTGTTTTTACCCACATTCAGAACATTTGTGAGTGAAAAACTGGCTTTGACTTGAGATGTTTAGTTAGAGAAAATTCCAGCAACTGCAGAAATTTTAGAATAGAAACCAGATTACACATGCATACAAAATGAATGATAGATACCTCAGCTTTTGGTAATAGGCTGTGGAGTCTTTTAACTTGAAGTTCCTGGTTTTAAATCTATCACAGATTAGCAGCAAGCAAAAGTTGTTAATATTTCATGGCTGTTTCATGACAGCAAAACAGAAGGGCAACAGAATACTTTATACTGAAGTCTGAGGAAAGTAGAATATAAAAATAGGTTTTCTTGTCTCAATTAGCAAGCTATTCATAAACATTTCCTGATTTTCAGTATACACTTGTTGTTTGGAAATCTTAATTTTATAGTTGGACAACTGTTTTTCAACCTCTGGATTATTTGCATAGTGTTCAGTCATTATCTGGAGGATGCAGTTGTTTCCAGATCACTGAATCTTCATGCAAACTGGATAAGGGAGAGTTATAGCCTTACCCCACTGAAGTCAATTTTGTCACTGACTTGAGAAGGACTAGTATTTCACTCTGAATTACTTTATCAGGCAAATAAAGAATAGTCTAACAATCCTCTTGGAGGGAGGTAGTTATAGTTAGCCAGGTTAGTTTGAAATTGGGCAGAAAGCAGAGTGGGGTGACACCATTGGGCTTCTTTACATGTGTTCTGGAGGTGAGGGGTGCTTTAATTAGAGTGACTCTCAGAGCTGCTTTATAGCACCACAGCATGTCATGTAATCAGCATCCCCAGGCTTCAAACTGGCAGCGGGAGCACTTTTAACTAAAGTTCATTCACCGACCTTTAGTTTAAGTAGGGCTACCATATGTCTGGGTTTTCCCAGACATGTCCTCTTTTTAGATCCTCCAATCTTGGTCTGAGCAGGGTTTGGGGTTGTTTTTTTTTTAATTATGATAAAATGTCTGGGATTTTGCTCTGCTCAGCTTCAGAGTTTTTCCTGGCACTTCCCAGCTTGCCCTAGCAAGGAGCTGCTTGGGGCTGGGGGCGGGATGATTGGAGGCAGGGCAAACATATAGCGTGCAGCATCTGGCCAGGCAGGCTGTGGGAGCATCCTGGCAGCTGGGTATGGATACGTCTTTGGGGGGCAGCAGTTGTGTGTGTGGTAGGGAGGCAGGTCCTGGGCTGCAGCAGGGTTGGGGAGGTGCCTGCCCCTCCAGTGGGGGGACCCTTCAGGGGCACCAGGCCTGCCAGCACTGGGGCCTGTGCCTGTACTCACAGGGGCAGAGCTGGAGGAAAAAGGGGGCTGCAGGTCAGGAAAGAGGGGCACCAGGGGTGCAGGGGAAGGGGGTGTAGCTTGGGAGTGAGGGGCACCAGGGAGAGCGGGGGACTGTGGGTCAGGTGCACGAGGCACTGGCAGTGCCAGGGTGCTGCAGGTTGGAAGTGAAGGGCACCAGATGGCCCAGGGGGAGCAGAGTACTCTGACTTGGGGAAGTGCAGGGACAGGGAGGAGTGTAGTTCCTTTTACTTTAACGGTTTTAAAGCAGATCCAGTTTAAAATCTTAATTAATTTTTAAATCAAGGTGCTTACTAATAATATTTAAATTAAAATAATTAATATTTTGTTGAAAAATGTAATTCTTTGATAATGTCAACTCTTTTTTTTCATGAAAAAATCATTTTGTGAAAAGGTGCCATACAACAAATGTTTTCTGGTCAAAGACTTTTCTGGTTTTTATGAACATTTGAAATCAGTTGCACTCAAATTATTTACTTATGAATACCTGTATTTAGCAATTTTTAACTACTACAATATTAACTCTGCCAACACTTACAGTGTGGACATGTTGGTTAAATGGCTGAACAGCCTGGGTTATTTATCAGTCAGGTGGGCCACTCGCATATCACTTGAGGTATATATATAAGGCTGTTTCAAATACTTTGTATATACAAATAAAACAAGTTTGCACAGAAAACATTGATTGCTGCATCATCTTAACTTTTAAGGGCTTTGCTTTGCTTTCATATGTTCTTTTAAAGTTTTTTTTTTTGTATGCGCTTTCATATATATTTATCTATCTAGAATACAGGTAGCTTTGAAAATAACCTCAGTTCTGTACTAAAGGAACTAATAAAAAATAAATATTTCCCAGCAGTATACATTTCTAAAACTGACCACAATCCAATCAAGGACACAAAAGTAAAGACTGTAAGCAGTCTTGACCCAACCCATTGCAAAACCCTACATTGGACAATACCGGAAAATAAGGATTTGATGGGCAAAGGAGAGAATACAAAAATCAAATCAAATACTAGAGATAAGTGAAATATTCATTACTGATTTTTTTATTTTATTAATTGAAATCTTCCTACCATTCAATTCAGTAAAGATCCACAAAAATAGAGGTAATGTTATAGGTACCCCATTACCTTTGGTTAGTTCATGTGAGGTGAAGGGGCAGGGTAAATTATTTTTACCATTTTTTATCAGGATGAAAATGTATAGATATTTACATTTTTTAATCTCATTTTATTTTTGAATAATCACATGACTGATTTAATAGTGTTTTACTGGCACACTGAACCAAACAGATATGGAAAACCAGACGGTAGCACATCCTACACTTTTTCATGCTTGCCATTAGCAAAAAGAACTCCCAAACATGCCCATGTATTATTGCAAGGAACAACTCTGCTATTCCTAATTGCAGTTTGGGCAGTTTTCGTCCTTGGAAAAATCTTTGTTATAGATACTGCTTGCATCTTTTGGGAGATACAGCATGGAAACAGATAAGGCAGCCTAACTATCATTAACAGTATCATTTATTATACCTTCAGGCTTGTATCTGGGCTCCAGCTGCCCAATTCCAACTTAACATCTAAATATCTAAATCTTAAGATCTAAATATGATGCTATATGACTGACTGTCTCTTGGCTTGGAAACTTGCTGCATCCTATGGACTGTAGGGGGAAAAGAGTTAGCTTTGCATCTGGTAGCACAAGAGAGATTCATATCAACTGCCAGATCTTTCAGTGTTCCCTGTGAATTCACAAGTGAGAGCCACCTGAAGCTAATCTAAATAGCTGCCTGCTTCTGCTGACCAGAAAAATGTGACAGCTGTTGCTACCCTGCAGGATCAGCCTTTCTAATGTACCTTTCTAATCAGTCTTTCTAATACCTTAAGTTGACTCTTTCTGGTCAGAACAGGCAGGAAAATCACTGGGCTACAGGATCCAGTACTGGAGTGGCACTGTGTTTTGTATATAAACTGGCTGCTTGTCTCCTTGATTGTCTTGATAGTGTAGTCACAAGTCGATGTCTATAGTCATGATTTCAGAGCAGACATAATTTTGCCCCAGATATAAAACCATGCGTTCTCTATGGTCAGTGTATGCTCTTAATGCCCAGCAAAATCTTAAGTAATGATAACGAGCCAAATCCTCTATCACATTCTAATTGTATATGCCCCCTTCCTGCCTTCACATGACAAATCATCAAAGATATCTGCCATGACACTTCAATGAACTTTTAGGTTGTTTGGCTCCCTGCAACTGTTTAAAAAAATTCTGAGGCTTCAAAAGCTATATAAAACCAAATGGTAAAAAGCTATGTGAAAAGGGGTACAAAACCCTTTTCAAACAAAATACACAACATTTTTCATTTTGTTTTTTACTCCTAATATGACAGGTGTCCTTTAAAGGATGTTAAGTAAGCAGACAACAAATAAGTTCTAAAAAAACAGTAGACCTAAGAAAAATATGACTCAAGATTTTTTTTTAACTTTTCACCTGTTTTCATAATCTACTAAAAAAGTAAGCAAAATAAGCAATAAGCACAATAAGTGTGTGTGTGTGTGTGTGTGTGAAAAGAAAAAAGCTAGCTCATTAATAAAAAAAATGAGGGGGGATGGGGACCGCTGAAATACAAAATGTTTGCAAAGAGGATGTGAAAAGGGTATAATTAGAAGGCCAAATCTTGGCCCCCTTCCTTGTAGAACTGGCTCTCGCCTTCAGAATATCCTAACCACCCTTTTCAATTAGCAGTTCTCTGCTGGAGTCACCAGAAAAGACCAGAACATTATGCAGACAAAATCCACGACTACATTTAACTCAAGAATGGTGTAACAGTATTGATCTTTTGCCCAGAGATGGATGGGCAAATGGGAAATGTGCGTTCAAGCTCTTGTCATCTTGGAGTTTGGAACTCAGCTCTTCCTTTTCTTACTAAAGTTCCCTAATCACTAGGGTAAGGAACAATTTAGAGGTGGGCATTTTCCATCTTTCCTGTTGAAACTTGGCCATTGGGACTAAAAAAAAAAAAAATTAACTTACGGGGTCAGAAGAAAAAGAAAAGAATGTGGCTTTGTGGCTATGTGATTAAGGGACTCCTAGCAGTCTGGGATGAGTTCTGCATTCTTGGTTCCACTGCCTGTTGTTTGACAAATTAATCTAAAAGATGAAATTTATGAACAATCCCAGGAGTAAGAAAGAGAGAGACTGCCTCAAAGGCCTTGAAGAGGAAAGGCCCAGCTTCTTGTCTCTTAGTCTGAGAATTGTTTATACATTTTATCTTATACAGTCATTAAAATAGAAGAGAAATAATTCTGGCAGCAAGGACTAGAATTCATGTCCCTTCTCCCCCCCGAGAAGAACATACTGGAAACTAAGCTACAATCTCATATGACCACTACACTTATCCTTGTGTTTTCTCCATGCTTGTGAATGAGCTTCAGTAAGATGGGTGGAATGTGCTCTCATCAAGCTTTATCTCCAGTCTGATGATAAGACGATAAGGGTTTGACTTCTGCTGGGAAGTTGAAGGTCAAGATTCAAATCCTTCTCAAGGTGGAGGCAGGTTAGAATCCTGTCTTCTGCATCCTGGATGAATGATCTAAATATGACGCTACAAGGCACTATTTTAATGGATCTCCTGTTCAGGGACTCACTATGTAATAAGCTTAGAACTATGAACAGATATTGTGAATTGCAAGTGAATAGAAATGTGCAATGAATAATGAAACACATAATCCACAAGGGTAGGAATTCAGATTTCTTATGCTTCAGTATCGTCCACAGGCTATCTCTAGATACCTTTGAGATGTCTAAGTTGTCCTTTGGAGGGGTTCCTTACTCTCTGTTCCTTTCACTGAGGATCTAGACACAAACCCAAATCACACGACAGCATCTAAAGTCTCTTATGCTAGAGAGAATCTGGATGCCTTCCTGACTGTTTTAACACCTGATCTTACACATCCCACAAGCTCAGAAACAATGGTTTACCGTCCTCATATTCTGCCTGGAGTATGATCAGCTTCTTTCATGGACAACCACAACCATGGAAAGTGAATGTATGGAACTTCCATCAAGCTTCTCTATTAAGGAAACCATGACACATATGGGAGTTCTTCCCTTACTTACATTACCTGCAAAAAGATTAGGGTAATTTGGGATACCTATGTTCAGAGAAGAACAGAGATGGTTCCTACCATATTATCCTGGGAACAGAAAGCTTCTCAGAGGCATCCAGGAAACCCATGAAGAAGGTAGGACTGTCTGATGCCTGACCCATGTTCTGCTTATATGACAAATCATAGTGGGAACAGTGCATAATATCCAAGTGAATTAATCTACAATTTATGCATTCTTCTTAATAATTTCCATGGAATGATGCTGCTCCTCATCATTTCCTGTGCCTGTCCTAAAGATCCAAATGAGCCCTTTAAGAACATCAGAAAATCTTTTGGGTTTAAAGGGAGTTGCGTATGCTTGTTTCCTACCAGGATTTGACTAATTTATTTGAGTGTGACGGGTGTATATACATAGAGAAGATATATCTTCTGCTATATAATGAAATGTCGGTCCACTGAAGCTAAATGAAAAACTTCTATAGATACTTTTTGAAACTTCACCATGCGAAGTACTCCCCAAGGCTGATTTTCCCCAAATTACATCCAATCCAAAGGGCCTACAATCTTAAATTCCTGAAACAAAGGGGGAAGAAAGACAAAAAAACCCGAAAAAACCCCCACATCTTTAACTTAGTGAAAGGACAATACCATGGTGTATAATTCAAAATATTTCAGCTCAGTCATTGGACTAAACTAAATCCTAACCATCTTTGACAATCATACCTTTTCTCATTACAGTTATACCTCCCAACACTATTCCTTCTATTTAAGGGCATATAGGTATCATTATGCTCACATGCAGTCTGTATGTTAACAAGTGATCCTAGGTTCTTGGGCTGTACAGAGGAGATATTACAAAATTAAGCTAAATACAAAATAGTCTGTAAATGCTTGCAGAACTTAGTATATCCTTCATTTTTACAACAAACAAAAGAAGTCCTGGTAGACATCATAGTAGGGTTCAGGTGAACTAAGTTCAGTTTCTAGCTATTTTAAACTTTGCTTGGGATCATGTTATGTGACATGATTCCTCAGTGCCACGGTTTCAATTATGTAAAATAGCCCTTCCTTTCTCCAATTTTGTCTAACTTTTTAAAATTTAAAATAGAAAGTGCCCAAGGCCTAAAGCTTCACACTAGTGCAGCACAAAGAACATGAAACACTCAGTTATATGGCGAATACAATAAGTAATTTATTTAGGAATGTAACAAGGTCTGTTCTTCACACACAGTAGTTGTTACACAACGGATGGAAAGACAATTTCTATTTTGAAAGGAAAATATTCACTCAAAAGCCTGTGTGGAATGAATTAGTGATTTCAATTAAGATCTGAGTGGTCATTGTCAGTCTCACCAGTTAAACTGTGCTGGTATAGCTATGAAAATACCTTCTCTCCACAGAGGATGTCTCCATGATGCAGGCATATTGGCAGGAGGCTGTATGTGCCACACCTGATCTGTGGAGAGGGGGTTTCAGTTGCCAGGACTGCCTAAGCAGCACTTTTTATGAAAACTAAATTCACTTAATAATTTTTAAAAGGAATGCAGTGCATATAATGTAATGCATCTGGGTCTGCAGATTATGAGCCAAGTTTCTCCTTTATATGATCTAAACCAGCTGAACTCTGTGTTTCCCATCAATTACGGCCTACCTTGACAGACCCTTAAATATAGTGCTCCCAACTAAAGAGCTAGAGCTAACACTATAAACACACAAGAAGGGGGTGGGGGATGTTGGGGAGTGAGAGAGAGAGAAAAAAAGGCTGAGAATAAATTGTGTGGGAAACATTGTTTTAGTATTCCCCCCATAAAAGCTTTCTCCTTAAGAGTGAATGCACCTGGTCTTGACATGGCGAAACAGGGGAGACAAAATAGCATCTACCATATAAGGATTCCCAGTACTCCCAGTATCAGGAAGTCAAGATCCATGAGGGAAGAAAGTAGGGACTGGATTCTTCATACACCTATTCATTCCCCTCCTTTCCACAAAGCAGCAGAAGAAAGAAGGAAAAGACATGGGAGGCAAATATATGTTTATTTCTCATCACTGTGCTGGTGTTACAGCTAAGTTTTTACAATCAAGATTTGAGAGAGACAATGGAGCAGTCTTTTACGATGATAGTAAATTATTAGTCTTTGGGAATCTCCTTGCTGTGGGGCTCACAGCAGCAGCAGTGTTCCCCTCACTGCCCCCACTGTGATCCCTGAAGCTGTCCTCCTCAAATTCCATAACAATATTAGAAGCCATTTACCATGGATACATGTACATATGTGCTTGTAGAAATGTTAGTAGAACCATTTTCTTTTGAAAACTACAGTTCCATTTAAATGTTTTGCCAACATCATGTCATTTCCCCCTGAAATTTCATTTAGCAGAAAAAACTCTAGCAGTATCCAAATGTTTTATGTTTATGTTTTTAGAATGAGACATCTCATGTTTTCAGTAGTTTACACAGTATTTATGCAGTAGATCTCATAGCAGTTTACAACGAAGGCCTGTGATTATGGACAGGCTGATTCTTCATCTATCTAAAGTTCTCTGTGTGAAGATTTGTTGCTAGCCCAACATGCTTCTGTCACTATAGGAATAGGCAGCTACAATTAGAGTAAAAGGGAAGGGCAAGAAATAGAGTATTCTCAATTTATCCAGTAACTTGGGGGTGTCATTCTTACAGCACACAGGCCAGATCTGACTTGTAGATGCATTCCATCTGGCCTGTTGATAGTGAGTGTGGCCTACTGCAAAATTCAGGGGCCTTGGACCCTACTGGACATGGGCATTATCAGCAACCCTATGCTGCTGCCTGACCATGGCTCCACTGGGCTGCCCACCAACCCATGTTGCCAAATGAAGTTCCATGCTGCCCTTCCTGGCCATGAATCCAGCTCTGACTGTTCACTGCTACTCAAACACAGCTTGGTGCTTCTCCCCAAATGCAGCCCCACAACAGTTGCTACTGATCCTGTAGATTGGGCCTGCAGTTTAAATCTAGCTTAGAGTGGCCCAGGGTGAGTTTGACAGCTCTGAAATAAGTTATTGGTTGAATAACTTGGCCAGGAAGAGGCCTATTTTTTAAGATCAAGTCATCTTGAGGCAGTTTAAGTACACACGTCTATAATGAGATGACTGGTTCTGTGGATGCTTATATCCTTGAGGCAGTTTAAACACCTTGTCCTTCTTCCATGGACTGTATCCTCAAACACCTTAAGTCACCTTGAGGTAGTTTAAACATACATGTCCTACTTCCAAGGACTGTATCCTAACCATCAGGTCATAAATTAGGTAGAACTAAGAAGAGAAGACCCTCCATACTTACTATTTCACAGCCGAGCTTGAAAAAATCATGGAAACTGTGGGAAAAATAATCTACTTATTATTAATTATAATTATTATTATAATTATTATTATTATGTGACTGTAACCCAGTGACACCAAAACTTATTTGGGAAGGGTGAGTTCTGATACTGGTTACCAGGGTCATTTTTGTTTTTAACCAGTGTGTCTGTCTAATGCAAAATGCATAGGTATAGGAAGTCCAAGGAAAAAAACAAAGAAGAGTATGAATCTGTAGTCTAACAAGAGGGTTCCTTAACTGGAAAGGGAGGATACCTCTAGGACTGGTGGAAGTACTTTCAGAAGTGGCTCTGGAGAAGGAAGAGGACGTGAACTTCAAGGGAGGTGGAAACTAGAAGCTTGTGACCTTTGGCAAAAAACAGAAGTCTTCCTCCCTACCTGTAGTGGGTTGACTAGGGAACAGACAGGAAGCCCTAGCAACAGAGAAGAAGGAGTACATTGTATCAGAAGAAGAGGCGAGGCCAGACTTCCCCAAGTTGAGGAGGATCAAGACCACTACAACCTGAGGAGGAAGTGATGGGTAGTCGTGGTTGACAACTCCCTTCTGCAGGGAATGAGGACATCCATCTTCTGGCCTGGCTTTTTGTCTCAGGAAGTCTGATGCTTGCCCAGAGCCTGGATCTGAGATTTCACATAAGAGTTACTGAGATTCATTCAGCTCTTGGACTACTACCCCATGCTGCTCATTTGTGTAGGGACCCTGAACAAATCAAAGGTGACTACAGGGCTCTGGGTGTAAGGGTGAAGGGGACAGGAGCTTTGGTGGTGTCTTTCTGGATCCTCATGGTCAAGGGGAATGGCCCAGACAGTAGCAGACAAATCCTGCAGATCAATGCATAGATGTACAGATGATGTCACTAGCAGGACTTTGACTTCTTTGACCACAGGTTGTTTTTCTAAGAAGGATTGCTAGGAAGAGATGGGAAAGATTGCAATGTGCTCCTTCTTCTCTGTTGCTAGGATACACCTGGTGAAAAGAGGGAGGAGCATCTTCATAGGCAGGCTTGCTAACTTAATGAAGAGGGCTTTAAAATAAGTTTGCTGGGGGATGGAGAATATAACCCTGAGGTAAGTGGGGAAGTGTATGACCTGGAAGATCAAGTAGAAGTGGGTAACAGAGAGGCTTCCTTATTCTTCCTGAGAAAGTAGGGTAATTGGTTAGTTACTTCAGATATCTGTACATGAATGAATGAAGCCTGGAAAACAAGCAGGAAGAATTAGAAGTCCTTGCACAGTCACAGAACAATGATGTGATTGGAATAACAGAGACTTGGTGGGATAGCTTACATGACAGGAGTACTGTTATTGATGGGTATTAACTATCCAGGAAGGACAGGCAGGGAAAAAGAGGAGGAGTATTTACTCTTTACACAAAAAAACTATACAGTTGATCTCCAGTTGATCTCCAGTGTGAAACTGGAGATAGGCCTGTTGAAAGACTCTGGGTTAGGGTCAGAGGAGAAAGCAACAAGGGGGATGTCATGTTGGGTGTCTGCTATAGACCTCCAGACCAGGTGGATGAGGCTTTCTTCAGCTAATGGAAGTTTCCCAGTCACAAGCCCTGGTCCTCATGGGGGACTTCAATCACCCTGACATCTGCTGAAAGGGAAATACAGCAATGTACAGACAATCCATGAAGTTTTGAAGAGTGTTGGGGACAAATTCCTGGTGCAAGTGTTGGGGAGGCCAACTAGCAGCCATGCTCTTCTTGACCTGCTGATCACAAACAGGGAAGAATTGGTGGGAAATGTAGTAGCAGATGGCAACTTGTGCAGCAGTGACTATGAGATAATCTGAGTTCAGGATCCTGCAAGAAAGTAGGAAGAAGAGCAGCCAAAAAAGGACCCAAGACTTCAGAAAAGCAGAGAACTGGTTGACAGGGTCCCCCAGGAGGCCAGACTGAGAAAAACAGGAGTCCAGGAGTGCTAGTTGTACTTTAAAGAAACCTTACAGATGGTGCAGGAACAAATCATCTTGACACACAGGAAGACTAGCAAATATGGCAGAAGACCAGCTTGGCTTTACAAAGAATTCTCCAATGAACTAAAACACAAAAAAGAAGCTTGCAAAAGTAGAAACTTGGACAAATTACTTGAAACCCACCCCAGTGCTTGATGGGTCTCTTTCCCTGCCTCTCAGAAAGGCCTTGCTACTAATCCACCCTGTGGTCACTCCCTAGAGGGGGTTGAGGTGGGATCCCCTGACCGGCAGTCTGATCTTGTTGGGGACCCTGCACAGATCCCCCTGGGGTTCCAGCTCAGCCCTGCCATCTCATAACAAAATCCCAGCCCCACCCTTGCCCCCACCCCTGCACCAAAAGGCTGCAGAGATCTCCCAATCCCAGCCTGAGTCCGGGGCTTTAGTGGACTGGGAAGTTCCCAAGGAGCCCACTGAACCCCAGGACTGGAAGGAGGACGCCCAAGAACTCACGGGCTCTTTGGCCTGTAGTCCTCTCAGTCCTGGCAGTTCCTAGGAGCAAACTACCAGCACTCACTGACCTTGAGTACACCCAGAAGTCTGCCATCAAGGTGCAGTTTGCCTTGGACTTCTGGGGAGATTTTTTACAGTGTCCTCGACACCAGAAGAGCAGGTTCTCTTCTCCTCCAGGATTTGGGGGGTTTTGAAGAGTTTGTGTGCTTTCCCAGGTAGAATTGGGTATCAAGAGATTGTAAGTTTTGTTATATTCCTATATAAGCATGCTGAGCCACAGGGGGTGCATCTACATGTGACACTACATCAGCATAGTAATGCACTATGATGACATAGCATCAGTGACCAGAAACCGTGATGCTGATGCTATGTTGCCGTAGCAATGAACTACCTTGCTATAGTGCATTGCTGCGGTGACATAGCCGTTAAAGACATAGCAGTAATGGCTGTTACTGAGCCATCATTACGTACTTCCTAGAGTAACTACTAAGTGACAGCACAGTGGGGGCATGTGTAGACACACCCTGGGTCATGATTAATAATTTAGGCATCCTAAAAACCTACCTAAATTTGACTATGAAGCTTTAGGAGTAAAGTAGAACTTGATCCGAAATTTTCAGATTATTCTCAGGTTTTTCATCATTGTGTTCAGCTTTCTTGAGCACTACAGACCTCTGATAATTGACTAGCATGTTTTATACTTGAAAATACTGCATACACAAAACTTGAAAGTAATATTGCAAGACTTATTTTTGATCAACTGTTTCTAATCACACCCTCACTGCAAATTAAAAATGCAATGGACAGCTATACAGTTGAAAAATGCAATTACCCAGTGTGTGTACTATGGTAATGAAAAGACAGAATGGTCTACTCTAAGATTGGCGAGTGTATTGTAAAAGTAATTATTTTAAGACTAAAAGAAGAAAGTGGAAAGGCAAAAAAGAAACAACAAAATACTTGAGAAAAAAAAAGAAAGATCTTGGGGGTGAAGGAAGAACAAAATATTCCTAGACATCCAAAAGAAAAATCAGAATGTTTTGTTCTTCCTTCATTCCCAAGACATTTTTTTATTATCATAGGAAGTGTGCCTAAAATAATGTATTATCAATAAAAGATGTACTCCTAGTAAAACAAATGTTAAGACTTTAACCGTAATAACATTGTATTTTAAGCGTGAAATCATTGCTCTTTTTGGACTGATCAAGTGTTTACTTTGAAACATCTTCCTTTTTCTATTTCTTTTCTCTGCATTTTCACAAGTGCCACAGGGCACATACTTTAATTATAAGCAATACCTATTGTTGTTTGTTTTATACTTTTCTGCAGAAAAATGACCCCTCATCTCTACAACAATCACTTTATGAGGAGCTCCCAAGAGAGTTCCCTCTAGATTCAGATTTAAATGAACACATTATATTGTATCAAAACCAAACAAAAGCTCACCATCAAAAAGCATGGTTTTGCAACATATACTAAAATTGATCTGGTATTGGATTAATTTTATATCCTCCAAGAATTTGTTCTACAGCTGAATCCACTCAGCCATAAATTCTTTATCTCCTTCTCATGAACTTTGTCTTAGACTTTGTAAATTGCATTGTACTAGGGAAGCATGGCTATGTTAGCATGCCAGATATGTGGTCAGTGATGTATTTAGTTCCTGACCAGCTATGATCTCTAAAAAGGAAGACCAAATCCTTCAAGTGCCAGTGGAAGTAGACTTATGTGCAGATCGGAGGGTGCGCGTACATGTACCCCTCCCATGGCACAGTTGTTAGTGCACTGTCATTTAGTACTTGCTTTAGGAAGTACAAAATGATAGCACAGTAACTGCTGGTGCAGTTATTTTTAGCAGCTACGTCACCATAGCAATGTGCTATGACAAGGTATCTCATCACTATGGCAATGTAGCGTTGGCATCACAGATTGTGTCTACCAGTGCTACGTTGCCATAGTATGTCGTTCTGGTGACATAGCGTTACATGTAGTTGTCCACAGAGTGAATCAGTAACACGTTTCCAGAAGCCCAACTGAGCAAGGTGGATTGTCATATTCTCCATATGTCAGAGAATCTACTGAACTGCTAATTTCAGAATGAAATGCAACAAATCTAGTAAGGCAGCAATGAAGGGTCAGTTTAACGAAGTCCTTATGCAAGAAGAAGGAATGAAATTTCCTAATAACTGAAGGCAAACGAAAGCTTATTTTTATAAACTGCTTATGCTACCTTCCAATTTCTATTTCTGTTTGTTAGTAACCACAACATGTACTTATTGCTAGTTTTTTTTTTTTAATTTGACTGTTTTATGAGATAGATAGATAGATAGATAGATAGATAGATAGATAGATAGATAGACACACGCACATATCTATCTCCAAACATACACTTATTTCTGTGAACAGGACCAAAGTCCAGTGAGCAAGGAAGAGGTAAATGGGGGAAGGAATGGTAAACACAGTCTTAATGAATGCCTTGGTGACTCCCTAAAACATATAGTTTACCTTTTTTTTTTTTTTTTTAAAGATGGAAGAAAGCTTGCCACAGAAGTCAGTATTCTGAAAGTTTGGAATATGCATGCGAATTAGGTAGAAGTGATATTAAGGAGATACAATTTATTGTTACCTTTATGGTAAATAAATAAAGTGAAATCAAATAGATATGCAAAGCCTTTCCCTGCTTCTAGAGACATGCCCCTGAGATTGCCTGCTTCCCAAGATGGCTGGAGGTGCATCTCTGGAAGTATGGACAACTTCACTGGCTGTTTGCCCCACCTTTTGAATTTGTGGGACAAGAAGCAATGTACATTTCACACAGTGAAGTGGATCAGTTGTGCCAGGACACATCCCAGCATAGCTGGTCCACTTCATTTGGTGATTTCTACCAGATAAATCCAAGATAAAATAAGGCCTTGCATCTAACTCCATATGTAAAAGAACACATATGGAGTTAAAGTGGTGAAGGAGGGTTGTAAACTAAGAACAGAACTAAAATATAACCACTGATTACTTACATGATGGGCAGAGGTAGTGTCTTTACCATGGAAAACTTAACATGAATTGTTTCTATTGAAGAGCCCATTTAAGAAACATTTAAGAGGAGCACACTTTTTTAACAGGTCACTTGGGAAAAGACTTTTCTACTTGTTAAGCATCTAAGTGGACTTAATGTGTTCAATCACAATTCTATTCCACCGTGCTCAAGTCCTTGAAAAACAGTTAACACAAATGGTG
>JAGPOW010000304.1:32778561-32791326 GCA_030014935.1 Caiman crocodilus
TGACTAAATTCAGAGACTAAGGGTATGGGCATATGGGCAATTTACAATGCAGTGAAAGGCAGCAGGGCTGTATCATGTAGCAGCTGCTCTGTGGGAGTTGCTTGTGCACATGCTGTTACCTCTGGGCAAGTGTAACCTAAACTAAAAAAAAACTTACCCTCCTGCCATTGAAGTTGGCTGCCATGGTATGGTTCCTCCTTACTGTTGGGAATATGCAGAGAAGTACTTACTGAAAGGAAGAGGATGTTTTTAAGGTCCCACACCTTTTACCTTAATTCACCTACCAAAACAAAAACCTAAATGGTTGCTGATTTTCATATTTCAGTGCTAAATTACCCAGGCAAGTATTTGTGTAGCTTGGCTAAGAGATCCAGCATCTTGGAGACCCTGGATTTCAATCAGGCTGTTGTGAACAAGCAGATTTCACAGAGATTTGCTCAGCCTGGTTCCTGCCCTGACATTTCACCAGTAATATTTTATTTTTGGTCATTGGTGGGAGGAAGGAGGGCCCAGGGGCAAAAGAGTTATTCTGAAACCTTAGAGGCCTAGTTTGAATTCTCTAACCTACTACTGCATCTTGTGTGACCCTGAGCAAATCACTTTGTCTTCTTCAGTGAGCTCCATGGGTAAAGCATGATAATTATGGAATTCATCAGATTCCTTTTAAGCTGCTATTCCTTTTAACCCTACATTACATTGGTATGATATAAGCAAAGTAAATTACCATATTTATGTAAACACGGACTTACTCTCTTTTGAATATACATTCTTGTAAATCAGATCAGGGTCTAATCCATTCTCTCTCATCCTGTGTCTTACCCTTTGTGTCGCTGTGACAAAAAGAGTTACGGGAAGGACCTTATGTTTTGTGATCATCCCCAAAATGAGAAAATATTTTTGATTGTTATGAAAAGTTTTCAATGTTTTTCCTCCTTCACTCTCTGCCAGGATTAGAAACAGCAGTGCCTAAGGAAAATGTTTCCCAAGGTTTCCTTTAAGGAATCAGTTTGAAAGTCATAAGTGACCATTAGCAGCTGCCACTTGGCCATTGGAGATTAACAGGTATTTAACAGTGGACAAAATAGATGTATGTACAATTAATTTTATCTTAAAACCACTCAATTAATGAAAACCAAAATAATTCTACATGAGGGGAATTCTATTTTGTTATGCATTGCTCCATTTCTGATAGCAATAAATCAAATGCTTGGATTTATCTCAATGTAAATGATGAGTTTAAATTGCTGAGATAGCACAAACACTCCTGAGGTTGCTTACTCTTCATACACAGTATAGGAAGGAACATAATATAAGTGGGGAAAAGACCAAGTAAAATTATCATGAAATCAGAAAGGAGGACATAGTAGGAGTAACTGGAAGAGATTAAGGGTATTGGGCATTTTTACATGTGCTGTGGGATGTGGCACCAGGTGCTTGAATTTAGCGAGCCTCACTAATTAAAAGTGCCTGCCACTTTCATATGTCATGAAAAACTGTCAGTGAGGTGCTTTGAACTAAAGTTCTTCAAATGTGTTTTATTTCAAAGTGCCCCACCATCATTTTTTCAGTGTGGGAATGCATGGGGATGCTGATACATGTGACGCAAAAGGCTGCCGGAGCATGTTAATTCCCATGCTCCAGCAGACTCAATTAATAGAATCTGCTCCAACATGCTGGATTTACAGCTCATCAGAGCAGGATCCACACACATCTATAGGAACCCACAGAGTCTAGAAAAGGCACATTAAACTAGGGGCATTTGAACACACTTCTGATATCCTTGAAATCATGAAGTAGCTTCCTTGTTTCTTCTGTATTTCTTCCAGACTCCCCATCCTCATGTTAGTGAGGAGCAGGGAAAAATGTTGACTGAGGATGTGAAAGTAGTATCAGTGGAAAGTAATAGATGTTTTGTGGCTTGGAATTTTAAAATACTGGAAAATAAACTGTAGGAAATAATCTGATCCTATCTGGGCAATGATTTTATGGATCTTTTTTTATTTATCACTGTAGATGATGGCCAATAGGCATGCATAAACAGGCAGGACTCATCCCCAAATGAAGCACTGAAGGGCAGACATGGGTTGAATAAGGGGAGGGGGGAAACCTGTATCAGGCACCTGCACTGCACCCCTCAGGAGTGCTTTGCTGCACAGGCCTCCTGACACCCCCCCCACTCCCTCATTCCCCTGGCCGTGAATGAATTAGATGTGCACCATATCCAGGAGTTCTCTAGGGACTAGGAGTGGAGATTTCCTAATAATTTGGGGGGAATATTCTGAATCTACCAGGTCCATTACCTTAGTGCCATACACCATGATAAGGACCATCAGTACTGTAGGGTGGGTGGCATGAGCCTGTAGTTCTGCTGCCCAAATCTGGGTGTAGTCACACTCCATGTGTGGGCAGTCTCAAGCCCAATGACTGAGTTGGCCAAAGAGGAATCAAGTGTCCTTTGCCTTACAGTTGGGTGGCATGCTTCCCTCACCCTGGGGTCCCCTACTTCCCAGCTCCCAGTTCCCAGGCCCCTCTTCTAGTTCAAGGAACTAGGAACCCAGTTCTGGCTGGCACCTCTTCTAGTTCAAGGAAATGGGCGCAGGAACTCCTGTCTAAAGCCAGTAGAGGCCCCAGTCCACTAGGTCAAGGGTCCTTGCCTTGGCCAGGGATGCAGCTCCAGTTGACATTCTCTGTGTACCCTGCCTAATCTGGCTTCCCATTGGAGGGACTACTCACAAGGAAACCTGGACATGTCAAGGCCTGTGACCAGCCCTAAAGGCAGGAACTTTATGTAAAAGATCTGTATGATTTCTCAGAGCTCAGTGTGAAACTGAATATAGGCCTGTTGATAGTCTCTGAGTTTGGTTCAGAGGGGAGAGCAACAATGGTGGTGATGTGGTGAGTATATGGACCACCAGTCCAGAAGGAAGTGGTGGAAGTTTCCTGATCACAAGCCCTTGCTCTCATGGGGGACTTGAATCACCTTGACATCTGCTGGAAGGGAAATACAGCAGGGGACAGGCAATCCAGGAAGTTTTGGACAGTGTTAGTCACAAATTCCTGGTGCAAGTGATGGAGACTCTAATTAGGGGCCATGCTCTGCTTGACCAGCTGATCACAAATGGAGAAGAATTGACTGGAAATGTACTAGTACATGGAAACTTGGCAGCAGCAACTACAAGATAATTGAGTTCAGATTCATAAAATCATAGAAAGTTTAGGTCAAAAAGGACCTCAGGAAGTCATCTAGCCCAATCCCATTCTCAAAGCAGGGCAAGCCCCAACTAGATCATTACAGTCAAAGGTTTCTCTAGTGAGCTCTTGAAAACCTCCAGAGAGAAACAGAGGGTACAGGAACATACCACCTCAATAAGTAGGAAGCCTAGTAAGTGTGGCAAAAAGACCAGCTTGGCTTAGTGGAAAACGCTTTCATGAGCTAAAACACAGAAGGGAAGTCTACAACAAGTGGAAATTTAGACAAATGACTAGGGAACAGTACAAGAGTATGGGATGCAGGGATGAAATTAGGAAAGGCCAAAATGTATTTGGAGTTGCAGCTAGCAAGGAACATGAAGGGTACCTATACATGTGTGTTGGAGCAAACTCTATTAATTGAGTGATTACTGTAGTCCAGCAGACTCCAGTGTCACGTGTATCATCATCCCCACACTGAGCAATGGTGGTGGGGGTGCTTTAACTAAAGTTAATTTGACAAGCTTTAGATAAAGCACCCCTTGCCACCATTTTTCAGCTTGGGGACGCTGATGCATATGATGCTCTGGGTGCTTTAATTACAGCGGCTCTGAGAACCAGTTTAATTAAAGCACTCTCTCTCCCCCTTCCACCACTCCCACCACTCTCAGAGCATGTGTATAAATGCCCAAATGGTTTCTCCAAGTATGTCAGCAACAAGCGGAAGATCAGGGAAAGTGTGGGTACCTTACAAAATGGGAGAGGCAACATAGTGAAAGATGATGCAGAAAAGGCCAAAATACTCAATGCCTTTTTTACCTTAGTCTTCACAGGAAAGGTCAGCTCCCAGACTACTGCTTATGGCAACACAGTTGAGGGAAGAGGTGAGTAGCTGAGAGTGGTAAAAGAATAGTGTAGGTACTAGCTAGAACAGTTGGATGTGTACAAGTCCATGGGGCTAGACTCAGTGACTTGAGGGTACTGAGGGAGTTGGTGCTTGTGGTTGCAGACCTGCTGGCCATTATCTTTGAAAACTCATGATGATCAGGAGAGTTCCCATATAACTGGAAAAGGGCAAAAACAGGGACTATCTTTATGAAAGGGAAGGAAGAGGATCTGGGGCACTACAGAACAAGCATCCTCATGTCAGCCTTTGGAAAAATCATAAGTCAGGTCCTCAAGGACTTTCTAAGCATATGGAGGAAAAGAAGGTTATTAGGAACAGTCAGCATGGATTCACCAAGAGCAATTCATGCCTGACCAACCTAATTACCTTCTGTGATAAGATTACTTGGTCTATGCATGTGGGGACATGATATACTTCAACTTTAACAAGAGTTTGATACCATCTCCCACAACATTCTCACAAGCAAGCTAAGGAAATACAGGTTGAGTGAATGGATTATAAAGTGAATAGAATAGTGGATGGATCATTGGGCTCAAACAGTAGTAATTAATGGCTCAATGTGTAGTTAGCAGCTGGTATCAAGTGGATTTCCCCAGGCATCATTCCTGGGGACATTTCTTGTTCAATATCTTCATCGATGATCTGGAAGATGTTATAGACTGCATCCTCATCAATTTTGTAGATGATACCAAGCTGGGGAAAGTAGTAGGTACGCTAGAGGGCACAGCTAGGATTTGGAGACACTGCAACAGATTGGAGGAATGGACTAAAAGAAATCTCATGAGGTTCAACAAAGACAAGTAAAAAGTCCTGGACATAGGGTGGAAGTATCCCATATATGGGTACAGGCTAAAGGAACTTTCTGGCTAAAGAACACCTCTGCAGAAAAGGACCTGGGGATTGCAGTAGATAAGAAGCTGAATATAAGCCAGCAATTTTCCCTTCTTTTGCAGAAGGGAAAATTAGCTTTGGATTCAGCTGATTTGGGGGACAGTGATTCAATTCAGTGATTTCCCCCTCCCAGCCACATTCTCAAAGCATAGGCTATGAGGCCTCTCAGTTCTTTTTTTTTTCCTGTAAATCTGTGGCTCATTGAACTTCAAACCCCTTCCTCCCTTACTTCCTATCCCCTTTCTGCCCCACAACACCAGCTTCACCAGCTAGATTCACCTACTAGATTCACCAGACCCATGGGATATTTTGTTTTGCTTTATTGTCTTCCCTGCCCTCATATGAAACAGTGGCAGGGTAGGAAACTTCTTGGGGTGCAGATGCCCAACAAAGCTTCCTGCCAACCCCACTATTGTGGTGGATCCCAGCCAAGCCCCCAAGGGTATGCATGCCCCTGCTGCCTCCACCCCAGAGGCAGAGTCCAGCCAACCTCCAGGGATGGAGAAGTCTGCAACCTCCATTGCAGGGCAGGTGGAACTCTGGCAGGGAGCCACCAGGGCCAGGGCCACCCTGGAGGTGGCCCCTTCTCCCATCATCAAGGGCAAAAGCAATGGGAAGGGCTCCTCTTCAGCCTCCTCCACAGTTGCAGGTGAGAAGGGCAAGGGCCCTGCCCCAAAGCCTAGACCACCAGCACCTGAGGGGACCAGGTGCACTATACCAGCCAGCACACTGACTTAGCCTGTCAAAGGCCCTAGCTCAGGCCCCACCAATATGGCCCCCCGGGGTGGGAGGGAAACTGCAGCTATGCACAGACATCTGCAGGGAGACCTGAAGCTGAGGGCCTTGACCCTCCATTGCCAGCCCTTCCAGCTTAGGCAGTGGGACCCTCTTTCTGGCACACACCCACAGGCTTGGGGTGAAGTGCCAACTACCCAAGCAGGAGAAACTGCACTTTGAGATATGGGTGCAGGCTCTGGCTCAGGTAGTGGGGGCCCCCAAGATTGTGGTGGCATCCTGCTTTCATGGCAATGGGGTTACCCTTGCCTTGGAGGCCACTGCACAAAAGAGAGTGGAGAGGGGGCTCGTGGTGAAGGGCAAATATGTCCCCCTCGAGCCTCTGGAAGAGCTGGGGACCAGGGTGGTCCTTGGCTCCATCCCTCCCTATATCTCCAATTGGGCCCTGCTCCCCCAGCTGCAAACCCTGGGGCATATTATCTCCCTGGTGGTGGCCCTCTCACGGGGCAGGGGGTGAGACCCTGGCCTCCACCACATGTGCTTTTTCCATCACCAGGTCATGATCCAGCTGGTGGTGGGAGCATGGCTGGAGGCTGAAGGGTGCCTGGTAATTCCTTACTGGGGGCCCTGATGAAGATTTTCTGTACACTGGGGGACCTGTGGTGCTTCCGGTGCCATGCCCTGGGGCGCTCACAATATGAGTGCACCATGGGCCAGGCAGGGAGGGCATCTGAGGGTCCCACTGGAAAAAGGGGTGCCCCTCCCACTGATGCCCCACCCCCTCAGTCCTCCCTGGCACCCCAGCCACAGATACAAGCCCACCTATGAGCTCAAGGAGACCCACCCGGCAACGAAGTCTAGTGGACTCCCAGGGCAGGAAACAGCAACCAGAGGGAGAGAGGAACCAGGCCCCCCTTGCCCCTAGTCATACCCCCATTGTGGTTGCCCCACTTCTACAAACCTCACCTTCCCTTGTTGAAGCCTGTTCACCAAAGGACCACCCCATGGCTGAGTAGGTGCAGGTCCTCTGAAGTCTTAAGGGCAAGAGGAAGGCCCAGTCACAGCTGGAGCCTTCTCACATGGAGGACTCTTCTCCCAGTCTCAAGACCACCACATGGGGGAAAGGAGCAGCCCAGGCTCCAGGGGCCTCCCCAGCTGTGCCTGACACCCCACCCCCGAGAAAGATCAAATGCATGATACCCATGGAGGAGGTTTCAGGGCTCCTAGGTAGTCCTGAACAGGAGCCCATGGGGGAAGCCCTTCATTCTGCTGACCAAGGCCTATCTCTTGAAACCACAGGTGCTAAGGCTGAGGTCTGCCCAAAGGAAGGCCTGACAGCAGAGCCTCCTCCCTCTGATCTAGGGGATACAGAGGCCCTGGGGCTCATCCTGGTGAATTCTGAGGGAGGAGGTCCCCTTTCCCAGAACCCCAAGGCAGACAACAGAGCCGCTCTGGTGACTGGTGGGTCTCTTCCTTCCCCTCCACCCCAGGAAAACCTCACCTGCAGCCTGCTCCATAATCTCGCAGCAGAAAGGGTCATGGTAGCATCCCCTAATCAATGAGCTGATTTCATTGGGGACCCTGCACAGACTCCCCAGGGATCCAGTTCTACCCCACCATTTTGTGAAGAAGCCCCACTCCCACCCTTACCCCCACCCCCTTCCCAGGGGCTGCAGAGCTCTCCCAATCTCAACCAGAATCCAGGGTCTTAGTGAACCAGGGGGTTCAAATGATGTCAAAAGAGCCCTCTGAGGTCCAGGACTAGAAGAATGAGCTACTTGTATTTCTTGACCGTGACTACACCTGCCAGTTTGCCAGCAAGGTACAACTAGCCTTGGACTACTGGAGAGATTTTGACAGCATCCTTGCCACTGCAAGGGCACTGGTGGTGCAAGGCATGAGTCCCAAACCTGCAGTGCCCAGATCTATAGGCTGGCCCTCAGTTTTATAGATGCTAGATGCCCTCTATGCATATGGGAGGGTGGTATGTGAACTGGTGAGCCCCACATCAAGCATTGAGATGTGTGAGGCCTCTGCTGAACCATCTACTCCACACACACCCCAGCCATGATGTCATGTAAGATCACAGCCCTCAATGTCCATGGCTGCAGGAAGGGTTGCTGGAGGTGCCAGGTCCCATCCTTCCTTCAGGGGATATCCTGTGGTATACTTGCAGGAGACCCTGATGACTCCAGCTGATGAATCAAATTGGCAGATGGGTTGGGGAAGCAGAGTCTTTTTTACTCAACTCTCAGCAGCCTCATCTGAGGTAGCCACCCTGTTCTCCCTGGGCCTGCAGCTGAAGGTTCTACAGAATGTTGAGGTTGTGCCAGGCCACTGCTGCATTTCCAGGTCCACGTGTGGGAGCTGGTCCTGAACCTTTTGAATGTGCACACCCCTGCAAAGGACCCAGAATTGGCAGATTTTTTTTCCACCAGGGGACCACATATATCAGCACTCTTAACCTTCTGGCACGTATAATCCTCAAGTGTACCAGGCTGCCTCCCATCAACTTACAGAACCTCCTCTTGAGGTTCTGGTTGAATTTTACCCTCACCTTTCTGTTTTTGGTCACCCCATCCATGGCCCCACTAAGTCCTGGGACCTCCTGATCAACCTTCTCCTGGCTCTGGCCAAGTGGGCTCTGCATTTGAAGGAAGGAGGCTCTGCCTGGGAAGGTGCCCAGAGACTACGGGGTGGCTTTCCCCTCTCTTGTCTGTGCACATTTCCAGATGGTGCACCACTGGGGAATGTCCACTGGCTCTTTGGATGTCTTTGAGGACCAGTGGGATCTGCTCAGTGTCCCCTTCAGGTGCACTTATTTTCATGTTTTGACCCATTGAACCATACAACACTCCTATCCTGGTTTTTTTTTTTTTTCCTTTTTGGTCACAAGAATTCTGTTGTATTTTTCAGCCATTGGCTCCAAACAGTAGGGGCTATTAGTTAGCCAGGTGGGCATTAGAGCCCACAATACTTGAAGGATACAAATAGACAGGAGCTTCTGGGGCCAAGGCAATTGGTATTGAGAGTTCCCTGCACTCTTTACTAACTGCAGCAGTCTGGCAGTGGGGGCTGCTGTCTGGCTGTGACCTGTTGTGCACATGCCAGACCCAGATGGGAACTGCACAGCCAGTTGAGGCATCTGCCTCTCTTGACCAGCTGCCAGTGGGCAGTGGCTGCAGTGTTGGCCTTTGTGCAGCACTACTGCCATGTGTGCCCCTACCTAGTGACCTGGGCAGCTATCACCCAGAAGATGTTCCAGGTGTGGTGGCCTGCTTTGAACGGTCAAAACATATCCTCCTGACCCCAACTGGCCAGGAAGTAAGCCACCAAATGCTGGGTCCAGCTCTGAGCAGGCAGGATCCTGCCACTGGCCTCCCTAGTAGGAATTCTGGTGTTCCCTACTGGAAAACCAAAAAATTATTGATAAAAAAAATCCTAAAGTCACTGTATGAAATAACCTGAAATCTATGTTCCTCCAGAATTAAAAAGAAAGACCACGTATATATGTGTGTGTGTGTGTGCGCGCGTGTGCGCACGCACGCACGCGCACACACACACACACACTCTCCAATTGCTCTCTCTCTCAGATATAGATAGATATCTCTCTATATCTCTAGATAAATATTGATATCTAGATATCTCTCTTTGTTTATATCTATCTAACTACATGAGATAGAGAGGCAGACACAGAGACAGAAATCAGTTGGGCAATGTTTTATTGATATATCTACAGTGGTAAAGCAATTTGGAAGCCTACCAGTGTCTGTCATCATATAAAGTGAATTCTAAATAACTATATGTTTTGCTGTCCCCCACGGGGGCTACAGCCCCCCAAAGTGATTACATCCCCAACACAGAGGCCACAGCCCCCCATCCATAGGAGCTGTTTCCCCATGCGGGGTGCACACATCCCACCCCTGCTTGCTCCTACAGCTTCCTGGATTGCTGTCCCACCTGGTCCCATCCCCTGCCTGCTCCCCTAGCCCCCTCATGGCTGCCCCGCCTGTCCCCAGATCCTAGTCCTTAAAAAAAAAGCCCCAAACTCACCAGATGCTTCAGTGGCCTTGGGGCTCTTCTGGGGGCTCATGATGGAGGCCCCCATGTAGCAGGCAGCAGTGGAAGGCACCAAGAATAGCCACCCCCCACCTTCCAGCAGCCAGTGAGTGGGAACTTTGGTTTGGTTTTTTTTTGTTTTTAAGAGTTGACCCTGGGGCCAGGTGGGGCAGCCATGGGGAGAGGCCGGGAGATTGCCTTGTTCTCTTCCAGGTATAGGAAAATACTAAGCATAAAGTAAAGTCTGATAGAGAAAAAACAAACCGGATACATGTTTAGGCAGATCTATTGAAGGAAGAGAAACTAGTGATATTGTGAGATGCATTGCAATCAGGTGGGTCAAGTTGCTGACTGGCCAGATACAAGTTCTCATCTTGTGCTTAGGAAAAGAGACTAGTTGGGTGCTTTTCACACTTATGCATCCTATCATTGGCTACCAAAATGACTTAAGCTTACCTTACATATGTCCATATGGTTCTCAATCAAAATGGTGGATGATGGTTAATTGGAGGTGTCTTGGAGTTTGAAGAAGATATAGCCTTAAGGGCCAGAAGGATTTTGGCATCTTCAAAATAGACATCCCAATGCTGAGCATTTGGGAGGTGCTCAGAATAGATTAAAGCATTTTAAATATTTCTGGGTATGAACAGGAAGCAGAACTATAGACACTTAAGGAATGTTCAGGACAAATATGTTAGATGTCACTCAAGATAAGTAGCCTCAGAGGTTTGGATCATAATTTTGGATTTAAGGCATTTAAAGTCCATGTAAGAACTGTTTTGGATCTGGCCCTATATATTTTTTTCCTATGAAAACTGATATTTATTATTTAAAATTTGTGTATAAAGGAGATAAGATAAATGGTATTACTAGAGATGTAAATGAAGTAAGCAGGAACAATATGTACAAATCCTTCTTAAGTGTAAAAGCCATGGGAGATTTCCAACTCTGATCGACTTTTACTACATACAGTTTCACTATGTGTTTTCTAATGGACCTTCGGGACCTAATTACCCTACATACTTTGATAGTATCCCACTGAAACTATTAATTTAGCTGAAAACAATACTTTTACATAGCGTTTGTTGAAGCTGCCCCAGATCAGTGATGACAGTTTAATGAGAAACTTGGAAATACCATGCACATGTTTTTATATTTTGAGTAAACGAAGAGGTCCAGGAAACCCATATGTAAAACATTGTTGGATATGCTACAAACAAATATCTTCTGACTGCCTATATGTATATGTTGGGACTTGAAAAGGAAGTGTGTCTTGGGAAAGTTGCCTCAAAGCTGCTGAAACTTGGCCTGGGTAGAAGTACACAGAAACTGAGCTTTAGCTATTGGTCAATAGAGTCATCTTGAGCCTTTTGATACATTGAGGATGAAGTGCAGAATGGAGGACTTGAGGACAAGTTATTTCTCTATAGGTGATACATAATCTGAGTTTCATGCTCTGGTTAAAAATTAAAGTTGTTTCCAACTGGATGTGTTAAACCTCTTATTCTCCTATTTATGCTATAGCTGGGCTGTATTATTTTCATGACATAATATTGTATTACTGTAATTATAACCTTTGTACATAAAATGTACAACAATAATTTAAGGAAATATTATAATTAAAAAAGAAACCATAAGCAAGTAGAACATACACAATTTAAACAAAAACAGAGAGAGTCTTTGAAAATATAAGCAATCCTACATGGAAGGTGAGAGGGACTAGATGAATTATAAGTCAGTTATTTCTAAAATGTATGTATTTTTGTCATTTGGATTAAATCTATTTTTTTTGTCTTCTGAGGAGTTAAATTGAAAGAGAGAAATAAGATGGCTCTTCCTTGGCTAATACAAATGCACTCACTTATGCATGCATGCGTGCATATGCATTCTTTTTTTGTGCCTCTGTGTGTGTATGTAATTCTAAGCAGGTCTGTTATTCTGTTGCCTGCTGTAGACTACTTAACTATAGTAGTCCTGTAACAGGGAGCTAGGGGTTGCTGTTACTTTAAGGGAGAAGCAGCAGCCAGGAGATTCCCCAGGTGGGGAGGCTGCTCCTTATTATCTACAGAAGAACAGGCTACCTGGACCTTATACATTGGGAGGGATTATTGAAGAGCTAGCTACTCTACAGTAGTATACTAGAGCAGAGACTGTTTGGGGCAGTCTGGGGCAATAGCAGACTGGATGGGAGGCAAAAAATGCGTCATATTTAAAAATGTGTTTTTTGCCTCTCACCTATCAGGAGCAAGCGGTGCAGCTGACAAAGCCCTTCAGCAAATCAGCAGCAGGAGCCACTGCTCTGTGAGCTGGACCCCTGATTTAAACCAGGTCCTACATATGACAAGTAGGATTAGACGATATATAAGCCCAGGCTTGAGCTAGGATGGGCATCTGGTCCTGCAGGCTGCCAGGGAAAGAGCTCTGCATTGAGAGGACTATGGTTGAGAGATCTGCCTACAATGAAGAATGCAGGTAAGAAATTAGTAGCTTGCTGGGGGGAGTTTGTTACACAGCACATAGACTTGGATTTTGTGTTGTAGCCAGTGTGGTTATGTTTTCATCATAGTCATTCCTACAGCCTAGGAAATGACCTGCTTGGTGGCACGAAAGCAGAAAGGGATCTTGGAGTCCTAGTGGATTCCAAGATGAACATGAGTTATCAGTGTGATGAAGCCATCAGAAAAGCTAATGGCACTTTATCGAGCATCAGCAGATGCATGACGAACAGATTCAAGGAGGTGATACTTCTCCTCTATCGGGCTCTGGTCAGACCGCAGTTGGAGTACTGCGTGCAATTTTGGGCGCCGCACTTCATGAGGGAGGTGGATAACCTGGAGAGGGTCCAGAGAAGTGCCACTCATATGGTTAAGGGCTTGCAGGCCAATCCCTGTGAGGAGAGACTGGGGCACCTGGACCTCTTCAGCCTCCGCAAGAGAAGGTTGAGAGGCGACCTTGTGGCTGCCTATAAGTTCATCACGGGGGCA
>JAGPOW010000304.1:32797512-32811114 GCA_030014935.1 Caiman crocodilus
GTGTGGCCAAGCACTGAGCATGCCCGCCACTTGTGGAGATCATGGCGAGGCGCTGAGCCTGCCTGCCCCTGTGGAGAGTGCAGTGGGGCGCTGGGCCTGCTGCTGCTGGTTAGGAGTGAGTAGCAGGGCATTGAGCCCACTGCCACTGGTGAGAGCGCGGCAGGGCATTGAGCCTGCCTGCTGCGGGGGGAGAACATGGCAGGGTACTGAGCCTGCCTGCCGCTGGAGGAGAGGGTAGCAGGGTGCTGGGTGTGCCGGCCGCTGGTGAAGATCATGGCAGGGCACCGGTGGTGCCTGCCCCTTTATGGCCCTGGAGCGGGCAGCCTCCACGTGCCTGATGAGGGCAGCCATTTTGTGGCAAGGGCTGCCTATGTAAACTGGGCAGTTTCGCTGCTAGGGGCCAGAAAGCAACATTGCCTGGCCCGAGAGCTGCTGGCAACAACACCTGAAGGTAAGGGGGAGCTGTAGGGGTGGTGAGGAGGTTCCATTGGCCCTGGGCATGACCTGAAACTGCACCCTGCCAGGAGTGGGTGGCTTGGTGGGGCTCTTAGTAGCACAGGAGCCCCCAGGAAATGCCAGACCAGTTACCACCCCGGTGAAAGGTGAGTTGGGGTGCCATAACCCCTTTGCCCCCACCACTGGGTGGGTAACCATGTTGGTTTGTGTTTGGAGGGCCCAGAGGGTGGACCCAGTGACAGAGAGAGTGAGGGGCTAGAGACCAGCCCATGCCAGTGAGTACCCTCAACTGGCCCAAACTGGGGCCAGGGCTAAGGAAGCCAAAAGGGCCGAGGGCCCATCATGAGGGACGCCCAAGAGCTGGGGGCCTGGGGTCCCGACTGGCCTGGAGGTGGGCCAGGGCTAGGAGCCAGAGGTCCCGGGGGGACCACACCCGAGAGGGGAAGGAGGCACTGCGGTTGTCCTCAGAAGGTGGGGACAGCAGCGCGGTTATGGTTTCAGGGTAGCCCAGATGACGGCAGTGAGGCTGCCTGACCGGAGGGATCGTAGGAGGGTCCTATACAGACTGGGGCCCAGCATGGGACCGGTGCTTAGAGTAAGATTGAGATACCATCAGCGAGGCTTGGGCTGCAGTATGGGGATGGAAGGGAGCCACAGATAGCGCCCCCTGGCATCGGGGCATGAGTAGGCAGCCTCCCGCTTATTAACATCAGTTGTGGAACCTATTAGATCAAGTCATGACAGGAAAGAACAGGAAGGCAGTTGGCCCACCGAGACAGGCGGGCGGGCCGTAGAGTGTGGAGAACGGCCCCAGGGAGCCTGCCCTGTCACAAAGGCATTTCACCTGGTGGGACTGTGCACATCCTGGTTTAGGTGGAGGAACCTACATGAGTGGTCAGACCTGGCTGACTGCTCTTCCCAGCAGATGTCTGGATAGTTTAGGTCACCCATGATGACCACGTCCCTTGCCTTAACTGCCTCCATGAGCTGACCTGAGAATTCCCAGTCCAGTTCTTGCCCCTGATTCAGTGGTCTGTATTAGACCCCCACCATTAAGTCCCTTCCCCCCCGACCCCCTTGTATTCTGACACAGAGTACTTCAGTCTGCCCCCTTCTGACCCCATGCTGTTTGCTGATGATGTGTATTGCTCTTTGATGTAAAGCACGACACCCCCACACTTTCTCCCCATTCTATCAACTCAACTAAAAGGGATCCAGGGGGCTTCCCCTTGTCTTGGAGTTTTAATTGGTGACTCCTGCCAGATCAATGCTCTCATTACTGACAAGATGTGTTATTTGCCTTATAGTGATTGTATTATGTTATATTCTGTTTGTTAAGTAACATGCCTGTTATATGAAGGATGAGGAACACAGTGACAGGAGTTCTATCTTGAGTAACCTGGGATGGCAGGAGTTAAGGCGCTACGTAAAGGACATGATTGACAGGACCTTCGAGAAGGTTCTCTGCAGAATGTATATTAGGGACCCTGCCCCTAGATTCGCGTGCGCTCTCCGGTCGGGATCGAATGAGTCAGACAGTCTGCACCTCAGCCTGTCTATCAGCTTAGGAAATCGAGCTAGTCAGTCCATTTGACTGTCTATGCGAGTTAAACTGATTTCCTCTCGCGCCCGTGTGAGAAGGGATGTGTAAGGCCTCAAGAGGCTTGCTTCTTAGCCTGTCCGCTCACATGTACTCTTTCTAGAGCCACGATTCTCGAGTGGGTTACCACCCTCTTGGGCTTTGAGAGGCCCTGCGGATACTTAAGGGCTCACCGAAAGAACTACGGTACGCCAACACCTGGCGGTAGCCACTGCATGATTCATCGCTTCACACTGTTTGTATTGATTGTACTTCGTTGATGAGTTTAACTGAGTTGCCTACAAGAGTTGAGTGAGTAAACTTGTTTTATTTTGCAAATCTCGCCCTGGGAAATTTTCTCTGCCTCTCGCGTTCTCCCTCTTGCCGGCCACCCAGGGCCCAGAATGCATCCGGGCAGGCACCATCCCTCAGGCCTTTGCTTGGTGCGTCTTCACACGTGCCCTTCCACAGTCACCTGGAGGAAGCGTGTTGTGACACCCCTCTGGACCCGCCCCAGCTGCACTGGCTCCTCTACACCACTTACCGCAGAGGGATCAGCTGCTGCTGCCCACACCACTGCTGCCTCCATTCAGGTAAGGGGGGGGCACATGTGTGGAACTCCATGTGTGCCTGGTCAGCCTTTCTCCTTGCTGCCTTCAGCCCCAACTCCCAGGGGCTGGGACAAACCACAGCTTTTAAATGTCATAGTTTGAAATTCCTGCGGCTGTCCTGCAGCCAATCATGTTCTTCAGGTTTCCCAGAAATGCCTGCTGGCTGCCCCCACCCTCTATTTTCTCTCCTGCAAAGGGAGATCCAGGAGCTTCCCAAAAGACAGCCTCCAGGGGTACTCCCCATGCCTTGCGGGGACATTCCCCCCTAGCCTTCCCCCTGTTTGTCTGCTCTGTTAGTGCATGGCTCAGGAGCATGGCTCCCTGCCAGCTCATCTAAAAGGGATCCAGGAGGCTTCCCATCCAGATCCACCCCAGCTGTGCCAGCTCCTCTGCCCTACTTATCTGAGGGGGATCAGCTGCTGCTGCCCCCACCACTGCCTCTGCTGCCACTGCTTCCATTCAGGTAAAGGGAGCACATATGTGAGTGGAGCTCCAGGTGTGCCTGGTCAGCCCCTCTCTTTGCTGTCTTCAGTCCCAACCCCAACATGTGTTAGCTGGCTAGAACTCTGTTAGCCTGAGCAACCATACACAAGTATAAATTGAGAGTAAATAAATAGAAGTGATTGGAAATTTTCCTGTGAAGCAAATTTCAATCAGAAAATGAAAATTTGGACAAAAAATAAATGTTCTGTGGAATTGTGTTGATTATAACAATATCTTGTTAGAGAGAGGGGAAAAAATTGCTAAGGTTGAAAGGTTTCATGTCAATGTTTTGTGAATGAAATGATCGTATTTCATTTGATTATTTTTATTGTATTATAAAAACTGAGATTTACCTTTTTTTGTTTGTTTATGAAACATCTTGGTGCATCATCAAACAAAATCTGAAATCTGTGGTGTGGGAAGCCTCAGCACTCTAGGCATTTATTGCATTTAGGAAGAGAAAAAAATTGAAATCATGGACTGTTCTATGCAACAGACTTGCCCATGAAGTGCAAAATTCAGTTCTTACTCACCTCTATAAATGAAAGAAGAAATATATAGCCTAATGCCAGCTGGATGACCCATCTTGTAAAACTGGTGTGCTGGCCATATTCCAAAGTGGATAATTATATTCTGTTGACCTGATATCTTCCTGCTGTTTCTCTAATCTAATGTATCCCTCTTTACATCCTGTTCTAAATTGTTGTTAATGGCCCTGTGTTCAGAACCCTACATCAGTGCCTTCTATAGTATAATACACATCTCAGAATAGCAAAGCAACAACAGGTAACATCTGACACACAAAAGGGTTAATTGTAGAACAGCAAATTGACAATACTGCTTTGAACCTTTTAGAAAAATTCAGTAAAATAATCACAGTGCTTGTACATCCCAGGAAATACTTAATTTTGAATAACCTGAAGGCTAGTCATATGGAATGAGAAAAATCAGGTGACTTATTTTTAATTATCTGGCAAGGTTTAATACACGGATGTCCAACTTAAGAATCAGGGGTTGCATGACTTGTGTGCCACATCACCAGAGCCACATGCTGCAGTACCAATGGGCCCCCCAAACTGCATATCCCATGTGCAGGTCCTCTTCCTGCCCCACCCTGCCTTGCCCTCTGCATGTAAATAGGCACATGCCTCAATGGTACCTCACCTTAGTTGCTTAGCTGTGTCCCCATCCAGCTGCCACATGGAGCAGGATGTCATGCTCTACCCTTTCCTCTTCTCTGGGGTAGGGGCATGCCATTCAGGTAGGAGGAGGGAGGGGAGACCCAAGTTCCTGGCTACTGTTATGGCCAGGTGGGAAGCTGGAGGCTGCTATCTGGGAAGCCCTGGTTTAAATAAAATAATAATAATAATAATTGGAGCATATAACCCTTAAAAAGAGGTCTCTTTGGTATTTCTGTAACTTCAGTACCTAACAGATTCTCACTGTATTTATATGAGGAATTCATAAAATGCAGAGGTGATCTAGCAAAAAAATATAATAAGCTTTGTAAAAGATGGTCACCATTTAAAGCTTAACCTCTGTTTTAAATTTATTTCATGGCTACAATTCAAGGCACCATTCCAAATTTTCCATAGTCTAGATGCTTGATACAGTATTGGACTTAAGTGTCTACCAATTAGGTACCATAGCTTTCAATTTCCCTGACCCTGAAATAAGAAAAGCCTTCACCTATCAGAGAATGGTCTACAGCAGGGGTGGGTAAAATACAGCCTGTGGGCCAGATCCAGCCTCCCAATTGGTTGTATCCAGTACATGACTGCCACTGCAGTACTCCACATGGTGACAAACCCTACCCTCTCCCTCCTGGGTCATCCCATGCCATGTTCCTGCTTGCACCCACCCTGGTCCCACCTGTATTCACCCTGCCCAGGCCTAGCTCTGACCCTGGCCTGCAGCTCTGTGCTTGCAGAGGGCAAGCCCCATGCTGGACTCTGCATAGAAACAGGGGGACCAGAGTGCCAGGGAGCTGGGAGGCAGCAGGCTCCAGCGTAGGGCTTCCACCACTGTGACTGCTGAAGCTGCAGGCTCAGGGAGTAGAGCCCTGGGGATAAGGCAGGCTCCATTACCTCTCCCCATGCAACGCTGGCTAGAGCTATGCTTAGGTTATGCATAAGTGCCCTGACCTTCTGGTCTGCTGCTGCCATCATGCAGCAGGGGCTGAACACCATGGGAGGAGTATGTGAGGTTCCCTACACCCCCCCACCCTCCCTCATCCCCACCCTGCCCAGCTGAGCTCTGCACTCCTGGTTGCCCCTCGGAGGAGGAGGAGGAAGAGGAAGTGTTCCCCCCAACATGGAATAGATCTTCCCCCTGACCCTCTCACCCCCACTCTGGGGCCAGGCAGCATCACATGAAGCCCTCCCGCTCCCAGCCCCAGTGGTGGGGAAGGGGAAAGAGGAGGAAGAGTCTCCATCAAGCACCTCACAGAGTCCCCTTCCCCACTGTGGGGGGAGGAGGAGGAGGGGGAAAGAATCTCCCCTCAGGACAGAACAGAGCCCCCTTCCCCACTCTGTGGGGCAACCAACCCAGTGTGGCTCCTTTAAGGTAAAGGAGGCAGGGAGAAGGGTTAATTCCTCCCTCCATGCCTTCCCTGAACCTGGGGTCTGCAAATTTCAAGGGCCACCACTGTAGCCCCCTCTGCGCTGCTCCCTGGCAGACAGGCTGACCCCAGCTATGGTGGGAGAAGAGGGATAGAGGGAATAAGTAACCCTCTTGCTGCCCACTTTGCCTTAATGGGGTCATGCTGGCCTGTGTCTCCACTAGAGCTAGTCCCTACTCTTGCTAGAGATCAATGGGGCAGGGACAGCCCTGTGGCTGGAGCGGAGAGCTGCACCCAGCCCAGAGAGTGTGACAGTTGAAATTATGTCTGTGTGATAAAGGTGCTTGCTGAAGGCTCTACGAAGATTATATCAAGTATTTTTTTCTGTATTTGTTTAGCTATTAAGCTATATGTTGTTGCTAAAAAGCCTAATTAAAGTTTAAGATGTAGTGAGGCCTTGTATAAAATAAAGCCTAGTAAATTTAGCAAAGTTTTGAAGTAATAAGGTCCTGTGGTGTAGTTAAAATTACCTTAGCAAAGAAATGCAAGGCTTGTACTGCTATTGGTCAGTCTAAGGACAGTTGAAGTAAAAGGAATCTGAGTGGTTGTACATTATCAAAACCATTCAGAAGCTATAAATGAGCTGGGATATTTGGAAACCATTCAGAAAGGAAGAGACAGCTCTGTGAAAAGGATTAATTAGCTGTTGCCTGGATCAGTGGGCCTGTGGACCTCGAGGAGCCCAAGAACTGCATCCCAGGGTCCTTTCTAGTACCCCTTTGGATAATGTCATTCAGGGATGCCTGACTTCACTGAACTTTGAGGAAATGAAGCTTGCTGCATATCAGGCATCAGAGGGGACTGCTGATAAGTTGCCGATGCTAATTGCCTTTCCCAGTCATTGTTTGTTTTGTTACTATGCATAGTTTTGTTTTTGTTAAGTCAATAAATCTTTCTTACCTTTCTACCCCCGATCACACTCTCAATCCCAAGCCCGCCGCAGGCAGCTGGGATGAGAGCATGCTGGGATACTGGGGGTGTCTGGTTTATCTTAAACCAGCAAGGGGTCTGGAACAAACTTTGCATAAACCAGTTTGTGCCAAATTGGTTACATCTGATACCACATTCAACTAGGTTTACATGCACTGAATGTCTCTTCTGTTACAGGTTTAAACTAGTTTCTGATCACTTAAACCCGTTTATGTGTAATGTCTGTCCCTAGCCTGTAAGACCCTACTCATTGAGCTGGCATTTAGCAAGCAAGGCTAAATTGGGATGCTGTTTAGGATTTTTTACTCTATATTATTTTAATATTCTGTGACTTACAACCTATTTTTATTTCTCCTGTTCTGTTCTCTTGTCTACTTGTTTTATAAGTTATTTTGTTCTTTCCTGTAAGCTGCTCTGAGCTACTGTCACAAAAAAGGGCATTTGTAAATGTAGTAAATAAATAAATACATGGTTATTTGATTGCTTCTGTTATTTTACATATTTGAAAGGTTAAAACATCCTCAACCAGTGAACTGAAAATATATTATGGTATATAATTAATAGTGAAATTATTAGCATTACATTTTCAGGTGATACATAGGTTGAGATTTCTTTATACAGATACTTCAATAGTCAATGACCAAAATTAGTATTTTTCGAAGTTCTTCATTGGATGAAAGATTGTCCTCGAAATAAAGGAAAGAGGGGGAGGGAGATGTGAGGAAAGAGTACACACTGTTGTTTATAAATATTTTCCTCTTTATACTATTATGTTACTATTTTTTTTTCCTTTTTGATCCTATTATTTAATTCCTACTAATGAATGAAGTTATTTTATGAACAACTTCCTAATGTAAAACTCCCAATAGAGCATCTATTACTACAAATGCAAACTTCTGACCCTGAACAGAACAAATATAAATAAGCATATAAAACTATGTACTTCAGGCAAAGCTTGACAGACTGCGAGCTTCTCTAACAGAGCTAATGTTGATATTTTGGTTCTAAGGATGGAACAATATGTTTTTTTTCCCCCTCAGCTCAGCAGATGTGGCTGGTAGAAGTTAGAGCTTAGCAACTGAGCCATTTTATTACAAAGACAGAGTTTCTATTGTTGATTTTAATAAATGTGAAAGCAAAAATGTTTACATGACTCCTATTTTTTTCCTCCAAAAAACGTGTGTCTTTCCACTGAGGATTTTAAAACTTGGTTTTATTTTAATTTTCAGGTTTATTTAGGGGAACATATTCTCCATATTTTTGGCTTGCCTGAGTTTTTCATATGATAATCAGACCTGCCATATGTTTAAGAGATTTGCTTCTCATTTAGCTGCTTTAACATGGAGAAATAATCAGCACGATTCAAAGCCAAATTCAATGTCTTAATGAAAAGAACACTTGTGAAGTAACTAAACTGTCCATCAGTTTCTCATACTGTGACAAAATGGTTTTCATTTTATGGCAGTCATTTTGAGCAGCTGTCATCATATGTTCTCAGGATTCTATATTAAATTTTATTTTCAAAGCATGAGTATGAGCTAATTTCAATTTTTAAAAGGGTAACATTTATGTTAGCATGTTAGCACTTTAGCCATACTTCTTGGATATGATAAATAGAGAACGTACTCTTAGAACTCCGGGACAATTACAACCAAAATCCTAATTAAAAAAAATCAAAAGTGGAGAATATTATCCATAAATATCCTAAATTATTATGGAATTAATCAAAACTGTACTGAATCATAATATATAGTAGGCATGGCTGATGAAATAAAAACCTGACAAGGAAGCTTATGCATAATCAAAGTAAACTTGTTCCTTTTCATGATTACATGTTTGAACTTGAGCAATGGAAAAGAGAGGAAAATAAAATTTCACAAAACCAAGCAATACACAGTGTTGTGACTTTAAAATTTGGCAAGTTCATTTTAATATAAAGATTTATATGTTATGGGTCTAATCCAAAACCTACTGAGTCATGGTAGTCGAGCTCTAAATGAACACTGCTTATAATAAAAAAAAAATCTTGGCATATTATATTATAAAACAATGATTATGTGAAAATTTGCTGGCCTCTTTCCAATTGAAAAAGAAAAAATGAAAAAAAAGAAAGAAAAAAGAAAGAGGTCATGGGATAGTGGAGATGCTTCTCTTAACTTCATAATTTTATGCATTCACCTCCATGCTTAAACAAAATATAATCTAATCCAAAGAAAATAGGAAATTTCTTGTCTGATGGAATCTCAGCCCTATTTATCATCTGCTATTTCCTCTTGAATACAAGATGATAAATTATCTAACCAGTAATTACCATAGTTTGTCAAACTATTATCATCTGATTTTTCCTATTTAGCATGATAATGTATACACTGTACTTTCAAAACCATAATGAACTAATTTCCTTTAAATCAAAATATATATATTTTTAAAAGTTATTTTTGGGCACTAAAACAAATAATTGTCAAATAAGGAAAATTAGCTTTATCATTATAGAAATGCCAGGTAAAGTCAAAATAGTATTTACAATAATTGTAAATTACTATGGTACTTTTAGAAAAATCCATTTAATTAAAGTCACTTAATGAAACTTTTAAAAAAATGTAATTGTATCAAGAATGTAAGAACTTCTCTAAATATTTCTTCTCCTGGCAACTAGTTACTTAACACTTAAATTTCTTTTTCATAAATTTAATTGAATAAGAGGCTTTTCCTCCATTTTTTTCCCTATTTGTAAGTGGTTTACTTACTGTCCTGGCTTCTGTATGTGGGTTTTGTTCTCTGAGGAACTCCTCAGCCAGTCCTCTCAATTTAAACACATCCTATAATCAGTAAACAAGCAAATAAATACATCAACAAAACCAAACCCTTCTACCCTGTCTCAGGCACTAGGAGGAGAGCCCTGTGGCTCTGATCCCAGTATAACAGTCTAACCTGTTCCTCTCAACTTGCTTCCTTCTCCCTTGCCTACTCTTATGGGACAATCTCTGCCTATCCAAATGTACTTTCGGTGGGCTCTTTCAGCAGGGCTGACTGTTTCCTCTTAAAAATACAGAGTAGCATTCCTTTAAATAGCTGGATACCTCTCTATTGGTGTTTACTGTGTCCTCTTGTTTAGAAGGTGCCAGAAGCCAGGTGGGAATGTGGCATGCGTAGCTTTGCTTTACGTATTGGAAATATAGACATCCAAAAGTTCTGGAGCACACAAGAGGAGAGACTAGTCTTAATTTGAACAGCACAGAGGAAAGAATTCAAAATGTGATAGTAGTGACTTAAGTAATAGTGACCATAATATAATGCAATTCAACAGCCAAGAGCAAGGCACTTTTCAGTAAAATGGAAAGATTATTTATAAAAGTTCTAAGCTTACAAGTACATAAATAATTTAATTAGGTGACACGTATGTTACTTTTTAAAAGTGTAACAATAGACTCAGAAAGCCAAGAATTAATGTTATAGAGAAGAAAGAAAATTGTTCCACATCTATCTCCTATAACTTTTTCTGTTAGATCAGGGTGTCAAATAAACAATCTGGGAGACACTCCATCCAGCCCACCTGGCCACCAGTGAGTTTACTGCAGGCTCTGGAGCCCCAATCTAGCTCATGGCTGTTGGTAGAAGGAGGTGAGAGAAGGTATAGCCATGCTTTTCTTGCAGCTGCTTTGCCTGTGGCTGCTTGCCCTACTACCTTCTCTGCAGAGGCTGCTGCCTCTGCTGCTGCCACTACCCTGGCCTCAACTACCATGTTCCTCCTGGATCTGGCCTGCAAGCAGTTCTATAGTACAGATTCAACCCAGGGCACAGTGTGAGCTGACACCCTTGTTCTAGAGCCCTCTTCCACAAAAATATCTGGCACTAGCCAGTGTCACAGACAGGATACTGAATAACAATAACCACAGTTATAAGAAGAAGCTTTGATCTAATGTGGATATTTTAATGTTTCTGCGTTCCTATTTGGAATCCAACAGTGACTATATGGTTTCTCCATTTAGTCATGTTAAACAGCAAAAATAAAAACAGTAACTTTATTATCTTTAGGAAAAAGGGCTTTGTCTAATTCCCACTGATGTCAATATTGTGGAGAGGGACAAGCACAAAATCATACAAAGATGTAAAATCTCCCCACAGTGAAAGAGGAGCCTTCCAGGGAAGAGGCAGCTGCAAGGAAAGAAAGAAGCAGGCTGCGGAAGCGATGCTTCCAGAGCAGTCGCTCCATCAGAATAGAGCATCCCCAGGAAAGGAGGGGTGCGCCAACTAAGACAGGCAGGGCAGAAGGTTATAGATGGGGAATCCTGGGACAGCGGGTGAGAGAGAGTGGATCCCCAAGGGCCGGCTCTGAGCAGCCGTGCTGTAGCGAGCCTTCAGACTGCAGCTGAAGGGGTGCCACCAAGAGACATGATGCAAGCGGTGGGAGAGCGCTGCCTGAGATAAGCACACTGTGGAAGAAGTGGCTGCTACTAGCAGGTTCCAGTGGAAAATGTGTTTTTTTTCCCCCATTAAATGTTAGTTGAGTTAATTGGGACTCTCAGTGGGTCCACAGGTGTCAGAGTGGTTACACCACCACCTGGAACTCTTAAAGAGACAATACTGCTTAGGAACCCAGAAGAGGTTCAGAAGAGAACTGTCAAGGAAGCCACAGGTCAAGAGACAGAGAGGGAAATAAACCCCAGGATTAAAAACCCCAGAAAATGGCTCTTTGGGGGGAAGGGGTGGTTGTTGTTGCTGTTGAACTATTTAATTTACAATTACAAACAGGGCACTTTGAGATTGGGACACAACAGGCCCTATCATGACCATATGCAAGATTTACCTGATGTAGGTGGAAGCCAGTGGGTCCGCTTCCTTCTGGGTCATTGAGATGTACACAGATAAAACCTAGAACAAAAAACAAAAATAAAGAAAGTTCTCACTTAAGAAAGTCTATGATTTCAATTGATGATGGACCGTCTGTGTGGTGCTAGGACAGAGTGTGCGGGAGGTTGGAGCCCTGGAAGAAATCCCAGCAGAGGTTGCTGGTGGCAAACTATGGTAGGACACAAGAAACACTAATGGTAACATCAACAAAAATTAAAGGTGTGGCAGGTAAGAGTTAGAACATACGGTAGTGAAGTAACACTGAGCAATAACAAGAAGAAGGGATTAGGTCAAGAAATATCCAAGATGCCTTAGACTTATGTTTGACATGAGGTAATGTCCTCAGATATATAAACACTCCCACTGACTTAACTAAATTAGGTCACCAAGACATGTTTAACTATTTAATATAGCTTTCCTGTCATGGCAATCATGATATGTTATATCCATGAAAAGTAGGAAAGTAAGAACCTTGTTTAGACTCTCTCTCCAAATAAAATAATTCTAAGAAGACACTTGTATTTCATGCCTATGAAATATAAGTAGATATAAAAACAGGCAATGGTAGCCTGTATGTATTAATTACTTGCTTGGGTGTTACTTTTTAAATGCCTAAATATCTAGCTTAGCTTCATTTTAGCTACCTAAACTCCTCTTGCAACTCTGTTCCTACTATGTTATATTTGTAACTTTTCCAAATCTCAGGGTGACACACTTCAGTAGTAAGAAAAGTGACCTCTGTGCACAAAGAATGTAAAACTTTTTTTCAAATGAACTTCACTACCATATGCATTTAATTCAGTATGGTTTAATTTGATCCTCTGTTTAATGTGATCAGCAACTCCAGAACAATATGATCTATATTCAATATGTCCCATCCTTTTAATTTGATCAACGTTTCTAGGCACTACTGAAAAATGTGTTTGAGGGGTATAAAAAGTTGTAATTTAATTAATAAAAGATAAACCAACATTTGAAATAAGAGTTCAAATATCAGTTTTTATTTTTTTAAAAATGGCTAGGAAAAAAATTATAATTTCATAGTTGTTTCATAGTTGGTAGGGTCGGAAGGGACCTGAGTGGATCATCAAGTCCGACCCCCTGCTGTGGCCAGGAAAGAATGCTGGGGTCAAACAACCCCAGCAAGGTGATAACCTACCCTCCTTTTGAAGACCCCCAGGGTAGGAGTGAGCACATTTCCCTTGGGAGTTGGTTCCAGATCCCAGCCACCCTGACAGTGCAGTAGTGCTTCCTGATATCTAGCCTGAACCTATTCTCAGTCAAATTATGGCTGTTCTTCTTAGTTACTCTTGGTAGTGCTTGGGGGAATATCATCTCTCCCCTTCCCCACTGGTCCCCCTTGGTAAATTTATAGATGACCACCAGATCCCCCCTCAGCCTTCTCTTGTGGAGGCTGAACAGGTTCAGATCCTGTAGCCTCTCCTCATAGGGCCTGCCCTGCTGACTCCTGATCATGCGAGTGGCCCTCCTTTGGACCCTCTCAATACTGTCCACATTCCTCTGTACACATCCCTCTATCCACATCCCTCTGTGGATGCATGACAAGGTGCAGTCAGCCTTCTTCATCATGTGCTCACATTAGCTGCCCATGTTCATCTTGGAATCAGTAATGACTCCAAGATCCTTTTCTGCCTCTGTGCTGATGAGAAGGGAGTTCCCCTGCCTGTAGGTATGCTGCTGTTTCTTCCTCTCTAGGTGCAGTACCTTGCACTTGTCAGTATTGAAACCCATCCTATTCTCATCTGCCCACCCTTGTAACCTGTCCAGATCTAGTTGTAGCCTTTCCCTCCCTTCTAACGTACCCACTTCTCCCCACATCTTAGCATCATCTGCGAACTTGAACAAGGTGTTTTTCACCTGCTCGTCCAAGTTGCTGATAAAGATGTTGAACGGTGTGGGCCTGAGGACCAAACCCTGGGGAATCCCACTGCCCACATCCCTTCAGTTTGAAAATGACCCATCCACCACCAGTTTCTGGGTGCAGCCCTTCAGCAAATTTGCAACTCATCTGACTGTAAGCATCAATGCCACAGTCGCCTATTTTTTTTTTT
>JAGPOW010000304.1:32815099-32833915 GCA_030014935.1 Caiman crocodilus
TCAGCACTGCAATCACATCAACAAACTCTCTCAGCACCCTTGGGTGCATTGCATCTGGCCTCATAGGGCATGTCCAGATGAGCCTGTACATGCCTCTTGCAGCATCTCAAACACCTTTGAGATGCTGCAAGATGCATGTGTGAGAACAAAAACATGTTCCCCATGCTGGAAATTTGCAGAGGGGGAGCAAAATTAGACCCAGTAGTCAAATAATACCCTGGGGGAAAAAAAAATAGGTCCCAGATCATTCCATGAAGAAACCAGAGGCTTGGTCCTCCACAGAGATGCTTTGGTAGCCTGATAGAACATCTCTGTGGTTGGCCCTTTCCCTGGTCCTGAAAAAAAAAAAACAGGAAAGGAGTGTCATGTAGGTCAAAGAGCCAAAATGTGAAAATAAGTGCACTTGTGGGAAACGTTGAGCAGAGCCCCCCAGACCACACCACCCATACTCAAAGACATTCAAGGAGCCAGTGGATGCTGCCTGCTGGTGCTCTGCCCAGAAACAAGCAAAAGCAAGTGAAAGGAAAGTGGCCCCCGCAGACTCCAGGCACCTTCCCAGCAACAGCCTTCTTCCTGGTCATGTAGAGGGCCCACAGGGCCCTGGAGTTGTGTCTCCACTTCCCTCAGATTTGGTCCCCACTTCCCTCAGATTTGCCACAGACCATGTCAAGGCTGGGGACATCCCAGAAATCCTGGTAGAACTCTGCAGTCAACCCATTGATGCCCAGCACCTTGTTGCCAGGCAGAGGGCAGCTGAAAAAAAAATCAGTCAGTGAGAGGAGTTGCCAACCAGTCCTGGTCACCCATGCTGACCTATGGGAGTCCCTCCCCCAGGGTCTGACAGACTTTGGCATTGGACAGATCCAGGGACAAGAGCTCTTCACTTGGCCAGGGCCAGGAGGTCGCAGGACTTGGTGACCAAAAACAAAAAGTTGGGGGTGAAATTCAACTAGAAACTCAGGAGGAGGCTCTCAAGATTGAGGTGGAGGGGCTGCAGCCTGGTGTACTAGAGGGTCATGTGCACCAGGGTCTCCGTCTGCCTGCAGAAGGTGAAGGAGACCAGGGTGTCCGTGAAGCTCACCATATACACACTCATGGCAATGGCTTCATGGGAGGAGCCACCAGCTGAGGTTCCAGTAGCTCATAGGATAAGGGTGGAATACAGACTCAGCCACTGGGGTGCGCCAGCCATGCTCTCACCAAGCATGTCCCACCACTTGGTGTCTGGGTGGGACGCAAGGGCATCATGATGGACAGTGCAGTGCACAAGAATGTAGAGGTGAGGTGGTGGTGATGGATAGTAGAAACACAGACTGGTTTGGTGTCTTCCAGCCAGCTCAGGTGGTGGAGTGCAGAGCACCATGAAGCCAGGCAAGGTGCCAGTCCCACAACAAATTCCAGTGGACTGGAGGACATGGGGTGGTGGGGACCACTGCTGTGCAGGGCCTGGTCAAAGGCAAAGGTGTCTGAAGGTAGGGCAGATTTCACCTCCTGGACCAGATGGCAGGTTGCACATGGCATGGGTAGACCCATGCACCAAGACAGCACATCAGGATCCAACCACTCTGGCCTACCATAGTCCAGAAGGCCTCCAATATAGGTGACACCAGCCAGGATCAACCTCTGTTGCAACCGGGGCACCTCTGCCATTGTTAGCTCCAGCTGGGGGTTCCAGATGAGGGGCTTGATGAGCAGGTTGGCACTCTGGGTGACTGTTACAGGGGATTTGGAGGTGGAGACCAGCCTCTAGGCCCAGAGGAGGTCCAGGAGGTCCTGGTAGAAGTCTGGCAGCCCTTGCAGGTCCTGCAGATAGAATCCCCATGGGCTGAGGAGTGGCCAGTCATATCGACACTTCCAGAAGTGGCAGAGGAAAGCACACCCCAGATGGCCCCATGCTGCGTAGCTGTCAACATCATATAGCAGTTGCTGAAGGGCCTGAGGGCTGAATGCCAAAGACCTGGCTACTCAGGCAAACCAGGCCTTGGCTGCCCTACTGCAAGGGGATGCTCAGGACTTCTGCAGTGACCCAGTGCTGTCCCAGCCAAAAAACCTCCAGCGCCCATCTCTGGAGTCCCACCAGGATCTCAGGGCACATGTAGGGAGAGACATCACAGTAGCCCTGCCCATGCCCTGAGCCACTCCACCACCCTTGCCTATAGCTGGTGCCAGTTCTCTGGTGGGCAGGGTTCTGTGGGGGACAGGTAGGCCCCCAAGTAGAGCAGCAAGCCCACACTCCAGCAGATCTCATGAAGCATGGGTGGGAGTGAGCCCACCTGCCACCCATCACCCACCGCCAGGCCAAAGCACCTGACCCAGTTGATCTGGGCAGAGGAGGCCACTGAGTACAATACCTAACAGGCCTCCACATGCACCAGGTCACCTGGGTCCTGAATCATGAAGAATACATCATCAGCAAACACTGACAGGACCAGCTGCACCACTGGTTCCCAGAGTATCAACCGCACCACTGGTTCCCAGAGTATCAGTGGAACAAGGAAGGGAGGGCTCCAGGGACAAGGTGTACAGCTGGTCTGTAGCAGGTATCCTTGATGCACCCATCTCCTGAATGGGATGGGCTCTGTCAGGGTCCAGTTGAGCTTGACCAAACATTCTGCAGAGGCATACAGCACCTGAAGAGCCCACATGAAGTGGGACCTCAAGCCAAAGGCCTGTAGCATCCCTGTGAGGTACCCGTGATCCACTCTGTCAAATGCCTTCTTCTGGTCCAGGGATAGGAGGGTGAAAGACAGGCCCTCCCAGCGTGCTAGCTCCAGGAGGTCCTGAACTAGGTGCAGGTTGTTGAAGATGGAACATCCAGGCACCGTGTACAACTGGTCAGGATGGATTATGTCCAGTAGCATGGACTACAGGCACAACAAGATGGACATTTGCTATCATCTTGTAGTCCATGCAGAGGAGGGACACGGGATGCCAATTCCTTAAATTGTAGGGATCTTTCTTCTTCATCAGGAGGGTCAGCATGGCCCTCCATCATGACAGGGGGAGCTCCCCACTTCCCTCAGATTCAGCCCTGCTAGGTCTGGGCTGAGGATGTCTCAGAAAGCCCAGTAGAACTCCAAGGTCAGCCCATCGATGCCCGGAGCCTTGTTGCCAGGCAGGGGGCAGAGAGCAGCTGAAAACTCAGCCAGAGTGAAAGGAGCTTCCAGCCAGTCCCGGTCACCCATGCTGAACTGTGGGATTCCCTCCCAAAGGTTCTGATAGGCATCAGCATCAGTCAGATCCAGGGAGAAGAGCTCTTCATACAATGTCTGTGCATGCTGGCACATCTCACCTGGATCCTTGAGGCAGGTGATGTACTTCTTGGCCCCCCACCTCCTCTCCAGTGCATATAAAAAATGGGAGCCATGGTCCATCTCCTGAAGAAACTGGACATGCGAGCAGACAAATGCACTGTGGGGGTAGTGGTCATCCAAAGCATGCTCTTCCCATCTCTCCCAACACTCTCCATGGAGGGATGGGGTGTGCCCCCCCCCCGAGTGTAGCCACAGCAAAAAAGAGACAGATACACACCTTCCCCACATCCCACCATCTCCAAGCCAAGAGGGAAGCTACCCGTTGCTCCCACGATGCCAGCCAGAACTTCTGGAAAGCCTCCCTGAAGCCCACATCCTCCAGCAGGCTGTCACTGAAATGCCAGTAGGCAGACCCTGGATGCTCAGGTCCCAGCACAGCCTGGGCTCAGACAAGGTGGTAATCGCAGAAAGGCATCAGCTGAATGCCAGAGGAGTGGGCCCAAGCAAAGTGCAGCAAAGAGATATTAACCCAATCTAACGGAGTGGCATGCCTACTCCTCCCCCACCCTCACATAGGTGAAGGCAGGGAGTTCAGTGGGGTGCCAGGCATGCTAGACATCCATGAGGGAGTAGTCCATCAGCATCTCCCCAAGGATGACCACAGCAGAATGGTTCCAATCCTTGCCTGACACATCTCGTGCATCTGGGGTGACATCAAAGTCCCTACCAAGGACCAGGCACTCACAAAGGTTGAGAATGCTGATGTATGTGCCAACTCTGGGTCCTTTGCAGAGGCGTACGTGTTCAAAAGGTTCAGGACCAGTCCCCATACCTAAACCCAAAAATGCAGTAGGTCTCAGTGTCCTGGGGAACCTTTGACTGGAGGCTGGAGAACAGGGTGGCCAACTCAGATAAGGTGGCTGAGATATGACTAAAAAAGACCCTGGCTGTCTGCTCCAGCCAGCAATTTGGTTCATTGGCTGAAGTTGTCAGGGTCTCCTCTAAGAATACAATGGGGTACCCTCCCTCCCTCCTGAAGGAGAGTACCCAGCACCTCCAGGGACCCTCCCTGCAGCCGTGGACATTGAGGGTCATGATCTTAAATGACCTTGTGGCTACAGGGGACGGAGTAGATGGTACAGCAGGAGCCTCATGCATCTCAACTCCCGGTGTGGGTCCCGCTGCATCGCATAGTGCCCTCCCATATGTATACAGGGCATCTATGAAACTGCAGGCCTGCCTATAGATTTGGGCATTCCAGGTTTGGGGCCCTTTTCCTTCCCCCACCAGCACCCTAACAGTGGTGAAGATGCTGTCAAAATCTCCCCAAGAGTCCAAGGTAAGCTGTACCTTGCTGGCAGACCAGCAAGTGTAGTCACAGTCAAGAAATGCAAGTAGCTCATTCCTGGGACCGAGAGGTCTGCAGGCTCCATGAAGCCTGCTGGTTATTGAGCATCCTCCTCCTGGCCCTGGAGCTCAGAGGGCTCTTCCAGCAGCAGCTGAACACCCCAGTCTGCTAAGATTCTGGATTTTGGTTGGGATTGGGAGAGCTATGCAGCCCACTGGGATGGGAGGGGTAACGGTGGTGGTGGGGGTCCTTCACAAAATGGTGGGGTAGAGGTGGAGCCCTGGGGCAGTCTGTGCAGGGTCCCCAAGGAGATTGGCTCATTGATTAAGGGCTCCCACCACAACCCCCTCTGGTGTAGGAATATGGGGCAGACCGTAGGTGAGGTTTTCCTGGGAGGGGGAGGGAAGAGACCCACCAGGAAGTGGAGTTGCTTTGGCATCTGCCTTGAGGTCCTGGGAAAGGGGTTCTCCTCCCTCAGTACTCACCAGGGTGAGCCCCAGGGCTTCTGTATCCCCTAGATCAGAAGGAGGAGGCTCTGCCACATGCCTTCCCTTGGGCAGGCCTCAGCCTCACTGCCTGTGAGGGGGTAGGCCTTTGTCGAAGAATGAAGGGTTTTCCCCATGAGCTCTTGTTTGGGACTAACAGGCATAGTGGGGGAGGTCCCTGGAGACTGGGCTGCTCCTTTTCTACCCCTCCTTATGTGGTGGTCTTGGGAGAGGGAGAGGATTCCTCCAAGTCATAGGGCTACAGCTGTGCCTGGGCCTTTCTCTTGCCTTTACACTCAGAGGGGCCTGCACCCATTCAGCTATGGGGTGGGTCCTCAGGTGGACAGGCTTCAACAAGAGAAGGTGAGAGCTGTGGGCAGGGGCAGCCACGATGGGGGTATGACTAGGGGCAAAGGGGGTCTGCTCCGTCTCCCCACCCCAGTTGCTGGTGCTTTTCCTGTGACTCCACTAAACTTGGTTGGGTGATGCGGTCCCTTGAGCTCATGGGTGGGCTCGTAGTTGTGTCTGAGGTGCCAGGGGGGTGGGGCTCCAGTGGTAGGGGCACCTCTCTTTCCAGTGTGACCCACAGATGCTCTCCCCACCTGGCCCATGGTGCATGCAATCATGATGCAAGCAGCAGAGCAGTAGGCAGGAAGAGAAATCAGGATCAGATGCAGTGAGGTAGCTGTAGGGGAAGGTAGAAGCAGTCAGTCAATTAGAAAGTCATCCAATGCAGGTGTGGTGTCAGGTTGTTCAGCAAGGAATCTCCCTCTCTCTTGAGAGGGGGCAGAAGCAGAAACAACGGCAGCAGCAGCAACAATGGTAGGAGCCATACAGTACAGTCACTCAGGGTGTGCTTCTGGTGAAAGTGGACGTGAAGGTGGGGGTGGTCTGCCAAGGCAGCTGGGGCAGGCAAAGTTCCTTTAGGCTCTGGTAGTGATGGTGAGGGAGGAACTCACAGGCAACGCAGGCTCCCTCCATTGGCTGTTCCCTGACCATGGCTTGGCAGCAGGCTGGGCAGCAGGCCAGAACAGGGGTGCAGAAGCTGGGGTGTGGTGCTGGGGTGTGGTGCAGTGAATTGTGCCCCTCCCTGAGGGATGGCAGCAGCATGCAGCAGAAGACCCCCCACCTCGGGGGACAGGGGGCAGCAACAGCAGCAGAAGCCCACGGCAGGAGGGGGTGTAGCCAACTTATTCCAAAATCTCTGAAACCAAGCCAGCAGCTAATAGTAACCAGAGGCAGGAAAGGGCCTGGTCATCTTCTCCCCAGAAGCTCCTGACACCAAGATTGCAGCAATCAGCCACTGCAGCAGCAGCCTGGTACAGGAAGGGGCATGGCCAACTTCCTCCAAGAGGCTTCTCCCCTAGAAACTCCTGAGAGAGAGTATGCCTGAGATGCTTCCCAGGGCAGGTATTTATACCACTGGGGATACACAGATGGTGGCCGCAGGCTTCAGCTTCCCCTGGCTGCAGATTCAGGAGGAGCCAGGCAGAGTTATTTTGCCCCAAGTGGAACAATTTGCTGCACAACAAAATGCATGTCTGAGCATGTGCGCTGGGGCAAAAAGCTCCGGCTCAAATTTGTACGATTTCTATTTGAGCTGATGCAAGCACACATGCTTGCATGTGTGGACGTGCCCATAAACTTTTACAAGTCTAGCTTTTCTAAATAGTCTCTTGCCTATTCTTTTGCCATTGCTGCCTGCTCATATCCCACATCCATTCCTGCATGCCTGAGCAATACTCTTATATTCATCTTGTCATTTGTCCAAGTTTCCAGTTTTGTAAGCTTTATTTTTTCTGTTTTAGCTTATTCGAGAGTTGTCTGCTAAGCCAAGCTAGTTTTTTTGCCATACTTGCTAGTCTTCCTGAATGTCAGGATGGTTTGTTCCTATATTATCTGTTATTTAGGAACCTAAAGATGAAGATAGTCACTTAGTTGGACTTTCAAAAATACCTGGAACAAATTCTCCTGGTCAGCCTAGGCAGCAGGGGCCACGGGAGGTGGGAAGAACTGTCCTGGTTTAGCAGGATGCTGTCTCCCAGACACATGGAGATTGAGATGACCCAGCAATTGAGAGAGTTCTCTGGACTGCACCCACCCCCCATGCCCCATGGAGATTGGGACAAGGCTCCATGCCCCCTGCCAGGCCAGAGTCTGTTGCTGGGGAGTCAGAGAAAAGCAGGAGCAGCCCTAAATTTAATCGCTCCCATTGGGAGCAAATTTGCTTCTGACAGGCATTTATTTAGACATATGCAGGACCCTGGTTCAATGGGCCTACATTTTCTGCCCAGAAAATTCAGACGCATTAATTGCATATGTAAACACACCCCAGTGGGAGCTCTTTAAACTGCTGTTATTACTAAGCTTCCAGATTTTTAAAGCCATATAGCCACATGATCAGAGACTTGCATGGCAAGCCATATGAGGAAAGGCTGAGTGATCTGGGACTCTTCAGCCTGAAAAAAGAAGGCTGAGAGGGGACTTGGTAGCAGCTTACCATTACATCAGATGTGTACATCAAGGGCACTGTGAACAGCTGTTCACAGAGGCACCCTTGAGGAAAAGTAGGAGTAATGTCTACAAACTCCTGAAAGACCATTTCAGGCTCAACATTAGGAAAAACCACTTCATAACTAGGGTGTCCAGACTGTGGAATAAGCTTCCTGCAGAGGTGGTGCAATCACCTACCCTGGAAATCTTCACAAGGAGCCTGGAGGGTCAGCTTGCTGGGGTCACCTGACCCTAGTTGTCTTTCTTGCTTGGTGCAGGGGGCTGGACCCAATGATCTTCTGAGATCCCTTCCAGCCTTACAATCTATGAATCTATGAATTAATTGTCACATTAATTGTTTATGCAAAAACAATTAGCACCAACTGAAATCCTATCCTTTTAAATTCCCACCTGTTCCATTACATATGGTTATATGTCCCCACCCATGTCCTGGTACTTCACTACTCCTGCATTTGATTTCTTTCTTAGCTTTGTATCAAATTGTTAAATAGGGAGGAGGAGAGCTGGATATTGAGGATAAAAAAGATTAGGGTCATAATTCTTTATGAGTAACAGATTCTAGGCCAAATAAAAAGATACTATACCAGTGGTGCCCAATCTTTTTTGTCCTGTGGGTTGTATGGGCAGTGTCAGGTTGCTCTACAGGCTTGATCTGGCAGGCATGGTAGGGAGATGAGCCTGAAAAACTTTTTTTCAAGATTTGTGTGACTAGACTCTAGGATAGACTCCCAATGTGGGGTGGTACAGGCACCTACCCTGGAGATCTTTGAAAGGAGACTGGATGTACGTCTTGCTGGGGTAATTTGACCCTATCAATCTTTCCTGCCCAGAGCAGGGGTCTGGACCTGATGAGCTCATGAGGTCCCTTCCAGCCTAAACTTCTGTGAATCTGTGAATGTGTGTGCAGGGCAAGTGGAGTCAGGGCCGTATCTAACCACATGGTTGGAATTTGCTCTGGTGTGTGGGGAAATTGCAGCCAGGCTTGATCCAGCTGCATGGAAGCAGTTTGGCCAGGCCCTGACTGGGCCATATGGCAACAGCCTGGTTGCTGCACATCTAGATATACTGACTTCCCTTTAATTTAGTTTGCTTGACTGTGTCTACATGAGAAGCTGACTACATAGTAACTTGTTAGTATTGCATAGAGTTGTGTGGCATGAAGCTTGATGCAAAGTTACTGTGCAGAAGTAATGAGCTACTACGCAGTCAGCATCACCAAAAAGCCATTTCGTGACACTACTGTGTCAGGAAATCTGGTCACTGTGCAGTCATTTATGTCTCGTGTATGCAAGTACTAAATGACTGTGGAATAACAATGGATCATGTATACATGACCCTTGGGTACAAATATCATGCTGGCAACCACCAGCTAGATTCCCCTCCCCCCGGAACCAACAGGGAACTTTTGTTTGGTATAGGGGATTGCTGTAACTCAGAACACTTCCTGCAAAGTGTTCTGAGTTACAGTGGGGAGCTTCACTTTTGTCTGTGCCTATAGTTAGACATATTCATTAGTAGAATCATGGCCTTAGTCTGGGAAAGGGAGTTTGGACATAAGGTACCTAACAAGCTGCTGAGTTGCATCAAAATATTAATTAATTTTAATCTGATCAAATGGGTACATTCACCATACCACCTCCCTTACATCTCCACATCCACATTTTTGGTTGAATTTGCAGAAAACAGCAGCAGAAAGAGGGTTAAAAACATGAGTTGAGATTTCAGTTCTGTTTACCATTTATCAAAAGTTTAAGTCAAGAAAAAGAAGATAAAGAATAAAAAGTGAAAAGATAAAAAGAGAAAGGTCTGAGCCTGGGTAAGTATGATAAAATAGTATGAAATAAGTCTGGTTGTTGACCAATTATCAAGAGGTAAGTAAACTGCTATCTGGCATTCTCAACTTTGTAAACCTGAACACTTCCATACCTACCAGTCCCCAAAGGTGCCTGCCAGATGTCTTGGTTGAAAATGTATTGCACAGGAGAAAATTTAAACAGCAAGCCACTAAAAAACAGGAAATTTGTCCTGAGAATTTTCATTAAAGGCTTGAACTACTCAATGTGTTTATTAAAAAAAAAAAAATTAGAAAGGTAAAAGCCTCTTTTAAGCTTCTGTATTAGATAAACCTTTTATCCCCTTATAATATTTTCATTCAAAAAGACAAAACGTACTTCAAAGCTTACTTAAAAAATAGGAAAGAGCTGTTTTAAATAGATAACATTATAAAGCATTCTATACTGCAGAGTACTTAAAGGATATAATGCCCCATTTTAAAGTTCAATATGCACTTGAGACCAGGGCAGGATCTATCTCTAAAATAATGTAGCTCATACTGATTTTCATCACATTTTTGGTATTGATCTGAGGAGCTGATCCTTCACAGTCTGTAGGTTTGTAAGAGTCTGGAGACTGCTTGTACCTCCAGAGTGAAATTAAAGTCAAGGCTATTTGCATGTCTACATAAGCAGCTGTTAACAGTTCTCAATCACAGATTCTCCAATAAGGAAAGCATGTCTTTATTTAAAAACAAGAACAAGAAAATCATTCAGTTTTAATATTTTTCAGAGACTTGTATGCTCTTTGAGCTTGAGTTTTCTTTAACAGGCTGACAAATGTAGAATACACATAGCTAAATTGCATTGCTTTGTTGAGTGAGGGAGAAAGAGATTTGTTCTTTTACATTTAAATTTGAGCAATATATAGTCTTCTGATCAGATAATTGGTGGTGGGGAGTGTAGGAAGGCTTATGAGTCTGTTTGTTTTTTTTCTCCCCAGTTTGGTATCTGCAAATTAAATAAGTGAATGTGACAATTTATTACAGCAAAATTTCTAATCAACAAGGCAGAATAAAAAAGATGCCAATCTGAACTTGCTGCAGGCCAAAGTGAGATATAACAAAAACCACTATCAAGACATCTGAGGACTTTCAGAAAGGACTCAGCACCCATGGGCAGCACTAGTTTTACCTAAATCAGATGCTCCCACCCCATCCCAATCCTAGTCTGTGGTTTCTTCAACAACAACAACAAAAACTCCTACCTCTCCACAACCATGTGAAGGAACTAGACCCATTCTAAAAAGGAACATGGAAACCAACATGGGCCTTTGGTTGTGTTTAATACTGTAATCTAAAATGAAACAGTCCTGCACAAACTGCAATCTAACAGTGGAGGCATAGGGGCCACATATATAGATTACACATAAGCCAATCTAAGTGATCAGAAATTGATCTAAATCATAACTATACAGAAGTTTGGTGCATAGTCACCAATCTAAAAGTGGTGGAACCAGGCCTAAGATAGACCCTCTCCCCAACCCCTAAGATAGATCTGGTTTGGTACGCACACAAATCTAATTGATTTAGGTTAGACTGGTGAATGGAACTTCTGTACCAGATCCCCTATTGATACAAGTTAGATTGCTGTCTGCTGGCAACCCAGACTCCTTCCCTGCTAACCCCCGCTCCCCACGCTGCCTTTGCAGGGAGGCATGCTAGCAAATTTCCTGTGTTTGGCTGCTCTGGCTGAATGCTCAGAGGGTCCCGTTCCCAAGCTCCCCCAGAGCCCAGCCAGCACATATCCTCTCCCCAGCCCCACCTCTGCCTCTGACATTGTCAGCTGCAGACAGACAGTGGGGAGAAAGGAGGCATCTGTGTCTCTTGTATCAGCCTCAGGATCTGCTCATCTGAGTCCCTGGGCTGTGTTCCCATACCTCAGCATAAAGCACCTCATGATATAAATACACACCTGACCCTGACCCTGGCTCTCAGACACCCACCCAGGGTCCCCCATGTTTGGCCATAGGCCCATGGACCCTGACCCTGGCTCACATATCCCACATCTCTGTGGATCAAGTCAGGCACCCTGTCACCTGGACCCTAGCATCAATGACCCCTGCTCCCTGCACCCCAGAAGAAGCCAGTGCATGCAATTTGCCTTTGGTGGGTTGGGGTTGCAGTTGACAGAATATGAGGACTGGGTCAGGATGGAAGCAATCCAGTGACCTCAACAGCCCAGTCACTGCCAGAAGTTACACTGGCCATAGGCACTTGGGGCACTGCAAGGATTTTATGGCCTACTGCTACAGGGTCTTGGAGTATTAGGGTGGGTGTGGCACTGAGTTATAACAAGCAGGCAGACACTGCTGGAAGTTTCAGGAGTGGGTGGGACATGGACAACTGCCTCCTTCTACATAGAAGACACCGGAAATTTCCAGGCCATGGCATAGTGTTGTCAAAATCATGGGGTGTCTGCTAAAAGCACCTGGAAAATTTAATATTGTGGGGCTGACCTGACCAGTGGAGCCCTAGTCATGCTGAAGCAGGAGCCACACCCAGCTGCAGTGAGAAGATAGCCACATGCCAGGACTTGCACCTTCCTGCATCTTCTGCTCCCTCCATCCATGCACCTGCCAACCTCACCCACCCCACCCACCCCATTGTAGCCAGACTCTCACTCAGCCATGGACATCAAGACTCATGGGTACCATTGCAGATCATGGACAACCCCATCCCATCCTCCTACACTAACTAACACAACTGGGACTACAGAGAGATGAGGGATCCAGCAATAGCTCCAGAAAGGGCACTGGAGCAGGGATGTCTTCAAGTGCATCACCCAGCAAATGCAGATGCAGAGCCACAAAAGGGACTGGGAGCACTGGTACAGCAAGAACAAATGGATGAAGATGAAGTATAGCTGTGTGCATGATTCCAACAAGAAGTCTGGGGCATAGGCAAATCACACCCTTCTATAAGAATCTGTCCCACTTCCTTGCCAAAGATTGGGCCATTGAGACCTCACATACCTATGGCACCCCAAGGGTCAGGAGGAGTTGTCAGCAGGGACCCCACCGGAGAAGGAGGCACAGGGAGGCTGCAGGATGGCAGAACAACTAGGTGCTTATGAGCAGGTTTCCAGGGGTCATAAGGAAAGCCATAGGGCAAGAGCAGCTGGAGCCAGTCCATGAGGAGTCCAGCCTACTGGTGCTGGTCTCCACATTTTCACAGGATTTGCGAGCTGAGGTATACCTGAAGCTGGACTTGAGTGCCTTTAACATCTTATAGACAGGGCCAAGAACAGGAAGCATGGCATTCAGGAGCAGGAAGAAATCTCTCATACCACTGAAATAGGGACCCAGGACCTGGAGTCCAAGCCTATTTCCCTAACTTCCACCTTATTGGCCAAGACACTGATCCTAAGACAGCTGCCATGGGTGTTCTGGACCCACTCCTCCAACACCTCTCTATCCCCTTCCCAGAAACACAGAACATCCCCATCCCTCCCCTCTACCTGCCCCTCTACACTCTTTGCTTCCCAGGGCTCCAGGCTGCTAAGTGCTTGAGATATTTCTGTCTTCCAGCACTGGGCAGACCAGTGCCCCCCCATCATCCCTCTTCTTCCTGTCCTGGACTAAAGTGTCTCCAGCACCTTCCCTTGGGCAGTTAGCAGTGCAACTTCCAATCTATGATAACATAAATCTGTCTTATTTACATCTCCCTGTCCAATCTTTAAGGGATATATGCAGCTCCTGGGAGAAGTGGAGCCTCTTCCCAGGTGGCCACAAAAGTGGTGCTAAAACAGCTCCCTGCTCCCCTTTGCACTCACAAAAATGCACTAAAAGAGTTTATTGAGCTCTGCAGACAGTGTAAAATGCCTAGCCTCAGCACCCTGCCCTAGTTGACAGCTCTACAGGCAGAGAGGACACAGAAGTCAGAGACAGAAGATAACATGCATTAATCTAGGAGAACCACTAGAGTTGCAGTACAGAAAGAATAAGAAAAAATTCTGCTTGCTAAACAACTCCATTCCTTCTTTCCCTCCCTCCCTCCCAGTCCAAAGCACTGATGTGATGGCTACTTTGGTCCTGCTGCCAGGTTGACTCCTAAGTAGTTCACCTGGAGAGGCTTACTATTGACATTTAAGCACTTTCCTCCCTCCCTTCTGATTTCATCCCTGGGAAAAGTCCAGGGGTTCCAAGTGACTGTCAGGGCACAGGTAGTCACTGTATCAACCCCTCAAGGCAACCTCTAACCCACCTTCTTGCAATTACAATCCAATCCCAGTTCTGGACTCCCCCCATCCCAGCCCTTGAAAAAAAGCAATTCTGTAGCCCAGGGCTGGGCAAAATGTGGCCCGTGGGCCAGATGCACCAAGGGATGTGGTCATCATGTTGACCTAAACTACCTGGACATCTGCTAGGAAGAGCAGTCAGCCAGGCCTGACCACTCATGTAGGTTCCTAGTCAACTTACAGGACCTCCACCTAACCCAGGATGTTCACAGTTCCACCAGGTGAAATGCCTTGTTGGACCTGATCCTGACCATAGGTGATGACCTGGTGACAGGACTTCAGGTGCCCGACCACCTGGGCAATAGCAATCATCGCCTACTGGAATTTACCATCCAATGCAGGGTGTCAAAGGCTTGTGGCAAGGCAGCAGCCCTGGACTTCAGTAGAGTGGATTTAAATGAGGTAAGAAACCTAGTCAGGGAGGCATTGAGGTCCAGGATGGGAGGGAGTAGTGGTCATTCCTTAGGGAGATGATCTTCCAAGCCCAAAGGGTGACAATCCCCATGTGGATCAAAGGGGGCAAGAGTGCTCAAAAGCTCCCATGGCTTACCTAAAGGATCCATGAATGTCTAAAAGCCAAAAAGGATGCAGACATCCAATGGAAGGAAGGGGCCATCACCAAGGAGCATTATTCCTCCTTGGCTCATGATTGTAGGGGGCTGTTAGTAAGGCTAAGACAGAGATGGAACTAGGACTAGTGACCCAAAAAGATAATGAGAAGTCCTTTTTAAAATACATAGTGGGTAAAAAGAAGGTAACAAGTAATGTGGGGCCTCTGCAGGACATGCTTGGTAATCTGGTGGTAGCATCAGATGCTAATGCTAATCTCTTTAACAGATTCTTTGCTTCCATTTTTCTGAGCAGGAACAGGGACATCTCCACCTTCCCCCTGGAATTCTGGACAGACCCAGGGGAGGCACAGCCAGGACCAGGGTCAGTGAGGACCTAGTCAGGGAACTTCTAGAGGGACTAGATGTGTTCAGATCAGCAGGTCCTGAAGATCTCCATCCTAGAGTGCTAAGGGAATTGGCAAAGGTCTTTGCAGCACCTCTGGCACAGCTTTTCAAGCACTCATGGTTCTCTGGTGAGGTGCCTGATGATTAGAAGAGGGACAATGTGGTCTCCATTTTCAAAAAAAGGGAGAAAAGAGGACCCAGGAAACTATAGGTCCATTAGTCTTACCTCAGTCTTGGGAAAGTTCTTTGAGAAAATTATCCAGGAGCACATATGCAAAGGACCAACAGGAGAGTTTATGCTTAGGGGCAATCAACATGGGTTCATTAGGGGCAGGTCCTGTCAGACCAATTTGGTGGCCTTCTATAACCAGGTCACAAAATCCTTGGGCACAGATGTCGCAGTGGACGTAGACTTTATGGACTTTAGGAAGGCTTTCGACATTGTCTTTCACCCAATCCTCATTAAAATATTAGGCACCTGTGGTGTCGATGCCTACACAGTCAGATGGGTTGCAAATTGGCTGGAGGGCCACACCCAGAGAGTGATAGTGGATGAGTCATTTTTGACCTGGAGAGATGTGGGCAGTGGGGTTCCTCAGGGCTCGGTCCTCAGGCCCTCATTGTTCAATATCTTCATCAGTGATTTGGACGAGAGGGTGAAAAGCACCTTGTTCAAGTTCACAGATGACACTAAGATGTGCAGAGAAGTGAGCATGCTGAAAGAAAGGGACAGACTACAACTAGATCTGGACAGGATACAGAGGTGGGTGGATGAGAAAAGGATGGGTTTCAATGTGGATAAGTGCAAGGTATTGCATCTGGGGAGGAAAAACCAGCAGCATACCTACAGACAGTCAGGAAGGCTAACCGCACCTTGTCATGAATCCATAGATGCATCATGAGCAGATCCAAAGAGGTGATCCTCCCCCTCTATGCGACATTTGTCACGTGACAGTTGGAGTACTGTGTCCAGTTCTGGGTGCCGCACTTCAGAAGGGGTGTGGACAGCATCAACAGGGTCCAGAGGAGAACCACTCACATGATCAAGAGGCAGCAGGGTAGGCCCTATGAGAAGAGGCTACAGGACCTGAAACTGTTCAGCCTCCACAAAAGAAGGCTGAGAGGGGATCTGATGGCCACCTGTAAACTTGACAACTGGGACTAGTGGGGAATGGGAGAGTCCCTGTTCCCCTGAGCACTACTAGGGGTAACAACGAACAATGGCCATAAGTTGACTGAGAGTAGATTCAAGCTAAATATCAGGAGGCAATACTTCACAGTCAGGGTGACTAGGAGCTGGAACCAATATCCAAGAGAAGTGCTGCTTGCCCTTACCCTGGGGGTCTTCAAAAGGAGGCTAGACAGACATCTAGCTGGGGTCATTTGACCCCAGCATCCTTTCCTGCCCATGGCAGAGGTCAGACTTGATGATCTGCTTAGGTCCCTTCCTACTCTATGAACTATGAAATTAGGCCATTCTGTCCGGACTGTGGGGCCCTTCAGAAATTTAGAAAATTAATATTTATCTGCCCCTGGCTGCCTGTCATGCAGCCTTCGATGACTTGCCAAAACTCAGTAAGTGGCCCTCCACCTGAAATAATTACCCACCCCTGCTCTAGCCCCAACCTCTCCTGAAGTATTAAAAGTAGAAGAATGGTTCTAGAAAGTGGAACATGGCAGGACTTTTCTTAGGCACCTGGGGCATAGGTAATCTCACCTAGGGTCAGGTCATGGGCTCCACAGCATGTCAAAAGAGGTGGCAATCACAAACTAATCTGGGTGAATTCTCAGGTTTAATGGCAACCCAGGATTTCCAATCGCACCATAAAAGCTCTTCTCCAGTTCTTGAGCACCTCCTGGGGGACCATCTCCCGGAGCAGGATCCTGACATATTGGCTGGCTGTCTCCTGGGAGTATTGATAAATCTCTGGGCCCAGCTGACTCTCCAGGGAAGTGTTGAGAATACCGCTCCTGGATGGACACAGGGTCTGGAGCAGCAGTGTAAATCCTCACTGGACCTGTCAAATCTCTCCAGGGCAATGTTGGGTCCTAGGTGCCACTCCCACAGGAACACAGCACTGAAATACCTTTTCTGTAAAGGAAAGACAGGGGAGGGGACATTGTAACAGCTCCTCCAGTGTTCCCCAGAGTGGTTTGTCCTTACCCAGTCTGGAATGGTCTGAGTTCCCATAAGACCCAGGGTCCCTGGACCGTCTGAGGAAGTGGAACATGGTGTCCACAGCAGTGTCTGCAAAGGGATCTATCCCTTTCACAATCCCAGCAACCCATCCCAGCACCACTGCGGGGTCTGCTGCCCCCCTACCACCAAACTCCAGTGTCTACTGTACTAGGAAAAGAGCAGTGGCAGGACTCCTGGGCCCAAATGAGGGAAGGATCCAGCCAGGGGACTCACCATAGCTTCCTCAGTGTCAGTGCCCAGGTGAGTACCAAGAGGGTCCAAATCATGTCCCCTTTTCTTTTAATGGTATCAACAAAAGTTGTAACTTCACACAAAGGTTTTGTGTCTCCCTGTTTAACTTCAGGGACACCACATATCTGAGGGAGGATGGCATGGAGAGGACATGATAGCAACCCAAGGCCAGGGTGCCACACAGTTAGAGACTGCATGAAGGATGTCTGTAGGAAGCATTGAAGAAGCAAGGAGGAGATTCTGAAGACCATGGTTGCCGTTTCCAAGCTCCAGGAGTGCACAACTGGCTCCCAGAACCAGAACTGGCATAAGACTCAAGATGTAGAGGGGAAACATAGTCAGGCTGAGAGTGGGATGTCTACATCCAGGCTGCTGAGGCATACCGGAGGGTTGACATGGCCACCCACTATTTCTAGAAGGCTCTGCAGAGCTGGCAAAGTTGTCAATAGATTGAGGGGCCAAGGAGAGACAAAGACAATGTTCAACAGGTTTTCTTTATTAAAAACAAGAAAAGTTCAGCAGCTGCAACATTTTAAACTAATTTATGGATAGTGTCCTGCACTAATTTGCATCCACCTGTGACACCCCTGACTGAAAACAGTCCTGCCTCCCACAGAGTGCCTATAGCTCTTCCAGATGGGAGTAGCAGGAAAGGCTGCCACCCAGCTTCCCATGGCATGCTGTGACCCACTCCCGAGGCTCTTCCCTTGTATGACAGAAATGGGGATCCCCCAAGAGGGACGCATGGATGCTGACTGGGGAGTGGATTCCCCCCACTGACAAATAACTGGGAGCTACTGATGTGGGAGGGGGACCCAAGACAAGAGGAATGGTGTGAGAGAACTAGTGACCTGTGGTCCATGGAAGCAGAAAGGACCTAGGTGGTGCCTGTTCCGGCAGGAAGCAGTGGGCAAAGGGAGCAGGACTGAGCTGTCTGGGCAAGACCACCAGATACACTTCTCCCCTTCAAGAGCTGATCTGTTCCCCCGACCCCACCCTGCTAGTCCCCCCAAGTGGCTCCAGGACAGTTCCAAAGGACTGAAAGAGTGCTCAGAACCCATGGGAGAGTGTAGCCCACCAGCCTGCTGGGTCAGGCTTTCTCTGGGCCTGCATTTGGCATCAGAGCTTGCCAGCCCCAACTCATCCACCTGCCAGCTGTGGAGCCCGTCAGAGAACTCTTCCACCCCCTGCAGCCCCCCTCCTGGCCCAGGTCCCACTGCGGGAGAGTGGCACAGCCTTGGTGGGGATAGGCAATCCCTGGATTGGTCCTGCTTGATGACATTGGTCCCAAACATGGCCAAGGGTTGAGGAGCTAGGGTCCCCAGAGGGGAAGATTGGGCCCAGGGGTTGAAGCTTAGGGTACTACAAGGAAGGGCTAGGAGTCCATAGCCCCCAGTATGGTGATGCCTCCTGCTCCACAGCTTCCTTCACCTCTGGACCAGCAGCTACCTCCCACCCTTGCCCCCAACCCCAACCTATAGCCCTCTCAGACAAAGAGTGGGTCAAGGATCACCCACCTGTTCAGCTCCTACAGAGAAATCCCTTGTCTTTACTCATGAGTATGGAAATTAGTATGCCAGGTCTAAAGCCCCCATATACCTTACCTCCCCTCCAGAGTGTTGAGTTTGACTCCTGTGGTATTCCCCCGACCCCAACCCTCTCCCCCATCCTAATGGACCCTTCCAAGTTATTTTGCCCCTTTCAGAAATCTTCCCCACTCCCTCCAAAGGTTTGCTGGTTTGTGTCAATAGATTGAG
>JAGPOW010000304.1:32840637-32857968 GCA_030014935.1 Caiman crocodilus
TCATTATTGACTCCAAGATGAACATGAGCCGCCAATGCCAGACCGCAGCCAGTAAGGCCAGCCATACCTTGTCATGCATCCAAAGGTGCATCTCAAGCCAGCCCAGAGAGGTGATATTCCCCCTCTATGCTACTTTGGTCAGGCTGCAGTTGGAGTACTGCATCCAGTACTGGGCGCCACACTTCAAAAGGGATGTGGCCAGTCTGGAGAGGGTTCAGAGAAAGGTCACCCACTTGGTGAGAGGCAGCAGGACAGGCCCTATGAGGAGAGACTAAAGGACCTGAACCTGTTCAGTTTCAGCAAGAGGAGGCTGAGCGAGGACCTCAGAGCTCTTTCTCCCCAGCACCACCTGGGGTGATGAAGAACAATGGTCATAAGCTGATGGAGAATAGGTTTAGGTTGGAGATCAGAAGGAAATATTTTACAGTTAGGGTGGCCAAAATCTAGAACCAACTTCCCAGGGAAGTGGTCCTCGCCCCTACCTTGGGCAAATTCAAGAAGAAGTTGGACGATCACCTGTCTGAGGTCTTGTGAACCAAGCATCCATTCCTGCCTGTGGCAGGGGGTCAGGCTAGATGATCTGTTCAGGTTCCTTCTGACTCTAGCTAATTTGAAACCATGAAACTATTAGCTATTAATATTATTATAGTTAGTTTATATGCAGAATAAAGACAATACAGAAGAAATCAGATGGAGATTCAGATTGAGAGTAACACACACAACTCAGAATTCGGAGTCTTAGAAGAAGAAGGAGGAGGAGAAGTCAGTCGCACATCACAGAATAACAACACACACCATAGTTATTCATAATCAATAATCAGATTCATTAGCAAGCCACAGTCCACTTCACACAACACAGAAGAAACAAATCGCACAAGCCAGAAGTCAGACACACACAGTCACACACCTGTTGCAGCACAGGAAAGATTAATCTGAAGCGTGCTGGAAAAGCAGGTACCAGATCTTCTGGCAGGGAGAGAGAGGGGCTAGAGGGATAGGGGGAGAGCTAAAGCTGCAAGTCCCATCTCCACCAAAATAGATGCATCCTCCATTATACATCTTCCAATAATCATAATAAATTAGACAGTGGAATTCTGACACACTACAATCTCCCGGACATCCTGACTCGTCAGGTACCTCTGCACTTTTACTGCGGTGTTACATCCTCCCTCCCCACCACCCCAGCCTGTTCCTTACCCCCGATACCTTCATTGCCAGCTGCACCTCCTACTTGAGAGGAAAGAAGGGCTGACGATTTGGTTCCCTGAGGTGCTGCTGGTGCTACTGGTGCTGAGTCACTAAGTTATTTTGCCTGTTGTCATGTAAAGTGGTGGGCTGCAATGAGGCTGTAGGGGAGGCCTCACTGGGTCACACTACCATGTTGTGCAGAAGCCCCAGTGCCAGCGAGGGCAGACATTAACACACACACTGTGTCACCCACCCATGTCATGAGTTTTGCCTGTCAGCAGTCAGAGGTGCAGGCCCCAGAACCCTGACTCCCCCTGCACTTATCTCCTTGACAGCTGGCAGGTTTCGTGGGCACAGCAGGGCCTAGCAGGCCTTTAGTTTTCACCCTCCTGTGCCTTAACACACACACACAGTGTCACCCATGTCACAAGTTTTGTTTGTCAGCAGTTTGAGGTACAGTTTCCCAGAAACCCCTCTACCTATCTCCTTGAAACTTGGCAGGCCTTGGGGCCTCAGCAGGAGCTATGATCACTGCAGTTTTCACTCTTCTGTGACTTAATACACACTGGACATGAGTTTTGCTTTTAAGACTTTGAGGTACAGTGTCCCAGAAACCCCTGTACCTATCTCCTTGAACCTTGGCAGACATAACGTCCTCAGGAGGGGCTACCATCCCTGCAAGATTAATCTGAATCAGCCAAAAAATGACAAAGTTATAGATATTTCATTGATACCCCATTATATTCTATGGCTGAATTGCCAAATTTCTCTGAATCAGTGCCGACTCTTTCAAAGTCAATTTGGCCAAATTGATTCAGAAAAGTGATCTGAATCTCTGAATTCAAGTCTTGGCCTCTGAATCAGTCAAATACAAATTGAATGGTTCTCTATTCTCACAGGTCTATTAAGCACCCGTACCCTTCCTCCTGCTGTCCTTCTTTCTTCCCCCTCTCCTCCAAGAATCAAGGCCTTAAGTATAGTTTGCTCACTTTATGACTGAGAGTAATTTTTTGTTTGTTTTTTTAATTCAGTCGTCCTTGGTCAAGATTCCTTCTTATGCAAATGAACTGACATCTAATCCATTTAGCTCAAGCCTAATCACCAGAAAGTGCTATAAACAGCAAAACAAAAAGATTTGTAATTTATCCCAATGACTCCCAGCACCCTAAATCCACAAGATTAAAATGCTCAGGTGCTGCAGTTGCAAGAGTAAATTAGCATTACAGGAACATTTACTTCATTGAATCATTTAAGTGGCTCAAGAAGTTTAATGAAAAAAGAAAACTGTAGGAAAATCTAGTTAGAAAAGTAGGAACAGGAGAGCACTTTTCAAACTGTGAATGTTATACAAAATTCAGCATGTTTTGAGATGGGAATAAAAAGCTTTTCTCTTTGAATATATTTGGAAACAACATAATTCAGATTTCTAGTGCTTTTTTTCTTTACTGTTTTATCATTCAGCATTGTATTGCAGTATTAAAATATAATACAAAATTGTGAATTATTGCTCACAGTCTAGATTCTGAGCTGCTTTATGGGACTGTACAAGGGTCAAGTTGAAAATAATGTTTCTTCTCAATCCCTGCTGGCCAAATCATCTGTTTCAAAAGGACTCCGTTCACTTCAACGGACATGATTTTCAGAGCAGATCTCCATAAAACAATGGAGCATAGAGGAAATGAGAATGTTTCTCTGGGCATTTCTCTGGGCATGATTCCAGTGGATTCACAGAGTCCAAAACAATGTCTCCTATTTCCCCGTATTTTGCAGTAACTGACAACAGGTCCACTTAAAGCATTTCTTCCACCAGTTATGGCAGCTTAAGCCAGATTGTGGCCCTTTTAATGGTTCATTTGTGCTGCTAAAGTAGTGCAAAGGGGGCATCACGCAGGCTAACCAGCCAGATAAAGCCTGACCCAGCACTATTCTGTAATATAGTAGATTTATATATGACTGAAAATCTGGCCTTTATTGAGATACATCCACTTTTACATTTCTTTGCAGCAGGCTGACAACATATATTTATTTCTATTTAACCATTATTTTTTTTACTTTTATAAGGAAAAACTAAAATGTGAGAGCCACATTTAAGAAATAGTAATTTCTTGATAATTAAAAAAAACAGCCCTATATAGCCACATAGGAACTCTTTGGGTGCACACCCACAAGCTGGAACACACATTTCCCAGGGGACAAATAGCAGCAGCACATATTTGTGCCATTGCTAGCTCCTGGACATGGCCCTGCATCTTCATTCTGGTGCACGGCAAATTGCCCCAGGTGAGGTACGGGAAACTGGGGCTGCAGCACTTAATATGGGCATGTGGAGCCTGGCCATCAACTAGAGTATGGTTTTTGCCAGAGCATGCTGTAGCCACTTCTTTGGCATGTTCCTTTTTTATACTGGGATCTCCCAGTGTCAAAGAAAACCAGAGTGCAAATTAGTAGCACCATGAATGGATGCATGCATGGCACATGTGGTTTGCAGTGCTGCAGACAGGTTTGCAGTACCACAAACTGTACATGCACTTTCGTGGGGTTGCACCCTCTCCATCTAAATTCTTCATTAAGAATTTGCAGCAATCTTTTGATAACTGTAGCTCTTTTTTCCCATGAGATTTCTAAATAGCAAGTTTTATAATTACAGAACAATAATCATCTGTTTACCAAAATATATTTAATTTCAAAATCATGAATTCAGGTTTTACATAAAAGCAAAATGTGTCATTCTCAAAGAATATTATGAAAATTACATTTGATACACAGTGGTCAATCTGTTTGTCCATTTGGTTTAATATTGGCCAAAATATGATCATAAATGACATGTATAAGAAATAGCACACTGATATTTTTTTTTTCCAGGAAAAATATATTTCCCTAATTCCTGTAATACATTTTTGTGACCAGTTCCCTGCCTCCCCTTAACATTTTCCACAAAATGTTGCAAGGTAGAGCCATGTACTAATTCGAGAAACCACCTTTTCCATTAAAAAATATGTGCTAGGAGAGTAGATTTTTGAAGATTGAGCTGAAGTGCTCCATTAAATTACTTAGGTATACATACAGTGGATGGCATACAGTCAGACATCTGTGAGTACTAAACTCTACTTCAAAACTGGCTGCAGCTCACTTAATCCCTCATTTTCTTTCCTGCTTTCCTGTGCCTTGCACCTGGATCAAGTGTAGGCCCTAATGAAAGCTGTCCTCCATAGGTAGGTGGACAGACAATTCCTTCCCATTTCATCATCCAGGATATGACTAAAAATCACTGGACTGTCCTTCATCTTTTAACCATTATCCACCAGTTGAGCACTTCCATTGCTGGTCTAAACAATACCTGAAGAAGTTGCAGAGGTGTAACTATTTGAAAACACAAACAGGTAACTGAATATTTACCAGTGCAGCAAGCAGGATCAGATTAACCTTCCTGGTGAAGGTTCAAACCAGCTTGTAACCTCCTAATTTACCCAGCTCCATTACTGCCTACTTAGTGCACAGAAACAGCAATCATGTCACCAGTTTTGTGAATATTACATGTAATCACTCCATACTAATACATATCCTAAATCTTGCAGTTATATAAACAAAAAATGAAGTGGATAATCTTGGAATAAAATATTGGAGTGAGAGGAAAGTGCTTTATATGAGAAACCTCAATCTGACTAAAGGAGAATCAATTTATTTTGGCTTTCATTAACTTCTAAGCTCCCATCTTAACTAACACCACGCATACTTTGATACAAAATCAGTTGTCTTAGTTTCAGGAGGGGAAACAGAGTCCAACTAGTGGAAAAGACTGAATCACCTGTAGTTTATTTAGAAGGCAGTTTCTCCCTCCAGGTCAGGGTTAGGGTAAATAGTCTATCAGCCATAACAGTGATTTGAAAGAGGCGAAACAAAGTAATTCTGTTTCCATGTTGTAGTATTCCTAAATTCAAGCCCTCCACCCTTTTGCTACAAACTCCCATTAAAAAAAAAATGCCCATGCCAAAGTAGCAATGTTTTTTTCAAAGACAGCAATAGTTAACAGCTATTTTGGTTCATGAATGTCTCTTGCCAGCCTGCCATGGCTTTCATCCTTATTTCTATCAAAGTTTGCAGAACAAGTCAGCTGTAACTAGATTATCCATGCGTTGTATTTTTCAGCTCCCAGTAATTTGTTCAGCAAATAGCAGAAAGCCTAGTTATTTGCTGCAGCATATTGCCCAAGTTTTTGCTGTGTAAGTATTAGCATTTAGTGTGTGATTCCTTCTTTTTCTCTGCAGTTTTTCCTCCAAAGTCTGTGGATACATTTTACATTTCTTTCTTTCATTTTTTTTGTTTTAGGTTTGTGCAAAATGCTCAACTTGTGGTTTTATAGATTCAGTCCTCTGTTCATAGTAGAGACATGAAAAAAGGCTTCCTGCTTTTCCATTGCATTTCATTGGTATGTCCCAGGTCATAGATAATCCTTTCTAAGGGAGGATAGATACATCCATTTCAGTGGCCTTTTTCACTCTAAGTTCTTCTCCTAAGATCCGCAGACTTCATTTTATAGCAAATAAGCAAGAAAAGCAGTTATCTATTGGGTGGGAGGGAAGAAGTGTAAAAATAATTCTAACTCTGGGGTTTTGACGTTCCTATTAATCAGCTACTAACCTCCAGTCCAGTCTGGCCTCTCTACAGCATATCCTCTGGCTACTGCTCAATTGGCTGTTTATCTGAATTTGCTTGCTTCATTAAGATGCGATAATATGAGCTGTCCTAACTTTTGCAAAGCAATCACAATCAGGCATTGGGAAGTAGTGAATTTAGGCCATCCTTGCAAAGATATGAAATTTGCTTTACTACTGTTTTCTTTTGTCAAATGAGTAGCCTATTCTGTCTCATATTTTTTTTTCTAATGAAAGGAAATTGCAATTGCTTAGAGTAAAATCTAAGGAGAATAGCAAAAGTAAAGTTGTTTCAGATTGCTTTTCCTTGGCTGTGGTGAAAGCTGTAGAGCATACAGACATATATGTGCAAACATTATCAGCTACAGACTGAAGCCTAGTTTCTGCCAGCTTCAGTTGTTTTAAGACAAAATCCATTGTTGCTCCTAATGTTTTTGTTGTTGTTATTTTGATTCGCTGATGAATTCAACATTTCCCTGGCTCTATGTTTGATCTTTAAATCAGTCACAAAAGGCCTATAAAACTGTTCAGGTCAAGGATGGTTGTTCTGAGTACTCTGGTCTTTGATTGAAAAGGTCCCAGATTGAAGAACATTGCTCCAGTGGTACAATAGGTTAGCGTGTGGTACTTATATTTAGTGTCATTTCATTTCCAGAAGGAAGCCCTTAATGACAACCAGGATGACTGTCAAAAAATCGAGAACTAGGTTGCAGCAAAGACACATCTTTGCTTGACCCCAGTTCAGGTAACAAATGGATCTATCTCCAATCTACTACAAAGAACAAACATAATTATCTGGTCAAGGAAAACCCTCAGGACCTTGATGTACTTTTCAGGACATCCAAATCTGGCCAGTATTTTCCACAAGGCTTCATGTTTTCCACAAGGCTTCATGGAATCAAAGGCTTTTGTGAGGTCAATGAAAGGCATATACATGTCCTTATGTTGTTCCCTACACGTTTTTTGTACCTGGTGGGCAAATCTGAATAAATCTATAAATAAATTTAATAGATTTCATTGAGTTCTAAAGTTGGAAGGGGCCTAATAGATCTTCGGGTATAACTCCCTGCTTCAGGCAGGAAAGAGCACTGGTGTTAAGTAACCCTAGCCAGATGCCTGTCTAATCTCCTCTTGAATACCTCCAAGGTAGGGGAAAGCACCACCTCCCTTGGAAGATTTCAGCAGGTATGTTATCAGGTCTAGTAGCCTTGCTCTTCTTGCTTTCGTATACCAGATTTCTTCTAGGATAGGAGGGTTGGTGAGAAATTGCCTTTTGAGGTGCTGGGGGATAGATTCAGTGATGGTAGCCATCACAGGTATGGAGTGTTCTTTCCATCTAGATTGGAAAGTTTCATTGTCTCTTAGGAGCACTGAGCCATCCTATGATCAGAGGGAATTACGGTCATGGGAAATTGGGCCATAGGTGGTTTTTGTTGCCTGGAGAAAACTATGCATGTCATGTTTGTCATCACTGAGATGGATCTTGTTGGCTTTATCTTGCCTCCACTGATTTTTGAATTCCCAAATCCTCCTCTGAGCTTCATCTCTGGGGAGCTTCTACACCTTCTGCTGAGAGGAAGTGTCATCTTGCCAAGCAGAATAAACCCTTTTCTTCCAGTTGTGTAGGGCTTGGATCTCAGTTTTACTCTCATGGACTGTATTTAGACCACTTCAGCAGGTCATTTAACTGAAGATTCTGTTCTTACTTTGTTTGGTTGATAGGACTGAACAGAAGGAGATGATAATACAGGCGACCCTTGCCGTTCATGGGGGATGCATTCTCGTATCCCCACAAATGGCAAAATCCACAAATAAGGCACTGCATTCATGAATATGTGGGGAGGGGCATGGCTCCAGCAGCAGTGGTGGGAGCCTGGTGGCAGCAAGCAGAGATTCCAGGGAGCTCAGGTAAGTTTTTAAAATGTATTTAAAATGTGGGTTCATAATTCGCAAATATTTGAAAATGTCAAACCCGTGAAGAACAAGGTTGCTTGTATTTTTTATTACATAGCATGAGAAATAAAAATATCTGGGAAAAAATAAATGCACTTGCAAAAAGCTCATCTCTGTTTATTTTCCCATCAGTCAAGAGCTCTTTGGCTTAATGGCAGTCTTCTAAAAATCTAGAATCTTCCTTTACCACACAGTAGCTTGCCTTCTGAATCCCTGAGTTCTCTCTCTTCTCTACTTGCTCTAATTCTGCTTTGTCTAATAACTACTATTTAAACAACCCCCCCATACTCTGAACACATTTTCTTCTCCTTGATCTACCCTCTCTATCTGTGTTTTTAAAGGCTTGAATCAACACTTATTATTGTCCTGCCCTGGGGACAGGACATTCTCCAAAAACCTCTTTTTGCAGTCAAACTGCTTTCCTGGGACTATAATCATTCCATTAGCTCAAGATACTTCCCAGTATATAGAAAACCACTAAGATCTGGTTACTCATTATGTTACCTGGTCTGACATGGAGGTGATACAGCGTGGGCACATCTACATGTAGTTGCCTAATTAACTGCACAGTAAATGTTTCAATGTCTATGCATGTGAGTTATTAGGATACACAAAACTAATAAACACTACAGCAGGATAGCACTTGTAAATAACTTCTGCCGTACTACTTCTTAGTAAATACAAATCCTACCCTGCTGCAGAGGGTTTTTTTTGTATAGCAGTGCATGTGTAGATGCTATGCCAGCTGACTGGGTCATGATGGTGCTTCAGTGCAGGGCTACCTGCCAGTTAGCCCTGAACTGAAACAATCTCGTGCTCCAGCTAACCTATCCACAGCACACTGAACTGAGCTGGAGTAGCCCTGGGATGGTAGACTGGCCCCCTGGGCCCCCTGCCAGTCACCCTGCTGTGAACCAGCTCCGTGTGCTGTGCTCCAGCTGCACATGTAAACCGCATGTCTTGGAGCTTCCCAGGAGCAATAAACTGCAGAGCATCTAGCACCATAGTTTATTGCTGCCTCCTAATGGCACATATAGACATGGCCTGTTGGCAATAGATGACTCCATATACAGCAAAAGCTCTGTTATCTAGCATCCCCCATTCCTGGGGGATGCTGGTTAATAAAATATACCAATTAATCAAATATGCACTGTCCAGTGCACTCCCTGGCATCAGTGTGCTGGGGGACAGAGACGGGGCCCAGCACAAGCTTCTTTGCCCTGGGCTGTGAGCTGAAGAAGTGGAGAAGAAGTGAAGTGAAGAAAAAGAAGAACTCAGCTTGTGGCAGTGAAACTGGAAGTGGGACTTCTGGCTTTGTTTTTGCCACGTCCCTTGGATGTCAATTAGTGGAGCTTTCCAGCTGATAAAGCACTGAATAACACAACTTTTGCTGTATATTCACATCATAATACAACAGCTTCAAAACATCATAGAGAATCCCCAAGCAACAGACAGGAAGAGTCCTAAAGTTATCAACTTTGGAAAAAGTTCTTCACAGTCAGGGTGTCTAGACTTGGGTATAAACTCCCTCCATAGATGATTCAATCACCTACCTTGGAAATATTCAAGAGGAGACTAGACAGTCATCTTAGTGGGGTCACTTGACCCTGTTATCTTTCCGGCTTGGTGCAGGGGGTTGGACTGGATGATATTCTGAGGTCCCTTACAGCCTTACAATCTATGAATCTATGAAACTGTCATATATAATTGCTCTCTACTTGGCATACTCTTTCACATACAATAGGAATATATGGAAATAAAAGTTGTGCAAATTTTGCAAGGTATTTTAATTAAAATTCACATGGAAGAGAAAAGATGGGCCTGGATAATTATGGAACAACAGCACTAACTTCAATACCTGTTAAGGTAGTGGAACAATCAGTACTTATCTAGGGAATAATGTGGTGATAAGAAAGCATCACCATGGGTATGTCAAGAGTAAATCATGTCAAACTAACATGATTTCCTTTTTCAACAAGCTAAACTGCATAATGTATTGGTTGAATCATTATATATGGTATATCTTGATTTTAGAGGGATTAGTGACATGGTTCTACGTGACAGTCTTATAAGCAAACTATGAACAAAGGATATAGCTGTAATTAATATTAATTAGGGCAGAATTGTATAAGGAAACATACTTAAGAGTAGTTATTAATGATTCACTGTCAAACTGAGATGACATACTGAGTAGGGTCCTATATGTGTCAGTGTTTTCATTAATGACTGGGATGATGGACTAGGGAATATATTTATAAAATGTGTGGATTATGCCAGACTGGGATGGGTTGCAAGCACTCCGAAAGACAGGTTATGCCCAAATTGTAACTGTGGCAAAACACAAAGCATGTTGCATATTGTCGATGCCTGCTTGCTGACTAAATTCAGCAGTGGACTACATGAAGTAGACATGGCCATTGAGGATGCTGTTACATGGCTCAACAATTATGCACATGCTGACTAACTGAATGACCTCAAAATAGTTTTAATACATTGTAGAAATGGTCTGAAGTCAATAAAATTTAATGAAGACAACTGCAAGCTAGGAAAAGATGAAATTAAAAAATACAAAGTGAATAGTTGGCCTGGCAGCTGAACTGCAGAAAAGCACATACATTGGGCCTTAATGAAAATGCAAACAAATTGGATAGAAGTTTGGAAAAGTTTTGAAAACATGACTTATGAAGAAAAGTGGAAGGAACGAGACTTGTATAGTCTAGAAAGGAGTAGGTTAAGAAGGGACATGATAAGCGTCTTTCAATATTGCAAACAATTGTTATATTGAATATCTGACACATTATTTTCTACGTCCATCTAGGACAGGCCAATGAGTCAGCTTAATTGTCATTAAGGAAGAGTTAGTTTAGAAATTAGAAAATATTTGCTAAGTATAAGGATGATTAAATAGTAAAACAGGGTTAACTAGTGAAACTGTGGAATCAAGATCTCTGATAGTTTAAAAACAGGTTAGACAAACATCTATCAAAGATGGGTTGTTAATGCATGGAACTAGCCTTAGGGGGGGAAGGAAGGAAGGTGATGTTCACAGTGGTCCAGATGATTTCTCAAGACTCCGTCTAACCCTTCCTACCTATAAAAATATCCATTTCTTTTTAAAATAATTTTATTTCTGTAAAATGTGACTTTATAGGTGGTTCAACAAACTTTAAAAAAAGCTATTTAGGAATTTAAGAAAGATTTTAATACTTTAGAAAATGGACCCAGGAATTATTTGCTCTGGAAAATGCCTACTTTTTTAAAAATATTGTTTATGAACAACAGGGAAAATACAGGGAAATAAACTTTACATTGCAAATAATTTTACATTACCTCAAAACTTTTTTTTTTTACCTATACTTTTTACTTCTATACGCACTATTATATACATTAAGACACAGTGGGTATATCTACATGAGATACTGACTATACAATAGCTGAAAAATACTGCACACTAGTGTCACAGTACAGGCAGTGCTAATACACTACAGTACGGTATCATTAGGCTACTGTGCAGTAACATCACGTGAATGATGTTTGTTGGTGCTACAATGCAGAAACTCCAATTACTACACATTTATTTAGTACTTGCTAATACAACTACTAAGTAAATGTTCAGTAATGACCGTGCAGTAGCATCTCAGGTAGACTATCCCATTGACAGTGCTAATATGCTACTGCACAGTTACTGTGATGCTACTAACTCCAGTTACTGCACATTTATTTAGTACTTGATAATACAAGTACAGTAAAAGCTTTGTTATCCGGCACCCATGGGGTTTGGGGGGTGCTGGATAACAACATATGTTGGTTAACTGAGTGGCCTGAACAGGTGTCTTTGCCTGTTCAGGTCTCCGCTTCTCACTCCATGTCCAGGGTGTTGCCGCCCCTCCCGCGGCATCACTGACCTCCCCTGCAGCATTGTCAACCCTCCCACAGGCCCTGAGGGATGAGGAGGAGGGCCCCACACGACCTCTTATGCCCCGGGCCATTGGGGCTCGACAGTGCAGGCTGCTTTGCCCCAGGCTGTGGAGGCTTGGAGAAACCAGAATTGCCATGGTGGGCACTTCTAGTTTTACTTTACTTTACAATCCAGCATGCTGATTAACAGAACATGCCAGCTTGTAAGGTGCCAGTTAATAGAGCTTTTACTGTACTAAATAAAAGCACAGTAATGAGTAGTCAGTAGCGTCTCATGTAGACACCACCCAGTGAATTCTAAGGCCTTATTTCTGAAAAGTCTTACACACATGCATTCCTTGCTTAGCTCATCCCTATTCAGCCATTTAAAGTATTTAAGTGCATTTAAAGGTGAGTGCATACTTTATACTTAAACAAAACCTTCAAGTAAAGCTTATTTTATGTGCTTTGTTTATTTTAGGGATAAATGTATGCAGAAGAACTCCGTAGCAGCCTCCTCCTTTATCTTTAGTAAAAGTCTTGGGCTTTTAACAGATACTTTTTAAACAAATGGATGAGCAGCACCTATCTTTCATACAATGAGAGTAAAAGATAATAATTATATTGAGACAGAGCCTGCAGTGACTTCCCATGGAACTGACAAATCCAGAGACAGTTCTAGAGATGTCAATACAAAGGTTGACAAAGCCTGCCAAGGAGCCAGATGCTGCTGTCGGAAAGAAAAAAAAAAATGGCCCTCAGTTTCATATCTGTTTCCTGTGATTAACATCAGCAGAACAACATTGCTGCTTCTATCACATTAATTAAGAAAATCTGGTGTGAAGTTTTGGAAAATATGTTTGTTCAAAGGGGGAAAAACATCTGGTTTGGTCTTCTTACTCAGTCCTTCCTTTTAATTCTCATACATTTATTTTGTTTCATTTTGTTTGTGAAAATGTATATAAGTTTACTTGGACAATAAAGTTGTCAGAGATTTGTTGAGTGAAGGCTATTTCTGCAGGACAACTCTCTAATTATCTGTACCATATGTCAGATTCATTGTGTAGCAATTTATTCAGTAATGGTAAATTTCCACAACATAGGGCTCATTTTCCATTCTTGAGCTGGTTGAGTAATATCTGTGAATTGTTTATGTGATTCCTGTTTTCTTCTGTTAATTGATTAATGGATTTATTCACAAATAAAATGTATTCATTATTTGATCAGATTTACAGATGGTTGAATAATATTAAGGAAATAATTTATCTGAGATTTTTTCCCCCTGTCAATCATTGAATTAATTACCTGTGACATTTACTACCCTCCAACTGCCTCCTCCATTATTCAGTTATCTCTATTAGATGCACCAACTCCCATCACCTACATTAGTTTTCCAGTAGTCCCCAGAGATATGAAGATTGATCATCAGATGATTTAAACATGTATAGCTCCTTCAACCTTAGTAGTGCTACAGCAGCTTGCAAGAGAGGGTATGTTGCAATGTAAAGGACAACAGAATTTATTTCTGGTTTTATAGCTCATTAAATTGTTTACTGATAGGGGAGGAAAAAATAATCTCCCTTTGTTTGGCCTGATGGATACTATGCTGAACCAGTACTCCAAGATCTGGTTCCATCACTGGGTTGTTGTGAACAAGGTGCTTTGCCTCCCTCTGCCATAGGTTTCCCATCTGTAAATTGGCAAAATGGTACCAACATTAAGGATTATGATACTAAATCTTTGTCAAGGGCTCTGAGATCCACTGTTTATTATGTAGATGGTAAAGTATCTAGGTTTGCATATGAAGATTTGATCCCAGGGGCATCATCCTAGGCAATACTTTAAGACTATATAATTATAATTACTAATAAAAAGAAAAAAGTTCCCAAGGTTCATTTTAGGGTTGAGAGCTTGAAAGGTTAGAAGTAGCTTCCGGACTTCTTGAAAGTCTTATAAATGTTCCTTCTATATTATTTAATTTGACCAGGATTACTAAACTTGGTTAAAACTTCACATTGATTAAATTATGCTCTCACAAGTAGGACTACTTGCAATATGTACATTAATAACTTAACGTAGGGGAAACTGTCCCAATTTTATGTTTTATTAGACATTCAATGCCAAAGCTTTGTTCATGTAAAGGTTTGCCTTTGTTTGAGTGTCTTTCAAAAGAATGTAGCCTGTATTTAGGTAAATTTTAGGATGACTAGTGGCTGTACACTGAAACTCTTATAAGCAGCTAAAACTCCCTAATTTTCCCTAACATGAAAATAAGTTAATAGAAATGTGAATTGGTCAAAACTAGATGTGCAGATATTAGCACAGTATCTGGTTTGGCATACAAGGAAGACATTCATGCATTCAATAACATCCTCATAGTCCAATCATATGAGACCAAGACAAACTTTGGCAAGGAAAATGCTTACTGTTATATCTTCTATCTAGTATCCCCAAATAGGTAAGCAGATAAAACTTACTTGAATCAGGAGATAAGTGCAAAGTGAAAAACACCTCACACTCAAGCCCAGAATTTCAATGATCTGAGGCAGCACTTCTGCTAAGTGAGCCAAAGGCTATGCTTGGAGACACTCTTACTCAGACAGAAATATACTAGTTAATTGAAAAGCTCTTATACAAAGTTGGTTGGAATACTTTTCTAATAGGCCTTACACAGGGAATACTTCTTCTGGAACACTAGGTATTCAATTACATTAACAATTTCATAGAAAGTGTTAGCTTTCTTCAAAAATGCTTACTTTTTTGTTGAATAACTACAAATTGTTCTGTTTCTTTACCCAACATTTTTGATTTCTAGTTTTCAAAATCCTACAGAATCTACATGTTGGATTTCCAATGCAAATTTAAAAAAAAATAATTTTCTTTTCATGTGTGTTAAGGATTTATTTTATTTTATTTTATTTATTTATTTTGCTGTTTTGAGCTCAGTTGTCAGAATCCTTATAGTACATTGGAAGCAAATTTAGGTTAGGAAGAGTAGGACTTCGGAGTACTTAGTTTATTAAGATGTATATCTAGTGTTCAGTGATGATAAAAATGAAAGGCTAATCTCTCAGAAATAAAAGAAACCTGCAAAGAACAAGCTTTAGCAGCAAATTATGTGACAAAAAGGAAATTAAGTCTTTGAAGATCAGGATCTCCCCTTCAGTACCCTCTGTTATACTTAGGAACAACAGGTGGGAGAATTTGAAACACTGCGATGAATTTTGTGGACTGAGGAGACTACCCTGAATTATGGATTGTATGATGGAATATCAGGAACTAGCACAATGGATCCATTACATGCCTACTTCATTAAAATAATAAGCATAAGCCCACAGTTTTAAATCCACTCTTATATCCCCCTTCAACCCTGCTCATGTCCTAATTAATTACCCTTCATTAGATGCGTTGTATGAAAACACCATAGGAGATTGTTTTGGAACATGGCTGCACTGTCTTCTTTCTAATCCTTTAAGGACAGGCTCTGTTGCTATGGTACCTGTAGCACAGACAGCTCTCAAGACCAAAAGAAGTTTGGTCTGCCTGTTCCTGAAACAGTCCTTAATCATGCAATGATCTATTTGGAAGGATTTAACTAAAAGATTACCTCTAGTAGCTCAGCCAGTAGGGGGAACTCTTATAGAGTATAAAGGTAAACCAAACAACTTACTGTAGTAGCACAAATGGTGGAAGTGCACACAAACTTGTACATGAGAAAAGTATAAAGGTAAGCATTTGCCTTTCTTATAGGTGGTAAATTAATCTATGCTTCATCTGTTTACAAAAGCAGCAAAAACATTACTATGCTTGAAATGAAACAAAAGCGGATAGCAATTCCAAAGTCAGTCTAGATAGGGTGAATGCCTGGAAGGTTGTGGGGAAAGCATGTATAGATATTTTTTTGATCAGAATCTGCACTTTGGCAGTGAAACATTCCTTTTTATTCACTTCTGTGACCATTTGAGTGAATGTTTATGTTTTAGAAAGTGCATAAAAGGAGAAAGTGTTGTGAATATTTGTGCAAATCTACACAAATGTTTGTTCTGGAAGTATATGGAATATCAGGGTATCAATCTGACACTTACAGGACCTCCAACCATTGCATATGGAGACTTGTTGCAACACTGATCCCTAAATTTAGAAAGAGAAAAATAAATTTAAGTGTTTGGAGACAGATTTTATCCCAACTATTGGGCAAATTAAATAGAATTAAATGCCTAAATATGATTCCTTTCAGTTACTGAAAATCCATTAATGCATCTACTTTTGTAATATGGCATAATTTTACCTTTAGGCTGTTTCAAAGAAGCAGCGAGAAGAACCCACCCACCTTTTGCATTACCTGCTTTTACAGGGACTCAAGAATGAAATGGAATCACACCTAGGTGCCTCAATCCACTTATGCGCTTAGTAGGGAGAGCAGAATCTGGCCTGTACTGCTAGATTTGAAAGAGCTTAGTCCCCACCGGTAATTGTCTTTATTCCATTTAGACACCTATATTAATTAACTAGATCCCCAAATTGCCTAGTAATTTGGAAGTGGTAAAGTGCTAAACATTTGTGAAAACATGAATCTAGTTCCTGCCCTACTTCAAGTCCAAGGAAAATCTTGCCACTGACTTCATTGGTATCAAGATTCATCCTTGACCTCTAACTAATTGGCTTGATTTTTAGAAGGCCAAAGCATCTGCAACTTTCATTGACTTCATTAGATGAAATTATACAATAACCTGAGTGGGTGACCCTTCTAATGAGAATGAAAATAGGTGATGATCTATCTTCAATAGATGGACAAGTGGTGATTATTCTTCTACATAATTATCTGGAATCAACCCAAATGGGCAAAATCTGACTTCAAGATCAAGTCATGATTTGCTTTGGGGGTGCAACTCAAGCTTTACAGAAACAGGAATCTGAAAAGTATATTAACTCTATGTGATGCTTTCATTCATCTTGATAACATTATTAAATGCATGTCCTTGTTTTCCTGAAAAGTGAAATGCATGTTTGTGACCATCTTTCCCACTCCTATCTGCACAGCCATTTCAAAACTTATATTTTTCCTTTGTTCACTATGCATATCCTATCATCATAAACCTGATTCCTGATCAGTGTTTGTTTAGAGAAACATTAGTTTTGGAAAGGGAAGTGGATTATGCAAACAAAAACCATATGGCTTAGATTTGTCTCACTTTCTCCTTTATTAGCATCAATAGATTCTCTTGTGTGATTTTTGTGGTCAGAAGAAGTTTATCAGCTTAATTTTGAGTTTGCCACCCTTCTTTTGAGGTTCATCCTATGGTGCTCCACCTCCATATGTACAGAGCAGACATCTCTATTTTCTTCAGTGCTCATGCAAATAAAGAAATTAACTAAAAAGAAAACTAGTAGACTGCTACACTAGGTTAAGGCATCAAAGCCTTGGTGAGCACCAGGGCACCCGAGGGGAAAACCCAAAGGGCCACAAACTCCTGGAAGATTGATTTTGGTTCAACATTAGGAAAAAATTTTTCACAGTCAGGGTGTCCAGATGGAGAATAAGCTCCCTCTGTTGTGAATAACCCCGAGCCATTTCTTTGAAGGCCTAATAAATGGCCTCGAGCCATCCTCCCAAGACAGAATACACAGCGAGACTGGAAGG